>OZ010573.1:56852881-56955381 GCA_963932145.1 Acanthosepion lycidas
TGTGTATATGTCTTTTTCGGTGTGTATTTGCGAAGATTTGTTTACTCGTACTTGATTATTATATAAATAAAATAAATGTCGACAATATCTTTCGTTTCTTTGTATGCCTGTGTCTTGTGTTTGCGTACGTGTGTATGTATGTATGTATGTATGTGTGTGTGTGTGTACGTGTGTATGTATTTGTCCATACGCGCTCATATTTTACCCCAGCTATCAGCTATTATAAAAATTTCTGCTTGTGTGTGCGTGTGTCTAAGCCTTTGTCTGTGTGTTCGTCTGTAGGACTATACAATCGCCTTTGTGCGTGTGTGTATGTGTGTGTGTGAGAGAGATAGAGAGATAGAGCGCATGCGTGATTATCTTTGTTTCTTTTTCTGTACGTTTTTCTCTCAGTTCCTTTGTCTCTAAAGTTAGTACTATATTCATGCGTTGTTATATTTATCTATTTACCCTGCTTGCAATGCGAACATAACAATAATAATGATAATAACAATTGTAACAGTAATAATAATAGTGCATGCTTATCAAACAGTTTTACTTTTTTGTTTCTCTTCGTTTTTTTTTTATTTCTTTTTTAGTGTTAGCGCGATTATCTCTAGCATATGCAAGTACATGCACTCACGTTGGAGAGTTTATAAACCTTCCCCCCTGTGCACTTAGAGTTGCATAAATAATGCTCACTCAGAGTTTTGCTTTTTTGTTTTTAACTCAAGCCCTCATTGTTGTTGTTGTTGTTGTTCTTCTTCTTCTTCTTCTTCTTCTTCTTCTTCTTCTTCTTCTTCTTCTAATAATAACAACAACAACAACAATAATAATAATAATAATAATAATAATAATAATAATAATAATAGTAATAATTCTTATTCTATTTTAGCAGGTGTAGTTATAGAAATTAAAAGAATTTTTCCCTTTTTAACAATCTCAGTTCTTTGTGTGTGTATCTGTGTGAATGTTTGATGTACGCTATTGTCTCTCTTTAGCGTATGTCTGTATTGAATTGTGTATAATTACACACATACACACTAGCCCCCAATAGATAAAAACGTAACAAATCCACAGATACACAAATGAATATAATAATATGTGTATATATGCGTGTGTAAAATAAATGTCATTTTAGAGAGGGCTTGATAGGCAGAACGTTTTCAGAATATTTGAAAGCGTAAAATAAATGTGGAGTGAGATTCAAGTGACGTGTGTGCCTGTGTAAAAAGAAAGGAAAAGAAAGAATGCATTTGTGTCTGTGTGTACGTATCTTACAGATGCGTATTTTAAACACACATTTTATATAGTGAGAGAGACAAAGTAACTTTAAGTATACGAGGGTATGTATGCATGTATTTTAAGTAAATATTTGTCAGTACTTTGAGATCTTAAGACGTGTCATTTTTTTTTTTCATATGTGGAAAGTGTGTGATATGCAAGAGCAGACAAAGAGGAGGTCGTTGATCGGAATAAATCAAATTCATGTTTCATTTTCGAAGGGAATGTGTGTGTGTCAAAGAACGTTGTAATGAAACACAAATAAAGCCGGGGAATGCGTGGTTTGTGAATTATCTATATAAATGTGATTCTAAATTTGAATACTATTTAAATTTGAGTGTTAAGTACGCATGCTGACGTCACTTTCTTCAATAATGTGATAAACATAATAAATTTTATTTATTAGCTGATAAACTCGAACCAAGTTTGTAATTTCCTTCTATTTTCGCCCTTTATTCTTGTTCGTTTCTTATTCGTATTTAATTTGTAACCGGGCGTACTTAAGCAAGTCAATAATAGTACTTTACTTAGTGAGTGCAGCAATTTTAGTACATTTTGCAATTATATACTTAGAATTTCTCAACTCGAGATTGAGAAACCTTTCATATTTTTATCTACTACATTCTTCCTGACAAGCTATAATTGCGGCGCTGTAGATACATCTACACTCACATACAAACAAACGTATATATACATAAGGACGTTGTGCATAAAAAAAAAACTTATATGGTTTTCTGGTTGCGCACACACACACACAGACACAGACACAAACATACAGATATATATTTATATGTATATTTTCAGCTTTGAACATAAAACGTGACAAAAGTGAGTTGATTTGGAGATTTTTTCAACCTTTCCACGCTCCTTGTAACGTGTGTATTTATTTATTTGATTGTTTTATATATAGTTCCTGTTTAAGAGTGTAATAAGTTAAGCATGTATGTTAAATGTGTGTGCGTGTCTGTGTATATATATGTGTGTTAGGTGTGTGTGATACATTGTCTCTAAGTGTTATTGCCTGTGTCACAGTTACACAGAGGAGTACTGTGCACTGAATATTTATGTGTGTAAACGTGACATATCTTTTTTTGTTGTTTTTGGGGAGGGAGCGGATGCATAAACGTGTTCTGCTGGGAGAGAGGAAAGAAAAGAGAGAGTATGGTCCATGATGGAGTGTTTTGTGTATTTACCTGAGTAGATATTTATATGTAATAGCTATTTTATGTAGTACGATACATTAAATAATCAACCATGAGTTAAATAGCCGGGCAAACTGGGTTCTCTAGCCTTGATTTATAACCGCTCTAGAAGAGCATATCTGAATTTAAAACCGTAGAACTGGAAACTGGAAATCAACCTTTTCCAAGAATAGTCATGGTAAATCACATATGCTATGGATAAAAGCAAGCTGTGGAGAGCTATGATCACTCTACGTTCTGAAGGGAAACGATTCTATAAAAAATACTGCATTAAAAACTGTTTCATATACAAGGATATGTGCTTGCATTTTGCGTGCATACGTATGCGTTTACGTATATCTGCGTTGAGCGATATGCTTTTGTAGGTTATGTGCATATTATGCGTGTGCGTAAGCATATACGTACTATGAGGTTTCAGTTGGCTTAATGGTTAACAACACTGAAAATAGAATCGTCAAAATGGGTAAAAATTACGGTTGAGCTAATTTAGCTTATATTCACTTCATACTAATGACCCTTGGGAAATTCATGAATCCACTTCCCTTAGGTCCTGTTGTTGATACCATGTAACATATTGCAACCTGTCGCATCGTGTTATTTGCAGAGCTAAGTAACTCACATAACCTCGGAAATGCCATGAATGGCCTACCATGGTTTATGGGATGATTCTTTTTTACAATATGCTTAGACAATGTGTGTCAGTTTTTGTC
The DNA here is from genome assembly GCA_963932145.1 of Acanthosepion lycidas. Taxonomy (NCBI): domain Eukaryota; kingdom Metazoa; phylum Mollusca; class Cephalopoda; order Sepiida; family Sepiidae; genus Acanthosepion; species Acanthosepion lycidas. The sequence goes on from OZ010573.1 coordinate 56,856,057, forward strand.
TGACATAATCCATAATGAAATGTGCACCATTGTTTTATGCGTGGGTATATCTCACACTATGTGAAAATACACGTTTGACATTATTTGTGCGTGTGCGTATATAGGTTTGTTTTTTGTAAAATCTTGGTCACTACAAGATGTTATATATCATCTATATATCTATTATATCATCTATAATACACTATATATGATAAAATATAGTTTTAAGATATGCTATATTTATGGGTTAAAGTGCTCAATATCAGGAATAGAGCGTATGTAAATATAAAAGTGGACATTGAATTCAGCACCTAGAGGCGACAGTCCTCTGGGTGTTGACTTTAATGTACAGTGTGGCATATCTAATAACAACAGTGAAGGAAACAAAAAATCAAAATGAAATCGGCGAGATTATATAAAAAAATTAATAAAATAATTTAAAATAATAATAAAATAGAAAATTTTTCCCAACTTCCCACGTTTGTGCGCATGTGTAGACGCACCAACGAATGACGAAACGCGTCCCGTGAAAACTTTTTCCCAATTTGTCATACATTTTATCCCATATATATATATATATATATATATATATATATATATATGTGTGTGTGTGTGTGTGTAAATGTCGCCAGTGCAAGGGAGATAACTAGTTATCCTTGCCCTAGTGACGCCAGGTGACAGTGTCTTTTTTAGGATGATGCCAGGTTGTTCCAAGATGATTGCGAAATCAGAAATCGAGAGTGTAAAGGATTAACTCTGTGAAAGAGCAAAGTAGAACGATAAAAACTGGAAAATATACTTAAAGACTCCTATGCATGTACCATAATTTTTTGATGTTTTTCTTTTTTTAATTATTTTACTCCAAGCAAGGTGATTATATCACTAAGATGCAAGAGATTACTAGCAGGGAAAGAATATGAGAAAACTTTAGGAGAAGAAGCTGCAAACCCAATCCTAAACAAGAAACAAGGAATAAAATCTCTGCTCCTGTTCAAAAGACGGGAAAGTTGTGTGACCCTGGTGATGGGCGAACATCTCTACTCCTACTGGTAAACTAATAATAATAATTCTCCCAATATATCTTGTTTGTTGTGCTTCAGTTTTTTTTATCTGTTTGTAATACAAACCTTGCATAATCATGGGTCAAGAACATTCTCAGGTTTGTACTTGTAAGATTTATTTTTTCGCTGAAAACCCCACTTCTTATATAACTTTCAATGAATGATTTTGGTTACTTGATCATGTATCCACCTTTTATACTCATTCTGAGCTAAACTTAGGCACTCACCCACAGTGTGTACTACAGTTTCTTCGAATTTCCCACATATTCTGTAAAGTAATGTTATTTCTTATTGGTGGAAGATAAACTAGAAAAAAAGGGGTTAATCATTGATCCATTATGTCTTTTGATACAGATTAGAGCAAACAAAAGAACAGAATGTAATCACCTATGACCCACTGAAGTTTGAACTCGCAAGGTTTTGGAAGTTAAAGAAAGTCACAATCATATCACTTGTCATTGGTACTGTAACTGACAGAATAGCGACATAGCTAAAAAAAATTGGCACTGATTGCTTAGTGGAATTGTTGCAGAAAGGAAGCATCTTAGGAACGGCAGGAATAATCCGAAAAGTTATGAACAATTAGAGTCAAAGTGAAATGGCCGATTGTGACACACTATCCATGCATTAATTATCAGATATTAAGATTTTATCAGAGAAAATATTACTATTAGTAGTACTAGTACTACTAATAATAATACATCAACGCAGTCGTAGTCCAATCGCTGTCGAGATTATGGAAATATTGTTGAACTCCATGAACTTGCCGGTGGCTGCATAGTATGTGTTACGGCAAAGCTACATACGGTTTGAGATTCAGAGTTGTCTTTCTCCTATACTGGTTGCCAACCAATGTTAGAGACCCCAATATGCACTGCCATTTTAGCCATATACATTTTTACATACACCTGTTGTATGCGAGTTTCTCTATGTTTTTTTTTTTTTTTTGGTAGGGTTTCTGGGTAGGGAAACACAGCCCTCTCACACGGAAAACAAATTGTACATTTTCAAGGTAAAATCTTATGTTTATGGCAACTTATAGAATTGTCAGGGCAAATTCCTTCTATCGGCCTCAACCCTCATTGTAAAATCTTCTCCCGTTTACCTATAGAGCTGAAGATGTTACCTTTACTTGGTTTTGAATATTCATTAATATTTGATAGTGAAAACTCCTATGAACGTATTTTATGCATTTTTTCACCTCATATGAAGTGGGGGATCATACAAATACACGTCAACACACGAATCTGTCCTATTGTGACTCTCTTAAATGTGTAATATTTAATGTGCGCTTTTATTTGCCATGAGAGAATTGGCAGATATGTTTCTGATTGTAGTTAAAATCGTTGTATGAATGTGTGCCAACAAATAAGCATTAAAACCAAAAGCAATAATTGTCCTTAACAGAAACACCCAGGAGATTAAAAGCGACTCTAAAACGAAAGAAGCATAATTGATGGTAATAATTAGTGATTTGATTAACAAACGTGTTTTTTTTTCCAATCATGTGAATAAATTTTTATTCACATGATTGGAAAAAAAAACCCTCTAAATATTAAGAAAAATCAAGTATACTTCCTTTAAAACAAATAAAGATTACTGCTTTTTCTGCCATAGAACACGCACCTATGTATAATGCGCATCTATTATTTGTCAAAAAATATTTAGAAAAAAATCTGATTCACAAATTTACATTTTGGCAAGATTCGATAGCGGCACTGAGAATAATTTTTCGTCTAAGTTAGTAACTGTTTTCGATCCCGGTTTGAAGTCTAGCTACACTGAAGAGCTGTGATACAGCGAAACAGTCTGTCTGTGGATGAGTATATATATATATATATATATATATATATATATATATATAAAAGTGAACATAGAAGTCAACACATTGAGGCGACAGTCTGTTTCATGCTATATGTAATCGTCAGGCCACCAATAGTTTTACCCATCCTTGCCTTTAAAGGAGTGCCCTCTCCCGTGCTGATGTTGCTACATGCCTTACTTCTTGCCTATCTCACATTGCGAATTTTTTCTAAGCTCTATAATAAACATTAAATCTGTTATGAAAAAAGAACTAAAAAAAATGAACACAAAACGACCAGCTTTAAAAAAAAGGACTCGTAACTGGAAAAACCGAATGAAAAAAGAATGTTAACAAACAAATACTTTTTCACACCCAATCCAGTTCTGCAGAATCAGAATCAACGTTGAGTTTAAGCAAGCGAATGAGCCAATTGGAGTGAAGTGCCATGCAGATTTACATTTTTCCGATTTTTTTTGCATGCTAGCATGCTAGTTAACATTCATGTCAGTCAGCTGTTGGCTCTCACGCTGGCCAATAGAATCTTCCTGCCTATTTGTGTCAGCCAGCTCTCACTCTGGCCAGTAGAAAATGTCCGCAAAGTACATGAAAACTGTCGTAGAAGGATGAAAAAATCGATTATTTCCACTCTCGATGGGAGTTGGGAAATGCAAAGTCGGTCTTGGCCTTCCGGCTAACTTGGAGCATGTGCATGTAAATTTTGGTGCAAATCCGTCGAAAATTGCGGCCGTGCATTTGCTACACACACACATACACACACACACACACACATCTTGCCTTTTATATATATATATATATATATATATATATATATATATATATATATATATATATGTGTGTGTGTGTGACAAAAATTGTATTTCGCTAAAAATCTGTCGGTCAGGGTAATTCTGGAAGATCGTTATCATTATAGTGGTCGATATCAATAGATAGAGCAATAATAATAATAATAATAATAATAATAATAATAATAATAATAAAACTGTTGAATGTCCCAGGTCTGATTTACATAGAATCACATTCACCCTTCATTAGATTTGATTGTGACTTCATCATCAAGTCTCCTGAATAGTAGATGTGATTCCATGTAATATAAGTAGTTTATCTTCTCCGGTTCTTAATCATGTGAATGTCGACCCAGATAGAGAATTTCAGACTGGACCGTTTATTTAATCTACACGGGTAGATTGTTTTTGTTTCACTGCCCATGTCTTGGAATATTATGCCTAGTTTTTATTTATAGTACTACGCAATTATTGCTCGCATCATCGCCAACTTCGTGAACCAACGTGAATTAATGCGTAGTTCATGAATTTAGTCAAATAGAAATTGTGAGTTCAGTCCTTGGGTCGGGCAATGTGGAAACGAGCTGAGCAGTACTAAAATAAAAAAATATTGACACGTACTTGATGAAAGTCGGAGAGTACAGTGGCCGTAACACTGTGATAGCAACAACAAAGATGAGGTCTACATGAAAATTATGGTAACTCCTCATCCCGGAAATTCAGACAGAAGTATATGCTACAGAGACATATATTCGATTAACACAATATGCCATTCTTTAATAATTTCACCGCAAGCAAGGCACTAAGATGCAAGGGTGAAAGAATCTAGGAAAAACCGTTATTTTAGAAGTGAACAATAAAAGAACAGAAATTAAGGATATTGAAGATGACGATTGACATTGCATTTAAATTTTGGAAAATTAAAGTTCACTGAAAATCAAAAAGTCGGAAGAGAGTTCCATAAGCAAGAAGTGACAAAGAAGAAACAGATAGATGTTATGGTTATATTTAGCAATTTCAACAGTAAAATGATGAAACCTAGTTGCCAATCTAGTACTGCACTTAAATTCTTAATGTTGAAGTGTCAACGAGGAAAGCTCATCAGAACAGTTACCATGAAAATATTTGTAGAAAAGGCTCAGGGAACCTACGTTACGGTGGTGGGAAAGTGAATGAAACCGAGATGCCAGGTCAGGACTAGTAACACTACAAATTCTTTGGATTTCGTCAAGAATTTCTAGATACATAATAGAAGCACCAGGCCAGATGTATACCCGAGTAAATTATTATTTTATTATTATAAATCTTAATATGAGTTCCTAAAACTTTCAATAATTCTCTGCATTTATCTTAACACAATAATCAACTTTAAAGGTACCTATAATTTTATAGTCTTTAATACAAAGTTCAAATGCTCCACACCATCTTGTTGTTTTCTAAGTTCTTATAGTCGAATATTTGCATGAAGCATCTGACTTCATCACCAGCTAACACATCAATGAAGCTCGAGATTAATCATTAAAAATATTGTTGAGGAATTATTTTTCATGTACTTCTTCACCAACTTCCAACGTTTCTCTTTGTGATGTTTAATTAATGCTGAGATTTTGGTTGCTTTCATGTCTTTAGGTAATGTTTTTAACATTCTGCACTTTTTCTCTCAATTTACGTTCGCAACACCAGCTTTTTCAAGTCTTGTTTGCTAATTCACTATTTTCTTGCTTCTTATCCATTTAATTCTTCTCAAATCTCTTTTTGTAACATTCTTACAGTCAGTTTTCTCGTTTTTATGTCGCCATTATTTTAAATACTTTTATTGTTCTGCGGTCACTTTTCTACTTTTTTGCGATTTTTTATATCATAATAACTTTACAATATTTTCTCTTTTGAGTTATTAGGTTGGAGCAAAAATAATGTCGTTTTCTCACATAGTAACATATGTGAGAAAACGTCATTATTTTTTCACCAACCTAATAATATCTTTCTTCTGGCCCGTGGCAATGTTTATAGTTATAAACATTAAATATCAATAACTTTATTATTATATACATACATGCATAATGTTTATTTGGAGAACAATTCTTCTTTTATACATGTTCCATTAAATACAGCAACTTTTGTAAGTTTTTTATTCAGTTTTTCTAGAGTTTTAGACGTGTGGAGAAACTATTCGTCGTGATTTTAGTTCTGATTGCTTTCGGTTGATAAATTTAAAGGGTGGTTATATCTCGTTAATAGTATTTCATTGAAAGTAAAGGAAACGAAAATAATATATACGAACGAAGAAAATGACCCACTTCCTAAAATGGTAAAAGGCTTAGCTGAAAGTGCTCGGGACTATTAACACTAACAGCAGAAGTGGTTTCCTTGATGAAAAAAAAAGAAAGAAAAGGGAGACACACATATATATATACAATTAATACAAGTAAAATATTTGTCGCTTAGCTGATTGTTGTTACCTTCAGCATCCTGACTCCAGAGTTTCGTAGACAAACCCTCCAGGAATCCCGCCACCAGGTGATATCAGTATCTATCTATCTATCTATCTATCTATCTATCTATCTATCTATCTTTATTAATCATTTCACCTCCAAGTAAGGCTGTAATGCCAATAAGACGTAACAGGTTATTGGGAGTGAGAGAGAATTAGCAGACTTTATGAAAAGGAATCGGAAACCTAATGCTAAACAGGAGACAAAGGGTAAACCTCTACTCCTGTTCAAAAAAAGGAAAAAGCGTGATCAGGGCGATAGGCGAACCTATTAACTATTGAGTTTCATAATAGAACATCACACTATCAAATACTTTATTATAAATATTTTTAATAGAAACAGTTATTATAAGCTGAAGGTCACACCATTTGTTACTCATAATAAATATATTTTGAAAATATTACCAATATCAGTAGTTTAAACCGATTTTATTGCGAAAACATGAGTTTGCATATTAAAATATGAGATAGTACATGTTTTTTAGAGAAAAAGGGAAAAAAGAAAGAGAGAGAGAAGAGAAAGAAGAGAGATGGAGAGAAAGAGGGGTAGAAATCGAGAAGGAGAGAGAGTATATGTGTATATCTATGTATGTATTATATGTGCGTATATTTTTGCACATGCGCGAATACTAGAATGGAATCAAGTATCAATCATGATTTCGAAAATATATGTATAAAATCTTCCAGAAAATCTACTAGAATTTGTTAAATAAATATTCGTTCAGTCATAACATCTATTCATATGTACCTTCACATGCGTGTCAGAGAAAAAGATAGATAGATAGATTGATAGATAGATAGATAGAGAGAGAGAGAGAGAGAGAGAGAGAGAGAGAGAGAGAGACGGAGGTGAAAAGAAAGAGGGGAGAAGAGTATTTGTGGATGTATGTGCGTATAAATAGTTTTTAAAATGGCAGACGTCATCTAAACCTGTAATATATATATATATATATATATATATATATATATATATATATATATATGTGTGTGTGTGTGTGTGTGTGTGTGTGTGCGCGCGCGCGCGTGTTTGTGTGTGTGTATGTGTGTTATTTTGTATACTTGTGGGCAATTACTTCTGTTTATTTGTAATTTGTAATCTGATTTCTTAAAAAAGTAATGATGACTATTGAACGAAATATAGCTTGCTGCTCATGCGCGCGAGGGTCCGTGTGTAGTCCTATGTGTTTTTAATGTTTCTTTGTTCTATGCTATGCTATGCTATCATCTATCTATCTATCTATCTATCTATCTTTGGCCTTTGCAAAAGCTAATAGTTGTGGATATATATGGTGGTGGCTGTGCGCCTTTCTGTTTATGGACATTTTAAGAGTGAACGTTTATGTTTATGCGTGTGTGTGTGTGTCCCATAATTTTTTACATCTGTCTGTAATTACTTGTGAATTCATGTTTACGTATGTGTGTGTGTGTGATACGTTTTTATGATGTTTGCGGATGATGTATATAAGAAATATATTAATCTTTTCAGTACATCTCTTCTTACAAAAATATCTCCATATAACCCTTTAGTTTTATATGTGTTTGGCAAAATTATACATACGTAGATAAATCAATATACGCACAACTCAATGCTGAAAAAGGGAAAAAAAAAAAAAAAATTAATAATCAATATCTATTTCCTAATCTTCCTTGTCAATGCACTTAATTCAGTGGTGGTTATTAATTGCATAGATTGGGCATTATGCAGTGAAACTCATATTAAATTTCAGCTAATTTCTACATGTCAGGCTAAGAACTTATCAATCTAAACTCTCCCTCTCTCCCCTCTTTCTCACTCCACCCCTCTATCTCTCGCTTACACACGCATACACATGCGCACGCGCGTGCATAAATACACACACACACACACACACACATACACACACACACACACACACACACACACACATACAGTTTATCATCTGTGCGCCGCATCCCCTACCTCCTGCGAATGTGGGTGTGCTACTTATCAGCTAAATGTATGTTGTTTGTATATAACTGTTTTTCTTAATATCGTTTTTGATGTTATCAGGGAAAACGCACTTAAACCTGATTCTGCTTGTTTGCGTAGATACGTGTGTATATGTTTGTACGGTGCGTATTAAGTTAATCAAGAGATGTCGCATATACAGACAGAGAAGGCGTACTTGAATAACGTACTCCAAAAATAGGGGGTGGGGAGAAAGAAAGAAAGCAAGAGAAAGATAGAATAATGTGGAGAAAGAAAGAGAGAGGGTGGGAGAGAAGAAAGGAAACCATTTTCTTATCGGTAAAGACTAAAAAAGATATACGAGTCAGGACGCGTTGGCTGTTCCAATCAACCAGGAGTGTTCTTTCTCTTTTTCTTATTTTCTCTTTTTCTTCCTTTCTCTTTTTCTTCCTTTCTCTTTTTCTTCCTTTCCTTATTTCACCACCCTCTTCTTTTTTTTTTTTTTTTTTTATCTCTTTGGTTCTCTCTTTTTCACTCTCCGTTCTTTTTTTTCTGTAACACTGTCGTTCACTCTCAGTTACTTGGTGTTCTTGTCTTTCTTTGTCTCTCTCGTTTCTCATTATCTCGCTTACACACACACACACTCACACACACCACCTTTTCTTACACAAACAACATCTGTGTATATGTGAAGTGAAATCTATTTTTTTAAGACGGTTTTTCTCTATATGCCTGTATGTGTCCACTCTCTATGCTTACATAAGATTCTCTTTTTCCTTTCTTTTCTGCTATATGTTCAGCGATTTGCATCTTACCAAGAAGACTTTAAGATTCTTAAGGAGACTCCCTGTCTACACACGAAATCATCATATAGCAACAATACATTTGTATTGTATGTGCGCACACATGCATGTATGTGTGTGCGTGAGTGATTTTTATGCGTGTCTTGGGGCATATCGGCGTACTTTTCAAATATGACCTGTTTGACTATGAATCTAAGCTTTTTACGATATAATGAATAATACGAAAAAGAGAGCATTAAAAATTCATTAGTTTCTTCCTAAAAAAGGAATAATACTTTAGTTTTGATATACGTTGTGTCTCTACTATTGGGAAACAAAATGTATTCATTTTTTTATATTAGTTTGTGAACTCTTTAAGGCTCACTGTGTAACGATATTGCTTGTTTAATTTGTAATGATGTTAGTTAGCATTGGCTTAGATTTGAGTTACTGAGCAGGCATCTAGAACTAAAACGGACCAACTAACAGTTCGTTTTCTAATGAATGTTCAAATATAAACAGCGTAAAGTTTACCTTTCAAGAGAAGCAACAGATTCTTACAATATATAATTTGATTACAAAAAGAGAAAAAATTATTTATTCATCATTTTGTGAGACGTAGATTTTGGTCGGTCGGTGTGTACTTACTACATGTGTTTATAGACACTGTTTTAGTGTCATTTTCTTAAATACCTACAATATGAGGTGTGTACATCTGTGTAAAAAATATGAAAAGATGGCTGAAAGTAAAAACAAAACAAAACAAGAACGAAAACAAAACAGTTTTATGTGCTGATATGTGTTAGGTTGGTGCAAAAATAATGTCGTTTTCTCACATATGTTACTATGTGAGAAAACGACATTATTTTTGCACCAACATAATAGTTCTTTTCTTACCTTTCATTTTTAAAAGGACTTGATGGTTATTTGCAATTATTGATGTGTCTATGTAAAAAAATGACACCGAATATAATTAGAAATTTATGAAATAGGTCAGTCAATAGACTGTAATATTTGTTTTTTGCGATAACATTTCAATTTTTCAAATGATGTTTTTTTTCTACAATCATTTAATAGTGTGAGGCTTGTGAACAATGCACTGCACGATAGCAATTCATTTAGTATTTAATTACAGTTACTAACAAGCCAGAAGGCCTGATTTAAAAAAATCTATATCATAGTGTGTTTGAGTGTGTGTATCTGTGTGTGTGTGTGCTCGCGCTAAGGGTGGGATGGAATGTGTGTTAAGAAATTATTCCTGTCTATAACAACATTATCTACATAAGGCATTAAACGCATCAACTCATTTAATATATTATATCCAGCAGCACATCGCTTTTGTCGTCTGTTTCTTTTCTAGTTTTCCATTTACTTGGTATTTCCATTAATAACTCTCTACTTATTCATATCATTATCGCCAATGCGATCTTCTTCTTCTTCTTCTTCTTCTTCTTCTTGTAATTCTTCTTGAACTTTTTCTTCTTGTATTTATTCTTCTTGGGTTTTCTTTCTCGCGTTTCTTCTGTTCCTTTTCCTTTTTTACTTTCTATACTATATACTTTAGAAGAAGAAGAAGAAGAAGAATGCTACCTTCATCTTTTTCTCTGGCGTCTTTTTTTAGGTTCCTTCTGTTCCCTTTCTTTCTGTTACTTTATCTTTTTTATTATCTACCGTTTCTAGAAGAAGAAGAAAAAGAAGAAGAAGAAAAAAGAAGAAAAAGAAGAATGTAAAAATATTAAATGCATTTTATTATTTTTTCCTTTCTTTTGTGCTTTTTTTCCTTGTATTTCTTTCTTCATTCCTTCATAATTTCCTTCTTTTTTCCCTCCCCTCTTTTCCTCCCGTTTCTAAAAAAAAAAATAATGTAAAAATGTACATTCTTGTTCTTCTTGTTCGTGTTCTCGTTCTTGTTATTGTTGTTCTTCTTTTTTTTCTTCTCTCACCGTTTTTATTTCTTTTTCTTCTTCCTTTTCTTTTTTCATCGATTAATGCAAACATTTTATTTTTTCGTTATTTTGTTTGATGATAATTTTCATATTGTGTAAATAAATTTGTTCGTCTGCTTTAAAAATCACACACAAATAAATTACAAATTTTCTCTCTCTTCGCGGGAAAAATCTATGGAATATAATTATTATATATGAGTAAGTAAAAAAAGCAATTTACAAGTCAAGATAAATATTCAGTGGCGAGCTTAGTTCAAGTACAAGAGAAACGGACTGAAGGCCGATGGTTTATCGCTTCCATTAGAAGCGCTGAGCAAGTATATACATAAAGTATATTCAGCATATATCTTGATGACAACCCTGTAACAAGAGCATAAGTGAATAATAATAGTCTTTTTATATAGGAACACAAAGTTGGTATCGCATAAAACAATTGTACGGCGACATTGTCCTTTATATGTAGGATTGCCAACTCTGTTAAATTATAATAAAGAACATGAACACACACAAACACACACGTGTGTGTGTGTGTGTGTGTGTGTGTGTGTGTGTATAAGCAGTAATTTTTAATTTATTTCCTGTAGATACTCAATATATTTAAAAATGACGTTGTTTTTTCTTTTTTAATTCCCAGTTTCAACAAAGGACAAGGACAGAAACAATGAAATAAAGGACAGTTGAGGAACACTGAATGTAAGTATAAAAGAGTCTAAATACAAATAAGCTCATAGTCTAGGTGTGTCTGAATGTGTATGGAGGAGAATGATGCGGGTAGGCTCAGTATTTCTATATTCGAAGTACTTCTATGGGGAATATTTACATAAAACTGTACAAACTATGTCCAGAAAATATTCAACCATTTAATAATTATGACGAAATAGCCCACCGGTAGCAATGGCACCTCTCCTTGGTGCCCTCATACACTTATCCGAGCCTGATATTATTCAAAACAGTCTGCAAAGTACTCTTTTGGGATCGCCTTTAGTTGTTTTGTAACATTCTCCTTAATCTCGGGGCTTTAGCGGCGATTTCAGATTTGGGAAAAGTCGGAAATCGCAAGGAATCTAATCTGAAGTTCAGAAGAATGACAGGCTTGTGTGATCGGATGTTTTGCCAAAGGTTTGGTAGGCAATTTTTTTATGAATGCGAGAGTAACACAGCACACAAGCTCACTTAGTGGTGTCTGATTGTCGAGTGAGTAATACCCCGGGAGAGAGTATGTTCACGCATGCGCAATAAGATACACGCGCAATAAGATACACTTAGTTACCAAGTTATATCAACGATGTATAACCTGTTCTCGAGATATTCCAAATAGCTGGATAGGTTCCGGGTAGAGCTCTTATGATTAAGCATATTTCTTGTAAAAGTACCAGACTAAGGGAAGCATAAAGAACGTGTTGATATATAAACTTAAACCTCTTCTTTTTTTTCATAAGAAGAGAACTGAATAGCAATCTAATTATCTACATTTGAAGGAAAAGATAGAAACAGCGATATATCATATGTAATTACTTGGGCCGACATCTATACGTTGAGACAACTGTCAATGTGCATGAAGAGATGCAGATATCTTAATAACTATATATTTTATAGTTTGTGCATATATATATATATATATATATATATATATATATATATATATTGGGTGTCCACAAAGTCATTAGAATTGACTGATGTGCTGGAGCTTGTTTTCCATATATAGCTGAGCAATTTATTCGTCTTTGTATATCTGACTTTGTTTCGATAAACCAAGACACACATTATGCATTTTCCTGTGGAGTAGTCATTGTCATTCAATTTCAGAGGCAACTCCTGGTAATTCTTTAATTGATATCTGAAACATAAAAAAAATAACATTAATAAAACTATTAATACCATTAAAATAACTTTAATATTTACATATTAATATGCAATAAAAATGTAGTTCTCATTTCTTCAAAATTTTTCTTAATGACTTTTTGAAAGACTTTGTGGACACCATATATATATATATATATATATATATATATATATGATATTGGTCGATGCCCGCTTAGACATACAAGAATCTTCACATACATATAGAATTATCTACAGTTTTAATGCACGTGTACATAACTGACCAATAAGTACTGGCCCAAACATCACTGAAAATACCAGAGTTTCTGTCTTTTTGTCTGTTTTCTCTCAATCTTTGACGAAGCTTTAATAAAAGTTAAACATATTAAATTGAAATGCGTTTCTTATTTGTTCTTTATTTTAACATTCTGTCGAATTCCGATTCATATTTGATCTTCATTTGATCTTCATTTGATCTTTAACTCATATCTATCTATCTATCTATCTATGATAAAAGTATAGTTTCAAGGTATGCTATGTTTATGGCTAAAACTGCTAAATATCAGGGATAGATCGTATGTAAATATAAGAGTAGACACTGAGGGGCAACAGTCTGTTTCATGCGTTCAAGCAATTTCGTTTCACACGTGACTGAAATTTATCGCATTATATACATATTCTGAAAGATAATATATCAATACGTCTTTCTATACAATTCTTGTGTGGACTGTGAATTTTGAATGTTTTTACGTTAAAAGTGAAAATTAAGGAAAATTAGATACATTTTCGTCATTGGTTGATCTTTTATTTCTGGAAAGGTTAAAAAACTTGAATTATTAATATTATATCAGTAAAAAACAATATGTGCCATTTACAGAGATGGTTTTATAGCTGAGAATAATGTTCGTAAAATGGTTCGCTAAGGCTGTAAGTGAAAATTATGATTTGGAAGACTGAGAACGTTCCGGCAGGCGTTGATAATGACGAAATCGAAATACAAATTAAACAAAAATTCAAGTCACACTACACAGAACATCGCAGAGATATTCCACATTTGGGCGTTCTAAGGCATTTGGAAACACACTGGGTACATTAATATCTGCGAGTTCCTGATCAAACGCAACAAAAACAATCCATTTTTAAAAGAACGATCACAGACGGTGAAAAATGGATTATTTGCAACAATGTTAAGCGAAAAGGCCCTGGAGAAAATGAAACACATTGTTAACCATTTTAAACCCGTCTGCATCCGAAGGGGGTGATGCAATGTAACTTATGGGATTAGGAGTATATTGTAGATTACGAGTTCCGTCCGAAAAGTTATGTTGAGTTCAGACAAATACGGACCCCATTGGAATTGGTCAATCAATGAAAAGAGTTTAGAATTGAACAATTTGAAAGAGATCGTCGTCTATCTATCGTCTATCAACGCTAGATATTCCGTCTCTTTACCGACTGGCTGTGATGATGCCTACTATACACACCGTACACACATGAACTTGCACTTTTGAATTTTTCTTCAATTTTCTGGAAGCCCGTAAAAATCTCTTTATCACCCAGAAATATGCCAAATTTTGAAAGGATAGAATCATGAACCTGCTTTAAAAATGACGAAATTTAGTGCATGAAAATGGCGCATAGTTTGTTAAATAAATATGTATACAAATATCTAAATCTTATCTTTGAAAGTCACTTAAACAATGCTGCGAACTTTTCTTACAACCGGCACACACACACACACACACACACACACACACACACACACACACACACACACACATATCCTTGCTGTTTCTTCCTCTCTCTCTCTCTCCATATATATATATATATATATATATATATATATATATATATATATATATATATATATAAATATGTAGAGAGAGATGTAGATATATATGCGTACATATATTTGACAAGTGAATGTACACCACACACACGCACATATGTATGTGTGTGTCTGAGCGTGTGTGCGCGCGTGTTAGTAGAATATAGAATCCGAACAAAAGTGGAGAAATGAGACAAAGCCGACAAGCTTTTTAATGAGAACGTGTTTCGCCTTTGCGTGTTAGGTAGGCGTCTTCAGGTCAGAATATATGTATGTATGTATGTATGTATGTATGTCTATATAGCATATACATGCATTATTTCTCGAGCTTTAGTTCTTATTTCGCAAGTACATAAATTCATCTTCATTCAACTTGTTGAACAACATTCACGAAAAGAAAAACACAACTGGAAAATAAATGAAAAGAAAAAGAAAAAAAGAAGACAAATGTGTAGAAGCGGCGAAGATTGATTTTACGATACCCACAAATATTCGCAGTATATCCGCAAAATAAAAAAAAAAAACAAAAAACAACGACTGAATACACGGGGAAACACGAAACATCCCGTTGATTAATTGTTGACAGGGAACATGTACCTGTCAGTCGACGTTGACAGTCACAGACAAAAAGACAGTGACAAAGATAGTGGAAGAAAAACAAGTCTTTTTATGTTTTCTTTTTCTACAGACTGTTACCGCCTCGAATGCAATTTTTTTTAGATCATTTATTAACTCATTACATTGTAATATACAAAGCTGCATTTAAATGCAACACAGGTCGTGTTTTTATAATCTTTGGTACTCTCTCTCTCTCTCTCTCTCTGTATATATATATATATATATATATATATATATATATATATATATATATATATATATATATATATATATATATATCTGTGTGTGTGTATGTATGTATGTATATATGTATGTATGTATGTATATATGTATGTATGTATGTATTATGAAACGGACTAAATCCGACAATTATTTTAATATATTTTATTGTTGTACATTATTTATATAGACACAAATATTTAAGTAAATGCTGTTTATAATAAACAGTATTAACAACATTTATCGGCTTGAATGCCCGAGAAATTTAATAGAAAATATGCGTCCTCCGACAGTTTAAAAGCAGTAAATAGACCTTGCTAACTAGACGCTTCCATTGTAGTTTAATCCGACAGATTTGTAAACAGTATATTTTTTTTAAATCCGACAGATTTGTAAACAGTATATTTATTTCCTTTCATTTACTGTCCAGAATATTCGAAATCCCTGAGGAACGTAGGTTTAATTCCTGTCGCAGGGAGCTAATTTTTCTTTAATAAGATTTATCGAATGTTCAGGTCGGTAGGTGAAAAGAAATGAAAAAATACACACACACACACACATATATATATATATATATATGTTTGTATGTATATAGTGTATAAGATACGCCTTGTAATTGAGAGAAATATAAACTGAAACAAAGACATTCAACAGAAAAAATCTGTGCATTTTCAAAAGAAAATTATACACGTCCATCGTAGAAAAACAGAGAAAATTCTTCAATAAAACCACTTTCAATCCCAAAGATGACATCGATGCGGCCACAGAAACGATTATGCCTGCCTGGATCAAGTGGTTATTGTTCATGTTGACCACCGCGTCTACGATAGTGGCCTTCAACGAGTCAGCGTTATTGCAGGCCGCTGGTTGATTTTTCTGCCGACAACGCCTCATATGAAATAGTTCAGGGAATTCAAATTAGTAAATGTATTATGCCATAAGTTGGGTGGGTGAGTGATATGATCATGAAAATTCTCGGCTAATCTTTTTTGGTGGAAGGAAAAAAATAGTATTGATTGTACACTGTGCCTAGCACTTACATGTAAGGAAGTGATATTGACCCTGTAGTCCTGTGAGAAGAACGAAAGTGGTATGACAGTCCTAGTTTCCGATGTCCCAGGACCATCACAGACCGTCCAGTGCCACCTGTTGTTCTTGTTCTTTACCTGACCACTTTCAAAAAGTACATTGTCTTTGGTCACTATGGCTAGCGGCTGATACTACGACCACAGTGTGGCTTTTCGCTTTCTGCGTCAGGTTGGGATCTGTCACGTCAATGTGCTCAGTACATCAGAAAAGAGAATGGTACACACGCTGCCTGACATTTCGTTAGGTTGTTTTCAATATATTGACGGCTAAAAAGTGTTCCCGAATAAATCCCCCCCCACACACACAACTGGTGTCTACGACCAAACTGTCTATGTCTTCATACGCTCTATCACGGATACTGAGTATTCTTCCTCTATAAATATTAGAAATTTTAAACAATATATAAATATACATGCGCACGCATATATATATATATATATATATATATATATATATATATATATATATATATATATATAATATGCTCTAAAATCAATATTATAATATTTACATTATATTTATTCATTTATTTCTTTTTTAATCGGTATCACCCTCATGCAAGAATATGTGGGAAATTCGAAGAAGCTGTAGTACCCACTGTGGTATAAATATAAGTATAAAAGTTGGAAACATGATCAAGTAACCAAAATCATTAATTGAAAGTTATATGGGAAGTGAGGTTTTCAGCGAGAAAACAAATTTTACAAGTATAAACCTCAGAATGTTCTTAAGTCATGATTATGCAAGATTTTGTGGGATTTTTCACTACAAACAGGTAAGAAACTGGAGCACAATAAACAGGACATATTGGTGGATTATTATTATTATTATTATTAGTTCATTCGTAGGAGTAAAGACGTCACACCCCTTTCCCGTCTTTTAAACAAGAGTAGAGATGTATCCCTTTTTTCCTGTTTACGATTGGATTTCCGATTCCTTCTCCTATTCTTTCACAGTCTTCTCATATTCTTTCACTGTTCGCTATATATTGCGTCTTAGTGACATTATCGCCTTGCTTTTTTTTAAACGGTATCACCCCCATGCAAGGCAGTAAAAACACAAAGATACAAGGGGTTACAGGGTGTTGAAGAATTAGGAACAGAAACATTAATAATGAGCAGGATGAGAAAAGAGTAATCAGGAGGTCAGTAGATAGCGATTGACATTGCATTTAAACTTTTGCAGATTAAAGTTAGCTGGAAAACATGGAGTCAGAAGGGAGTTCCACAAGCGAGAAGTTCGAGTAAAAAATTTATTAGCATAGAATTTACGGTTACATCTAGCCAACCCAAGTGTAAATTGATGAGATATCGACGTCAGTCTAGTACTGCGTTTAAATTCAAAATGTCTAGGTAACATAGCGAAGAGCTCATCCGGGCAATTACCATGAAAGTATTTACAGAAAAGACACAGAGAGGCAACCTTACGTCGGTGGGAAAGTTGCTGAAGCCGAGCCGCCAGATCAGGACCAATAATATTGCTCTTCTTCTTTAGATTTTATCAAGGAGCTCAATAAGAGGGACACCGGTCTATATGTGGCAGCATTATTCTAAGCATGGACCAATGGTAGACATATAGATATGTAATATAGATACTGGAGAGAAAATTTGTCTCGCACGACATAATGAATTATCTTTCTTAGCAGCTGACCTAGTAATGTATTCAATATAATATTTCCACTTTATGTCAGCCGAGAATGTTAGCCTGTGAAGGCGCCAATAAGTCACTTTCCTGGTGGTTAGCATTAGCTATGCTGATGGAAGACACAGTGATCTCTCAGATGATTAATGGAGAGAAGTTTAGTTTTGGAGGCGCTAAAATTAGCAAGTCATCTTTCGACCCAGTTAATAACGGACTTGAGATCGTTTTGTACATCGGCTACCATTTTGAATTTGTCGGACTGATTATCCTTACTATAGAGGCAGGAATAAATGGTTGCGCCAGCAACGTAGATACCAAGTTGAGAGCTGATATCATTGGGAAGTTGATTAATGGAAATTAAAAACCGGGTAGGACGAAGGATGGTGACCTGGGCATCTAGATGAGTGGCCGTTCAGTATAACCTTCATTTCAGGATTTTCAAGAAAGACTGGATCAATTCAAAATTGTGTCCATAGACACCGTAAATTTTCAGCTTGTGGAGAAGACCTGTATGCCAAACCTTGTCAAAGATTTTCAAGATGTCCAATGCTACAGTCCGATAGACTTTCGCAATTATTGTCAATACATCAGCAGTTGACCTGAAGAAACAAAAGCCATATTGCTTGTCAGAAAATTGTCATGCGATGAGAGATGATGAAGCAATTCGGCATTGATTAGTGCCTTTAGGAGTTTCCCAAAAAGAAGTAGAAGGTTAATATGCGGATAAGGGAAGAACGGTTCACCAGTGAACTCTCTCTCTGTATAGATACTGTATTTGGTAGCAGGTTCTCAGTAATATAAGTTTTGTTAAAGACCAATTATAGCGAGTTGGATATGATTTTTCATCGATTCTTTATGAACAAGCATTGTCCAATATTTTTAAGCGATTTCATAAGCAATCATCAAAGACTTTATGTATTAATAGCGTGATAAGAATGCGTCAAGATTTTGTTAAATTTATGTATTCATGTGGACAATTCATATTCAAATATAGTGTGAAATTTAGAAAATTAAAACAAAGAAAGAATCAATAATAAAATTCATAAACTTCGTTGACCTTTCATCTATATATCTATATCTATATATATATATATATATATATATATATATATATATATATATATATATATATATATATACTGAAAAATCTTGGTATAGACAAGAAACTTGATTCTGATAATTGGTCATTTGGTTAGATTTTAGTAAGTTTGTAGGACGGATAAACTTCCAGTACTCCATCGTATAAATACATACAAATATTTGCATATATAACTATTCGAGAACCTATAACAATTTAAGATTACATGGATGAAAAAGTCGCTGAGGAAGCTCATTACCCTTATTCAAAATTCTCATCTCTAGACTAGTAGATTTCATTGTTTAAGAAAAAGGGATATATATATATATATATATATATATATATATATATATATATATATATATATATATATATATATTTATGTGTATGTATGTGTGTGTGCGCGCACGCGTGTGCTCGCGATAAAATATAGTTTTGAGGTATGCTATATTTATGCGTAAAACTGCACAATAAACGGGATAGAGCGTGTGTAAACATAAGCGTGTACACAGGTCAGCACAGTGGTGACAGTCTGTTTTATGCTTCAACACAATCTTCATCGCTTGAAGATTTCGTTCGAGCATGAAAAAGCTTTTTGACACTCGATTTTAACCTCAGTGTCCACTCACACACACACACACACACACACACACACACACACACATACATATATATATATATATATATATATATATATATATATATATATATATATATATATATAACCTCAGTGTCCACTCTTTTATAAATAAGAGTGGACACTGAGTTTAAAATCGAGTGCCAAAAGGCTTTTTCATGCTCGAACGATATATATATATATATATATATATATATATATATATATATATATATATATATATATATATATATATATGTATATATATATATATATATATATATATATATATATATATATATATATATGTGTGTGTGTGTGTATGTGTGTGTGTGTATTAATGTTGGTCGGTATACTATCATCCACAGATAGACTGTTTCGCAACTCATTAGTGTGGCTAGGCATACACACATACACAGATACCGTCTATATAATACTCATCAACTTCTAAGAGTTCTAGGCTATCTGTAATAAAACGGTTCTTTTGTAATATTGATGGTGAGATTGTTTGCTTCATGAAACAAAGCATAATTAATTTCATCTATATAACTTCTAATATCAAAGCGAAACAAATGAATATATAACTAAGAAACGTCTATTTTGCAATTATTTAAAAAAAAAATCTCATTACTCACGTGTGCCAAATTTCAGTGTCAGCGACACCAGTCATTAAAGTTTGCGTAATTGCAATATATATATATATATATATATATATATATATATATATATATATATATATATATATATATATATATATATATATATATATATATATCAATTAGTAGCGTATAAGAAAAACAAAATACATTCCATTTGCTCCTGGTAAATTTCCAATGAAGAAATAATAACAAAACCACTAAATGTATGGTAGCTAGGGAATTGGTCTGTGAAATTATTTTTTCAATGAAAACAAATATTGTTTTTGTCCGGATATTATTAATGGAAAAGAATGTTTTGCACCGAAAGAATACAGAAAGTATTATTACCATAAATAATCACAGAAAAGGAACTTTTTTTTTTATTTTAAATAAGTTAAAACCTTACTTTCGGTCTAATAATTAATTATTAGACCGAAAGTAAGGTTTTAACTTATTTAAAAAAAAAAAAAGTTCCTTTTCTGTGATTATTTACTTGAGGGTTTTTCTTGTAATTAGAGAGGCATTCGGTAGACATTCAGAAAAGATATAGCGATTTACTAAGTGTGGCTTAGATTAGACCCAGACCGTAAGCATAGAGCCCCAAATGAGGATCGAACTCACTACTCAGTCGAAATTGGTCTACCGAGACAAGCTTGCTACACATTCTACCACGTAGAAGTGAATGCCAGAAGCTACTCTCCTTTTGCATAAGAATCGAGTAGCTTTGCTCATGCAGGTTTTTATCGATGTCCGCCTTTTATTCATAGCTTAATTTTCAACGATAAGGGACACTTTTTAATATATCTGGTTGGTGCAAAAATAATGTCGTTTTTTGACGATTTTTTTGATTATCGTTCACCCATTTATCCAACTTTTTTGACTTCCCTATTTGCTTTAAATGGCGAACGACTGTTGAGTGGTCGGCCTCAAGTTCAACAGCAACTTCTCGTGTGGTTTTGCGAGGATCGGCTTCAATTAAGGCTTTCAAATGTTCGTTATCAACCGCAGTCGGCCGGCCGCGACCGTCTTCATCTTCGAGGCTCTCGTCACCATTGCGAAATTTCTTGAACCACCGTTGTGCCACACGTTCGTTAGTGGTTCCTGGGCCAAACGCATCATTGATATAACGAGCTGGTCTCGGCAGCTTTTCGGCCTAGTTTGAACTGGAACAAGAAAATCGTGCGGATTTGAATTTTGTCTATGCTGTCGAAAAGCCTGCAAAAAAAATGAATGAATAGTTTGAGAACGGTAACGAATAACACGATTCGATAGAGCGAAAAACGCGCTTCAAAATGATATATAACATGGCTATATATATATCAATGAATTAATTCAGAAATCATATATAAAAGTAACATATGTGAGAAAACGACATTATTTTTGCACCAACCTAATATTTGGATTTCTTTAAATTGACTTGTAACTAAGACTCCCCAAGATAATCGTCTCCTCAAAAACAATAAACAAAAATAATAAACTCTTTATTAGAGCATTTCTTGTTTGTTCACTTATTCAAGTACAATGGAACAAGTACAATGGAACAAGTACAATGGAATAAGTAGGGAGGTTTTGCTTTCTTTTGAAAATCATCATTTT
The DNA here is from genome assembly GCA_963932145.1 of Acanthosepion lycidas. NCBI lineage: Eukaryota > Metazoa > Mollusca > Cephalopoda > Sepiida > Sepiidae > Acanthosepion > Acanthosepion lycidas. The sequence continues at coordinate 56,877,994 of OZ010573.1, forward strand.
AAATCGTGAAATCAGGGTTCCGACATCGACCACAAGTGAGATGACAAAATAAATAATTATTAAATTCGTGAATTAAACTATTAGGTTGGTGCAAAAATAATGACGTAATAATGTCGTTTTTTGACGTTAAAAAATACGTCAAAAAACGAGATTATTACGTCATTATTTTTGCACCAACCTAATACGTTAGTACGGCATAAAGCTACAAATAAAGCATTCAGTGAGAATGGAAACCATTATATAGCAAACTTGTCTGCAATATGGGTGTGATAATCATTACTTCACACTCACAATGAAAAGTCATATCAGTTTTTTTTTTTAAAGTTTGACCTAATCTTTGAAAAAAGCCACAACAGTGTGATAGCTTGTGATGTTTAAATTCACTAGCTAATTGCAAGATGTTTTTGTTAACCATTGAACTACGGTACGCATTCATTACATGATTTATAGTTCGTACAAACAATTAAGATATTTTCTTTCTCCATTGTTCTTTTTCCTTTAATTGCTGTTTTCTTTGTTGTTTTCAGCCTTGTTCATGTTCTTTATTAGATGTGTGCAAAGGTTTCTAGTGAAAGTTTTACAAAAATAAATAAATAAAAATTAAATATTTTAAAAATAAAAATATAAAAAATGTAAAGTTTTTTACCGTGTCTCTAGTTTTCAAAATGTAAATTCCGAATCTTAAAAAATAATTTTCATTTCATTCACATTTTTATGTTATTTTCTCTATTTTCTCTATATTCTTTTTCTTTTTACTCTCAACACTACTATCTGCTTTTTTTTTCACTAACCTTTCTGTTTTTTCTTCTTTTTTTTTTCTTCTTTCTTTTATAATTTTCTTCTTCAATGACGTTTTAGACGGCTTGTGATCAAAATGTAATATCTGTTCTCTTTTTCCTCTTAAAGTTATTAGGGAAGCTGAGATCTGGGGATTCTAATCTTGCTGCAACACCTTCTTGATGGCACTAAAGAGAGGGTGATATTGGATACCGACACCAGCGTGACTGTGGTCATGGAAACCGGTCAATTTTTGTCTTTAGCATGCATGTACGACCGGGGAACTATATTTCGTATAGAGAAAAACGTTGAAATTACCTTCCTTTCTGGCCAAGAGGTAAGATATCTGACTGATGTCCAATCAGTCGGGTTTCGATCCCGGTTTGAATGTGGATGACTATACATATATATATATATATATATATATTCAATAGAACGGACATGAAATACCTTTTGGTGCCGAATAGAAACTTGCCAAAAATGTGTGTCGTAAAACTGTTGTGTGAACATCAGTTGATGTTGACTAAGCAGTGGAAACTCCTACAACTTAATCAGAATAATAAAAGAACATTTGTGTCGATACAGGATAAATGACAGTGTTGAAAATGTAAATACACAAATAAAACGAGACATTTTTCAAACATATAATATCCAACTCTTAAATATTTCTTCTTGTTAAAATGTCATGTTTCTTTAGGACGTAGGCGATCACGGATCCCAAACATTCCTTTTGTTTATTATGTATGAATTGCCATGACTTTTTATGTGCTTTCCCGATGCTTTCTACATAGTTTTGAAATCATAATTGTTATTCTTTTAGATTGGTGGCGAGAGAGAAGAAATGTATTAATATCTTTCCCCAGTGCATTAGTGCAAAAAAGAAACTAACCTAGGACTTGAACTATTTTGAAGCATCATTACTATAATCACATAAATCAAAGCAAAACTCGAACACGCACACATGCAAATATAATTTTTGTGGTGTAAAGTCTTTGGGCATAAAACCCGAGACATTTTAGTTTATACATTGACACACGTCGATGGTTATCATTATCGTCTCGAAATCAATTGTGATTTCCTTCTTATACTCGATCCTCCATTGATACAAATATTTTGTCAAAGTATAAGTTCAACAAATGCATATAATTTATTATGACTCTGTCTACGTCTACCGATATAGACTATATGGACTTATTGGCTTATATCAATAAGTTCAAAGTCTAATAATAAAAAAAGTATTTAACACAAAAATAATCATATTTCAGCACAAACTTCTTTGTCAAAGCTCTTAATCCAACGCTTCTCAATTAATTACATAAATCGAACATAAACAGCGAAATATTTTTCTTTGGCTTGTGTATGTGTGTGTGTGGACTAAGAATTGCTCATGCAGATCACCAGCAAAGTAAAAATAAAACCTGCCCACCAAACACACCACTTTCGAATAGGTTTGTTCTTTTAAGGTTTGTTGATGAAACTGCTGTATTTGGTATCAAAACTATCCATCTGAATAACTTTTACTCGCTTTTGTTTGCACTTGATTCATCAGTACGAAGTGAGGATGTAAATAAACATCGATATATTTAGAAAATTAGTTTTAGTTTGTTAATCAGTTACTGATTATTAGTAATCCTGTAAATTCCTTTATATGCTAGATGTACAGATAGTTTAATAAATAGCGACTTAGAATGAGAAATTGAAGAGTCATGTTCGAATTCTAGTCGATTTAATTACAATCACTAATGCGCAAATACACTTGAGAAAGTTATGAATGGCGCTGTTCTCCCCCAACTATGAATAAAATAGTAGGAGATGTGCTTGAAAAATCATTATCTCCCAAAAAGCGTTGATGCAATATTCACTCACAGAAAAAGAATTATTCTTACAACCCCACCCCCACGAGGAAATGGTTCGAAATAAAGGTTTGATAAGCAGTAAAAACAAATCAATCCTTTACCCACGACATATTTTTTGAATACTACATATTCTTTGGACACTGTATATATATATATATATATATATATATATATATATATATATATATATATATATATATATATATATATACACATATATATATATATATATGCATGTATACATTATGTCAGACTTTATACTGTAAAATAAATCAATGCTTTTATTATCACATTGATATTAACCCATAGTTCGTAACATTTTGCAGGATATACTATGATACATATGCCGTGTGGTTTTCAGCTCGTAATATTTATTTTTGTTAGAAATATTTATAATGTGTGTTATTTTATCTTTCGTGATGTTCATCATATTAATAGTATAGTCATTGATATTAATTCTTTAATTCCAGCTATATAATTATTACCATTAAATGAGAGAACCATATGTGAAAATAGAAACTTTCTTCTGATTCATCCCATTCTCATGAACCATGACCATGAACAAATGCACCAATGCTTTCCAATGTCTCTTCTCCCTCGCCACGACTGTGAACTCTGTATTTCTAGCGTTTTCACAGATTGATCTCAAATGTCAACAGTCCAGTGTCGCTTTCGTCTCCCTCTCAGTCTCCTGCTATCAATGTGTCCCTTGAGGATATCAGTGTAAAGGTTCTGGGCTCTGGTGACATGGCCAAATTATTAGTTTTCACTTCCAAAAACGTGTCGCAACCAACTGATTCTCTTTTCCTATCTCCTCCAGGGCCGTCACATTTATTAATAATCCGACATTATTTTTATTCCTTAAATATATATATATATATATATATATATATATATATATATATATATATATACACGCAGTTTTTCGACACACACACACGTATATATATATATATATATATATATATATATATATATATATATATATATATATATATATAAAGAAATATAGTCTTAAGGTGTGCTATATTTATGGAATAAAGTGCTCAATATCAGAGATAGAGCGTGTGTAAATATAAAAGTGAACATAGAAGTCAACACTTAGAGGTGACAGTCTGTTTCATGCTTTATGCAATCGTCAGGCCATCCGATTGCATATAGCATGAAACAGACTGTCGCCTCTAAGTGTTGACTTCTATTTATATATATATATATATATATATATATATATATATAACTTTAATAATCAGGAGATCAGTTGAATTCGCTACTTTGGTTACAACCTTATCGAGGATAAGGTTCAACTGATCTCCTGATTTTTAAAGTTAAAAGCTCTATATGTTATTATGTTATTATGTTATTTTTAGTTTCATTTTATTTTATTTATTTTTTCACATGTATATTGAGAACTTTTTATTACCACTGTTTCTTGGTCTGATTCAACTCTGACCATTAACCTTTTATGTATTATACATACATACATATATATATATATATATATATATATATATATATATATATATATATATATAATTAATGCATTTTATTTATTTTGCTTGCTTCTTCCCATCCTTATTGTTTAGATTCGGGGACCATGAACAAAAGACCAATGCTCTCCACTTTCTACTCTACTTAGCCTTTCTGTTCCCATCTCCTCTTGTGGTCTGTCCAGCTGGTGCGCGGTGCACACTTGTATCATGTTGCCTCGAAAGACATCAGTTTGTTAACATCGGCGGTTTTCAATGCCCAGCTGGTGCGCAGTGCCTGTCTGTAGCATGTTGCTTCGAAAGACATATTTGTTAATATCGGCGGTTTTCAATGTCGAGGTTTCGCATCCATACAATGCCACTGACTACACTAGAGTCTTTAGGAGCTTTAACTTAATGGTTTTGTGAAAAGAGTATGGTCATTTTACAGTGTGTTATGGAATCTAAGCGGAAAGCTTGCTACCTCTAATCGAGCACTGATCTCATCGCTATCATTCGCTGTTTAGTTTGATCTATGATGGTTTCTAGGTACTTGGATGTCTCCACTTGAGCCAGCATAACTCCTCGGAGAATAGGAGTACATATTCAAAAAGCTTACCCGGAAAGCAATAATAACTGCTGCAAGTAATTTTAGTTAAAACAGTAGAAGATTAAGCAAAATCATCGGATAAAAGCTCGGTGGAACTTAGAAAGATAAAGAGCCCATATTAAGATGTAAAATAATAAATTAATGACTAATTAAAGTGTATGGAATATTCTATTAATTAAATACAAATCCTTTCCAGGTCTGTATCCTTTAAATTTATTTATACATACAAATTTATTACGCTTAGTTATTATCAAAAGTTTTTCATCAGGATAGGTATTTTAACTTGCAAAATAATTTGGTCGTATAAAAATTAGTATATATTGAACATTTATACAAAATCAGCTGGTAAATTATAATTTTTGTATGGAATCATTAACTTTTAAATCATTGAATACTTATAAATATAGATATGTTCATTGTTCGCTACACACAGTCAAATCTTTTCATGTGAAGTCCTCAAATTTAGTATAAATATTTACTGGACCAAGCGAAAGACTTTAACGTAAAAAAAATTGATGTACCTCAGAGGCAAAGAATAAAGAGTGGGTGGTTTTCCTCGTCCTTTCTCTACGTGCATATATAATACACGCGCGCGCGCACACACACACACACACACACACACACACACATATATATATATATATATATATATATATATATATGGGTATGCATGTATGCATATAAGTGCTTCTGAAAAGTTCTTTCCAAATCTGACCAAATTACCAAACTTCAGTATATTTTAATCTCTTCGTTGTGCATTGAACCTTTCTGCAACAACTTGTATATATATATATATATATATATATATATATATATATATATATATATATATATATATATATTACTACTCCTCACACACAAACACACACATATATATTGCATACTTACATATGTGTATGAATATATATATATTGCACACCTATATGTTTTGTACGTATATATGAATATATGTATACACATGTACACATAAACATACTTGCTTTATATATATATATATATATATATATATATATATATATATATATATGCATATACGTGTGTTTACATATGCAACTATCTATATCTGTATATGTATGAACATATATATTAATTTAAGACAAACACATGTAACACAGACAGTTTGGCAGAAGTCAAGGAGACAGGCTGATATGATAGAGAAGTCTGGAATTAAGAAGCGAAATGAAAAAGCTTTTTCTGGTGTAGTGTATAATCAACGGCAGACAAAGAAAAATAAAAGAGTAACTTATAGAAACAAAAAAGAACTGATGAGAAGTAGTGAGAAAGAGGGAGATAGACGGTTAGGAATTAAGTGATAGGTAAGAGTGTGGAGCGTTCTACAGGGTGTTTACTGGAGAGACAGAACTTGAGATAATGACAGTGTCTGAGTGTTTTGGTAGGAGGAAATGAGGAGTTTGGTGAGATGGAACGAAATGATAAAAAAATAAAAAATAAAAATAAAGGAAAAGATTAGGGTTGGGACTTTCTCTTCACTTTGCTCTCTCATTCCGTTTTGTTAGATATCTACCTTTTCTTCTCTCTGTCTTCTTTTCTCTTTACACTTTTCACTCCCCACCTCTCTCTCTCTCTCTCTCTCTCTTCTTTCTTTATCTATCTGTTAGTAAGCTTAGTCGACTGAATACGGTACAAAGAAACGTGTGAACCACTCATTACTTCTTTTTAACTGCCTGCCTCTATTTCACCACGCACATGCGCGTGCGTACACACACCCGTGTGTGTGTGCGTGCGCGTTGAAAATTTATTATTAGGTTGGTGCAAAAATAATGACGTAATAATGTCGTTTTTTGACGTATTTTTAAAGTCAAAAAACGACATTATTACGTCATTATTTTTGCACCAACCTAATATATTTATGGGGAAAATGCTCAGTATCGGGATAGAGGTTTGCATATATACAGGGTGTTTCCAAAAATGGTTTGAATCTTTAAATGACAATAAATGCAGTGTTTATTGATATGCAAACAAGATTAATGGTTAAAATTAAGAAATATTTAAATGTTTATTGACTTACAAATAAGATCAACGGTTTAAATTAAATATTAAATGAAGTTAAATGCATATTTATAAATACTGAAACTGATAGTTAAATCAAAAATGAGTACATTTTTGGTTTGGGACACTCTGTTACACTCTGTTACACTCTGTTTAACTTTCCAATACCAAGGCACATGGTAGTGAAGCCGATGATCGAACTCACGTCTGGCTTAGTGATTATTACACCACAAAGAGACGCCTATCTTCTATTTCTGTACGCTTAGCTCCCCACACCAAGGATGACAATGAGGGCAACAGCTTTTTACTATTGCACCTGCATGGTCGTTTAATGGAGAGTGCTTTTCCCGTGTGAAAAATATTATACATTTACCCACTCTCTTCTTAGTAAAATATCGTTGCACGTTAGTGCTAAATTATTTTGTTTGTAAATTTGGCGATGTGCAAACGAAAATGAATTCATATTTTCCAAAGAACAACCGTGTGAAATGAACTTTCGAACTCTGTTTGCCGATTCCGTTTTCCATGCTGATAACCGTTATGTTACTGCTCACCCACTCTCTCTCTATCACTCTCCCACTGAAGAGAGAAAGTGAAAGTGGAAAAGAAAGAGAGAAAAAAGTGACAAAAATACACATAAAGTGGAAAAGAGCAAGAGAGAGAAAGTAAAATGGAAAAGTAAGAAAGAGAGAGAAAGAAAGAAAGAAAGGAACAGGGAGAAAAGAGAAAGAATGAACGGGAAAAAGGGAAAAAAGAAAGAGAAATGTAAAAGAGAAAGAGAAAAAGAGAAAAGAAAAAGTAGAGGCAGAGAAAGAAAGAAAGACAGAGATACAGAGAATGAGAAAGTGAATAAAGAGATACCCACTGAGTTATGACAGAGTGTTAAGGTACAATGAAATAAACGAAGAAGAATGTTGGGGGGGTGGAGAATGAAAAGGAAGGATTTTATATTGTTTATAAGAAAAAAGAAGGAAAGCAAGAAGAAAAAATGATGACGAAAAAGAAGAAACCAAAGAATTAGAAGAAAAAGAAAAACAGATGAAATAAAAAGAAAAAGTATGAAGTGAATTAAATAAAAGGAAATAAAGAAGAAAAAGAAGAAATTAATGAAGAAGAAACCAGTGAAAGAGAAGAAAAGGAAAAGAAAAGAGTAAAAGAAAGGAGAAAAAAAAAGAAATAGAAGAGAAAAATCAGAAGAATGAAATGAATCAAATAAATGGAAATAAAAAAGAAAAAAGAAGAAATGAAAGAATAAGAAAAACGCAAGAAACCGAAGAAAAAGAAAAACAAGTGAGAAGAAGAAGAAGAAGAAGAAGAAGAAGAAGAAGAAGAAGAAGAAGAAGAATATAGTGGAAGAGAATAAAGAAAATGAGTGGCAATGTGGGGTGTGGTTAAGAAAATAGCTTTCATGTGAAAAGGAGATATAATTTTATAGATAAAAGGAATCATGTGATCATCTTTGAAAGAAGAGTGAAGTCACCAACAATTCAGGTTGCAGAAAAGGCAGGAAGGCGAGGGTTGGTGCAAGGGTGAGAGGATTGGCTGAGGAAGATATTTGAAAGTAAAGTGATCGCTGGATTTTATATCATCTGCACAAGAGATACAACTGACAAGAATAAACAAGATAGATGCTAAAAACATTATTTCTCACACGAGTACACACAAATCGTATACATGCATACATGCGCATTACATACACACGCATACGCACACACACACACATACACACACACATGTATATATGTGTCGTGTGCGTCTATGTGCGTGTTTAAGTAAACAAATGGAAAACGGAAAAAATAAAGAGGAGAGATATACAAACAAAAATACTGACGGGAGTACTATGATAGATAGATAGATAGATAGATAGATAGATAGATAGATAGATAGATAGATACAGAGAGAGAGAGAGAGAGAGAGAGAAGGAGAAGGAGAAAGGGAGTGAGAGAGAGTGAAAGAGAGAGAAGGGAAATGTTGAGTGAGATATACAGGTTAGGGAGAAGATGTTATAGATAGATGGACACATTTATTTAGAGATACATGTATGTATAGCTAGTTAATTAGTTATCTTTGTAGTATTGAGAAAAAAGGAAAAGACTTGTCAGTACACTTACACACACGGGGTGTGCTGAAAAGAAAGCTCCTTAAAAATTATATAAAAACTTCTGCGCATCCGATTTCTCTCTCTCTCTCTCTCTCTCTCTCTCTATATATATATATATATATATATATATATATATATATATATATATATATATATATATATATATATATATATATAAACAGACATTGGACATTAAAATCATAAGTGTATAGTGATTGGCAGTACCACGCCTTAAACAATCATCAGATATAATTTAATAATACGGTTATATATATCTCTCTCTCTCTCTCTCCATATATATATATATATATATATATATATATATATATATATATATATATACGAATTTTAAAATTTAAATTAGCTGCCTACATATATGGATTACGGCTTGTATCAGAAGAAATAATAGTAAAATAAGTAAAATAATCAATATCTTAAATGAAAATACATCACTCACTCACCTGTGTCCCTCCCAGTATAGATATACACATATAACAGCGTGTATACTTATAGACATATCTTCACACACACAATAACCTACCCACACCCACACAAAGTAGGATGAGAGATAGAGAGAGAGAGATAGAGAGAGAGAGAGAGAGAGATAGAGAGAGAGAGGCGCATTTCTCCGGAGAAAATACTATCGCAGTCAAAACATATCTTCAAATGTATATTATAATATAATGTATATTATTATCTTATAAACTACGCTAATGTTTCGTTTGTTATTCAAAGGAAAGAAGGGAAATGTAATGAAAGAAGGAAGAATTTTAAGTTTTCTTTCTTTCAATTCGTTCATGTACTTTTGATGGTGAAGGGAAGGGGTCTTTATTTATTGATTTTTTGGAATGCAGGATGGGTACTCTTCTTCTTTCTCATTTTCTTTCTTTCTTTTTTTTTTTTTTTTTTTTTTTGCTTCCACTCTGTTTCTCCCATGTTTCCTACTTTTCTCTTATGAACGTTGCCGGCTGTCTATGCCAATATAAATGCTTATTCCACATTAACATTTGTGTTGCTTTAAAGGGGCGACAACCTACCAATAAACACTCGGTGCACACACGCACGCGCATGCGCGCATATTATACTTTTTATTTACTAGACATAGCTTAATTTAGCAAATCATCAGTGTGGGATATATCGAACCCACTACAAATACTAATTACTCTGAGTAGAACAGCTTCTTATCCATATATATATATATATATATATATATATATATATATATATATATATATATATATATATATATATATGTATAGTTTACAATTTTCTTGTTTTTTAAATATATTCTTTTTTAAAGAATGATAAGAGGGATTTAGGGGCAGTGTGGACATAGGAATCAGCACTACATATTGACTGTCAGTTTCACATTTCAACAGGCTTATCACGTTGAAACACCAGTTCTCATACGATGTCCGAAGTTAAGCAACGCCGTGCCTAGTCACTAACTAGAGCTGATAGCTTGGGAATGCGGGTGGTGTAGATAACTTCTTTGATTTGGAAATCGGAGAGCCGAGTTCCAATTCCAGTTTGGTTCGATATATTCACTTACGAATCCTCTGCACTCTCCTCAGATTGACATCTGAACATTCTGAAATGTTCGCACTGGAGCCTCCGCTAAAATGCCAAGCTATGCAGTACAGAATGTCGTTTCCAAATTTCTGGCGGAGTGAATTGCGTCATGGTGCTCTTTTTCTCACAGACACTACCCTACTATACTGTGCAATCAACAAAAACAAACAACGCATATTGTTTTTACCAAGTATATATTTTTGAGGTCACGAGATATTCCTAATGACTGTTTTAAACTTTTTGTCGTAAATGATAAATCTAAAATGAGTTTATTGCGGACATTAAGTGGTATGTATCGGCGAATTATATTAGTTTGGTGCAAAAATAATATCGTTTTTTTTTTTTTACGTATTTTTTAACGTCAAAAAACGATATTATTTTTGCACCAACCTAATATCTTAAATGGCTTTTTCATCTTGTCTTGAGTTTGGTGCATTCGGTCACCTAGATTTTTGTATTTTTGCATATCTCACTATAGTTGTTTACGTCATCTTTTTTTTTTTTTTTTTTAAAAAAAGTTTTTCATAGTAATTTTATTTGTTTGCTGACGACATGGTAGGGGAAATTTTTGTTGATTAATGTTTGTTTGTAAATGTTTTATGTTGCTTAATTCTTTAGAAAATAATGTGTGCGAAGTAATTATTTTGCTCGGCTAAACATGGCTTTTATAGCAGCTATATTGTATATCTGTGAGAACATTTTCTTTCAGAATTAAGAAGGCAAGACATTTTGTGTTTTTTATACATTGAAGTCGTAAAATTAGTAAAGCGTCAAAGACAGAGATTATTAAATTCATAAGCAAAATGTAGAGCAGAGTTTTTCGGAGATTTTCTGTCAATAGTTTTTTATTTTTAGTTTAAGTTTTTCGTTAGTATGAATATGTTATCAATATATCGAACATCATAAGCTTAGCGAAATCTTATTTTCTACATGAATCATGTAGAAATTTGATAAAATAGAACCAATAGGTGAACCCATAGTTTCGCCAGTAGTTTGTCTTGTAATCTTGTCGCATTAATCATAAAAATGTATTTGTGACGTGGAAAATAGAAGTTTACGTAGAATTGTTGCTCTACTAATATTATGAAGTTGGAGTGAACATTGCTAGTTTCTTTGACAGGTTAAAGAAACTTTTAAAGTAAAGAAACTTTTAACGCCCAACGAGGTTCGGGTGTCATTATTAACTTAATTTGAGGACAGTATTTCAAAAAACTTATTAGTGATATTAACTATGTTTTTTTTTTTTTTGTTTTTTTTTTATTAGGTTGGTGCAAAAATAATGACGTAATAATGTCGTTTTTGACGTATTTTTTAACGTCAAAAAACGACATTATTGCGTCATTATTTTTGCAGCAACCTAATATATGGTAGGATCAGTTAGCTTATAATTTAGGATAAATGATATAGAAGAGTAAGGATCTGTGAAATTATTAGAACGTAGAGCTAGGTTTGTGCATGTTTATGTTCTCATATAGATAGTCGGTCATCTACAATTTTATGGAGTTTGATACATCTGACCAGCGTTATTGGCTGTAATAAGTTTATTTAACTGCCTTTTGTGAGGAGGCGAGCAATGTTTTTTTTTTTTTAATTAAACTTTGTTGTCAAGAATAGAGTTCAGTTTTGCATTGTAATCGGTATTGTTTAGAATATAAAAAATGTTAGATTTATCACCCTTCCGAATTACAATGTTCTTGGTCATTTCTAAATTCGGTGTAGGCTTGTTTTAGGTTTTTGGTTTCATTTCTGTCGTTAAGCCTACTTTTTAGGTCTTCGGCTTGTCTATGATACTGACAACATTTAGTTCATGATAATGATTGAAAGTACTCAAAAAAACAAAACAAAAAAAAAAAACAAAACGCAAGAACAATACATTCGACAGTTTATACAAAATTCTGAACCTGATAAGCAACAATTTATTTGAAAATTATAGAAATACAATACGAAATGTAACAGACAGATACTGACAGTTGAATTTAATTCTGATTGTTTTTATATATCGCTTGGGGGTAGAAACTTCGACTGATACCAAATCGGTCGGGTTTCAGTCTTGGTTTGAAGTATTCGGTTGTCTAGTCGCACTGATGAGCTGTGATACAGCGAAACAGGTCTATATGCTAAGATTACAGTTACTCCCAAGATATCATATTAGATGATAACACAATTCGCTTATTTCTCATTCGCCCAGAACTCACACAGGGCTGTACGCGAATGCCACTATATATATATATATATATATATATATATATATATATATATATATATATATATATATATATATATATATATATATATATATATATATATATATATATATATATATATATATATATATATATATATATATATATATATATATATATATATATAAAAGTTTTGTTTAATTTTTAACTTCATTTTTCCAGTTTGGGTATAAGCTATCGCATATCCAATTTAGAAACTGTCTAAAAGATTCTTCTTATTAAGACTGAACCACAAAAATCATTCTCCAGCAAAATCAATTGTATTGCGAAATTCTCTAGGGTATTGCATTTCCAAAATGAAAAAAAAAATCGGTCTGAAAGGAACACAATCATTGCTGATGCAATAAAGCCCTTCCTAAAGAGCAAAATTACCAACAAGAAAGCAACGAATAACACGACAAACTTTGGTGATCCCCTTGTGCTTGGGAAAAAGAAAATGTCACACGGAATAAGGTCAAGTGAACAGGGAGGTTGTTACAGTACAACGATTTTCTTCACGGTCAGGAACTGGCGGATGCTCAGGGCGTTGTAAGTAGTTGCATTATTGTGGTGTAGCAGCCACAGTTTGTCTCTTCTTGCGCACTGAGCGAAGCAAATGCTAAGATTAGAGTTACTCCCAAGATATCATGTTAGATGATAACACAATTTGCTTATCCCTCATTCTCCCAAAGCTCACACTGCAAACTCCGTTCCTTTTCAGACAGACTTCGTAGATCGATAGATGGATACATTTATCTCACTACTTATATCTATCTATCTATCTATCTATCTATCTATCTATCTATATATATATATATATGCAATATATTTATTAAAGACATTTTTTTATGTTTAACGTTCTTTTTATAGATACAAGTATTTAAGTAAATGCTCTGTTTATAATAAACAGTATTAAATAACATTTACCGGCCTGAATGTCCGAGAAATTTTCATAGAAAATATTCGTCCTTTGACAGGATTCGAACCTGCATCCTATATGGAACCGCCATTTATCCAGGCGTGCCTAACCGATTCGGCCACAAAGGATCGTTCGGTTGGCAAGGTCGAATTTACTGCTTATAAACTTCAACTTATAATATGTCCTGTGAGCGTAAGATTCTCCGAAAAGGTCATTAAAAAGATTTTGCGATTGATTTCTATTTAAAATCTATTAATGTAAAGAAACATTATAGAAGTTATGTAATGAAACCATCAACCATTCCGAGAAGGTGTTGAAAAGTCCTCGAACCGAGTCACTTTTCCAGAATTTGACCAAATGAAGAAGCACCAAATTTTATTTTGGAATCCCTTCTTGATCGACGTGAGAACTGTTCAGCACCAAACTCGGATTAATACACGATCAACAGGACTTGTAATCAATCAATCTGTATATAAATATTGAAGAGAAAATACAAACAATTCAGTCTGTGTTTTTTTTTGTGTATGAGCTTCTGTGTCGTACTCTCCCATCGATATATGGTAAACATAAAGCGTTGACTCTTAAGTTATAAAAATTAAGCGCTAAAAAATGATTCCTGTTAGAATTTATGAATGTTTTTCATCTTTGATTTTCGAATTTATTAAACTTAACTTTCTCTTCCATGAGATGAAGCATCCTTAGTGAGGATCAAACTCATTTCAGTACAAACAGTCGGCAAGATAAAGTTGCCAACCACTTCTTTACGGCGAATGTTCCAGGTCAATTTATATCAAGAAAAAAAAAGAATCAAATATTCAATTAAATTGTAATTAAGATATATTATGGGTTGGAACAAACGTTAATAGCGTTTTTCAGTAGGTGACGTTGAGTAAGTGATTTCGTCACTCACGTGGTTGAAATTTATGACTATAGGTTATGATTTATGACTATATGCCATAAATTCTCTTTACGTGTGTGACGAAATCACTTACTATAAATGTATGACTAGATGTCATAATTTATGTCTATATGTCATAAATTCTCTTTACGTGTGTGACGAAATCACTTACTATAAATGTATGACTAGATGTCATAATTTATGTCTATATGTCATAAATTCTCTTTACGTGTGTGACGAAATCACTTACTATAAATGTATGACTAGATGTCATAATTTATGACTATATGTCATAAATTCTCTTTACGTGTGTGACGAAATCACTTACTATAAATGTATGACTAGATGTCATAATTTATGTCTATATGTCATAAATTCTCTTTACGTGTGTGACGAAATCACTTACTATAAATGTATGACTAGATGTCATAATTTATGTCTATATGTCATAAATTCTCTTTACGTGTGTGACGAAATCACTTACTATAAATGTATGACTAGATGTCATAATTTATGTCTATATGTCATAAATTCTCTTTACGTGTGTGACGAAATCACTTACTATAAATGTATGACTAGATGTCATAATTTATGTCTATATGTCATAAATTCTCTTTACGTGTGTGACGAAATCACTTACTATAAATGTATGACTAGATGTCATAATTTATGTCTATATGTCATAAATTCTCTTTACGTGTGTGACGAAATCACTTACTATAAATGTATGACTAGATGTCATAATTTATGACTATATGTCATAAATTCTCTTTACGTGTGTGACGAAATCACTTACTATAAATGTATGACTAGATGTCATAATTTATGTCTATATGTCATAAATTCTCTTTACGTGTGTGACGAAATCACTTACTATAAATGTATGACTAGATGTCATAATTTATGTCTATATGTCATAAATTCTCTTTACGTGTGTGACGAAATCACTTACTATAAATGTATGACTAGATGTCATAATTTATGACTATATGTCATAAATTCTCTTTACGTGTGTGACGAAATCACTTACTATAAATGTATGACTAGATGTCATAATTTATGACTATATGTCATAAATTCTCTTTACGTGTGTGACGAAATCAATTACTATAAATGTATGACTAGATGTCATAATTTATGTCTATATGTCATAAATTCTCTTTACGTGTGTGACGAAATCACTTACTATAAATGTATGACTAGATGTCATAATTTATGTCTATATGTCATAAATTCTCTTTACGTGTGTGACGAAATCACTTACTATAAATGTATGACTAGATGTCATAATTTATGACTATATGTCATAAATTCTCTTTACGTGTGTGACGAAATCACTTACTATAAATGTATGACTAGATGTCATAATTTATGTCTATATGTCATAAATTCTCTTTACGTGTGTGACGAAATCACTTACTATAAATGTATGACTAGATGTCATAATTTATGTCTATATGTCATAAATTCTCTTTACGTGTGTGACGAAATCACTTACTATAAATGTATGACTAGATGTCATAATTTATGTCTATATGTCATAAATTCTCTTTACGTGTGTGACGAAATCACTTACTATAAATGTATGACTAGATGTCATAATTTATGACTATATGTCATAAATTCTCTTTACGTGTGTGACGAAATCACTTACTATAAATGTATGACTAGATGTCATAATTTATGTCTATATGTCATAAATTCTCTTTACGTGTGTGACGAAATCACTTACTATAAATGTATGACTAGATGTCATAATTTATGTCTATATGTCATAAATTCTCTTTACGTGTGTGACGAAATCACTTACTATAAATGTATGACTAGATGTCATAATTTATGACTATATGTCATAAATTCTCTTTACGTGTGTGACGAAATCACTTACTATAAATGTATGACTAGATGTCATAATTTATGTCTATATGTCATAAATTCTCTTTACGTGTGTGACGAAATCACTTACTATAAATGTATGACTAGATGTCATAATTTATGTCTATATGTCATAAATTCTCTTTACGTGTGTGACGAAATCACTTACTATAAATGTATGACTAGATGTCATAATTTATGTCTATATGTCATAAATTCTCTTTACGTGTGTGACGAAATCACTTACTATAAATGTATGACTAGATGTCATAATTTATGACTATATGTCATAAATTCTCTTTACGTGTGTGACGAAATCACTTACTATAAATGTATGACTAGATGTCATAATTTATGTCTATATGTCATAAATTCTCTTTACGTGTGTGACGAAATCACTTACTATAAATGTATGACTAGATGTCATAATTTATGTCTATATGTCATAAATTCTCTTTACGTGTGTGACGAAATCACTTACTATAAATGTATGACTAGATGTCATAATTTATGTCTATATGTCATAAATTCTCTTTACGTGTGTGACGAAATCACTTACTATAAATGTATGACTAGATGTCATAATTTATGACTATATGTCATAAATTCTCTTTACGTGTGTGACGAAATCACTTACTATAAATGTATGACTAGATGTCATAATTTATGTCTATATGTCATAAATTCTCTTTACGTGTGTGACGAAATCACTTACTATAAATGTATGACTAGATGTCATAATTTATGACTATATGTCATAAATTCTCTTTACGTGTGTGACGAAATCACTTACTATAAATGTATGACTAGATGTCATAATTTATGTCTATATGTCATAAATTCTCTTTACGTGTGTGACGAAATCACTTACTATAAATGTATGACTAGATGTCATAATTTATGTCTATATGTCATAAATTCTCTTTACGTGTGTGACGAAATCACTTACTATAAATGTATGACTAGATGTCATAATTTATGTCTATATGTCATAAATTCTCTTTACGTGTGTGACGAAATCACTTACTATAAATGTATGACTAGATGTCATAATTTATGTCTATATGTCATAAATTCTCTTTACGTGTGTGACGAAATCACTTACTATAAATGTATGACTAGATGTCATAATTTATGACTATATGTCATAAATTCTCTTTACGTGTGTGACGAAATCACTTACTATAAATGTATGACTAGATGTCATAATTTATGTCTATATGTCATAAATTTTCTTTACGTGTGTGACGAAATCACTTACTATAAATGTATGACTAGATGTCATAATTTATGACTATATGTCATAAATTCTCTTTACGTGTGTGACGAAATCACTTACTATAAATGTATGACTAGATGTCATAATTTATGTCTATATGTCATAAATTCTCTTTACGTGTGTGACGAAATCACTTACTATAAATGTATGACTAGATGTCATAATTTATGACTATATGTCATAAATTCTAGTCACGTCACCTACTGAAAAACGCTATTTATATTCAACACGTTTTCTTTTCGATTCGTGAGTGGATTGAGAATTTTAAGTGCTTTTGCATTAACTGTGATCATGGACGAAAACGAGACACATTTTTATAATTTGATGTTCTTTTATCCCCCTCCCCACCCAAAAAACAAAAAAACAAAACAAAAACAAAAAAACCCACTGAGAAAACAATAAAAGTTGTTGTGTGCTGTTTATGAAGTTGGCAGCATAGCTGAGAGTATTATTCCTAAATAGTTCCTTAGCTTCAAAAGTGAAAATTTTGATTTGGAAGACCGAGAATGTTTTTACAGGTCTGCAGTCTTTGTTAACGACCAATTCGAAACTTAGATTAAAATAATCACATGATACGCAAATACTCCACATATCTAGCATGAACTTTATTAAGACAATTGGAACTACTTTGATAAGTGAGTCGCTATGTTGTTTAGGCGCCTTACCTTTTCATAGGAGAAAAAAAATTAATAGACCGCATTTTTATCTGTGGTTTTCTGCTTAAACGCAACAAAAACGACTTTTTTTTAAGATCACAGGCGACGAAAAATGGATTGTAGCAACAATATAGAGTGAAAATGGCCTTGGGGAGAACGAAATGATTCACCGTTAAGCACGAAGAAGGCAGGGTTTGAAAGGCGTTGTGTACTACAAGCTCCTTCCGTAAAATCGTTGAATTCAAACAAGTACTGTTTCCAGTTAGATCGATTAAAAGCAGCAATCAATGAAAAACTTCCAGAATTGGTAAATTGGAAGGCTATCGTCATCCATGAGGTCAATCCCAGATCTCACTTCTCTTTGCCAATCTAGCAGAAATTCTAACAGATTTGCAAAGATGTTCCACAACACACGCCGTACTCACCCGACCTTGTACCTTCGGATTACTATTTATTTCGTTCTCTATACAAATTCCCTTCAATTCTCTGGAAGCCCGTATAAAGCTCTTACACCATTTCATCACCTAGAAAAATGTCAAGTTATTAATTATTTGTACAGAAGAAAGTCTTTCATCTGTTCCCTTTTTTTTTTTTTTTTTTTGCCTTCAAGTGTATTAAATCATAACCTTGGGTTGAGTGGTCAGATTTCCTGGAAATACCACACAATTTCCTTTAAAATACTAAATTTTTTATTGTTACTGGTATGCTCCTTTTTTATTTTTTTGTTAATTTCCATGGCTTAAAACTGACTACATTTTTTGCTTTTAGTTACAGTTAGTATTAACTCCTCTGTCATTCTAAATTATTCTATATTATTAAAATATCACGTATAGATTACAGTTAAAATGCAAAAGATAATTTTTAAGGATTATCGAAACTGTGCTTGATGAACGCATAAAATGTCTCGTGACGTCTCTTGAGAAATAAGTGCTTAGTCTCCTAGAAACAAGGTTTTCTTTTGAGTAAGTAAGCCGGTCAGGTTCCTGATGTGCCTTCTGAAGCCGTTCTTTCACGATAAAGAAAACGTGCTTTGTTTGGCACAAAGGTAACTCACGTCTTTGGACAGAAAGAATATTTGATTTGGCGCCAAATTACCTCAAAAACCAGTATAATCGTATACTTGGACTTGTAGTACAACCTTCTTATTCCTCTTCTTCCTCTTCTTCCTTTTCTTTCACCATTTTTCTTTTAATCATATTCCTCCTTTTTTTTCATTATTTTCTTTTTGCACTTTTCCCTTTTCTCCTTGTCCTTCTCATTCATTTAATCCTTCTTCTTCTTCTTCTTCTTCTTCTTCTTCTTATTATTATTATTATTATTATTATTATTATTATTATTATTATTATTATTATTATTATTTTCGTGTTTCTTATGGAAACTCGCTTTCTTGATATTTTACAAAACGTTTTTACATCACATTTTTTCTTTGTTTTCTTCTCCCACCATTCTCTCATATAAATTCTTTCTCTTAATCTTTTTCCTATTATTTATCATTTCTTTCTTTTTGCATATTCCTCCTTTTCTTCGCCCGTCTCATTCATTTCATTCGTTATTATTATTATTATTATTATTATTATTATTATTATTATTATTATTATTGTGTTTCTTCTGAACACTTCTATTTTACTATTTTACGAGACAATTTTATCTTTCATTTTTTCTCAAACTTCTTCATTATTTTCTTTATTGTTCATCCTTTTTCTCCATTGTTTTTTCATTATCCTTTTCGCTTTAAAAGATTCTCAAGCCTTTCCCATTTTTATTTCTTATCGTCTTCGTTTTCTCTATTATTTGTTCATATATTGTTGTTGTTGTTGTTGTTGTTGTTGTTGTTGTTCTTCTTCTTCTTCTTCTTCTTCTTCTTCTTCTTCTTCTTCTTCTTCTCATTTACCTTTAATCCGTTTTCTTAACGTCATTTTGACGCCTCTCCACTTCACTTTTGGCGGGAACTTGACGACCTGCCAAATGCACTCTTTTCTTCTGTCGTCTGCTTTCTATCGACTTGTCTTTACGCACCTTCTACCTATGATTTGTCGCCGCTAGTCATCTGCAATCCTTCCCTTCCTTTTAAACTCACTCCCATACATACACCCTCTTCATACGTATAACCAAACAAATCTTGTGACCAAGAATGTGCTTAGGTTCTCTTGTCTATTTTCGTGTGGAGGCTTTTCACCTGTAATTATAGAGTTGTTTGAACAAGTTACATATTTCTTTGCTAAGCGGACGTCTTGAGTTTATTATGTAGAAGCAAGATGACCCAGTGTGCTCAGGATAAAGATGATTAATTCTGTGTATGCATATATTCTTTCAAATCTGCAGTAGAATAGGACAAAGGCAACGATGACACAAGGCCACACTATTTCAGAATTCCCTGAATAACAACCATTCTCACAATGCATGACGAGACAGCACGTTAACTATTACTGAATGGTGGTTATTCTTAAGACATCCGGGTATAGGAATGTACATAATTTACCATAGTTACTTCCTTGATCAGTGCAATTTTAATCTTTTCAAGTTTAGGGTTAACCGATATCTATTCTACTTATCCTCATAATATGCATCTCTCCCCACCTTTACACTCTTACAATAATCTTATTTAATAACACTCTACTTTGAATGGCTCTTTAGCCTTATATTGGGTGAACAACACTAAAAGAAAAATAACCTAATGATTATTATAATAGGATGTGCGGGTAGAATAAAGGTGAGCGGCGCAGAAAAATGGAATAAGCGATCCGAGTTAAAATTCCGAAGGTGTTTGTTGAACGCACATTCAAATGAATTCATCTTTTATATCCACCTGCAGCTATAGGACAAACTGGCCTCTCTAGCCTTGAGTGAAAATTAATCTAGAAAAAGGAAAACCGGTTGAGAATACATGTGACATAAAACACGAGAAGGATTAAACTTGCTCTGAACATTCACTGCAATTAACTCCCTGCAAGTTCTCCTGGATTGTACCCTGTTCTGGGATTGCTTCAAGGTTTCATTCGGACGCATTGCCATACTAGGGATATTGTAAAAGTATCGGTACAAACAAGAAAAGTTTACAAAATTCTGATTTTTTATCAGATTTTGAGAAGTGGGTTGTTACGAAAACTTTTCACCAATCACTTATATATACGCACAAAACTCCAAATTAGTTGTAAAATCAACAGAAAGCCTGCCAGGTGGCAAAAAGACACCTTAATAAAAAGAAATATTAGAAACAAATAAAACAAAATCCAAGATAAAAAAACGATATAAGAAAATCGATAAATGAAATAAACTAAGAAAAATGAGTAAAAGACAAATATCTACCTAAACAGTTACAAACAGTACTCTATGTCTAGGTTACCAAAACAGAGCAATAACGCTTCCCAGGGTCACAACTCAGAAACTTTGTCTCTTTTTGAGACAAAGTTCAAAACGTTACTTAAATTTTATGCTATACACACATACACGCGCACGCACATGCACAAATACACAGATATATAGATATATATATATAGTTGTGTGTATGTGCCAAATTTTAGATAACTTTGCTTTTTCTGAAGCAATGAGCACCTTACATATTATTTTTTTTTGTTTCAAATTGTAAACGATTTCCCTTTTCTATGCGTATGAAAGAAAATGATATATAATGTTCTTTTATATGGTATATTTAAGCAGCAAGAATTCATACTAAGAAATTTGATTAAATTCAACCAGCAATGACTATCTGTTGAGTTTTTGTTGAATTTTCTGATTTTCAAATATGTTGCATATCGGGATCGAAATTGTCGATGAGCTGTATGAACTTATGTTCTGTTGTTTTGTCGAAGTACTTTCAACCATCTTAGTCAATTTCAAGAGACATGAAAAAAAGTCATGTTTCCTTTTTAGCAGTAAAAAGAATGCCAGGTGGAAATGTATTTAAGAAAACAATGGTTGAATGTAAATAAACAATTTATAAAACTAAATAAAGTTAGTTTTATACAATGATTTTTTAATCCGACATTATTTCTTATTATGATAAACATTATTTTTAATGGGTACACATGTTTGAGTTGACATCTTTATTATTTTGAACAGTGAAAGTATACAAATAAAAGATAGTTACAATCTATAAGAGAAGTTAGTGGCGCCTCGTAAAAAAAAAAGGAGACCAGGAATACACCAGTACCTGAATGTACAAATTGGGCGAAGACATACGGAAATGAAAAGGACAATAACATTTCCTGTCTCTTGTTTTTATACAGAAAGCGTAGATTTTGTTGTAAATATCGGGTTCTCGCAAAAACATTACCAGTGATTTTAGAATTTTGCTTTCTTTGAATATTTATTTAACTAGTACATTGTCAATTCCGTGACCCGTTAAATGTAAGATGTAGATGTAAACTGGTATCAATACACCGTGTCTTATGCTTAATAGTTATCAAGCGAGTCTTACTGCAGATCAGCTAAAAATTAGGCGAACTTAAACTACTTTGTAATTATAACTTGCATGTTCTAATGTACCAGTAAATAAATATTCCTCTACTCTTGTATTGAGCCCTTTTTTAAATTGATGATATGAACATTTGAATTTTATTCTTTTCAATCTTTTACATTTGGATATATATATATATATATGTGTGTGTGTACATATGTGTGTGTGTGCGTGTGTGTGTGTTTGTGTGCGTGTCTTCTGTAGCAGAGTTTTTAAAACCCTGTCTAGGCTCAAGAGTCACCTCCGTGCGCCCAATCTCTCAGGTGCGTGTACGTGATTTTTGTACCAAGAGGTGGTCTTACTCGTGTGCGAGTTGACAGCCAAGAATATATATATATATATATATATATATATATATATATATATATATATATATATATATATCTTAAGACGAAACGCTTCGACTAAGATAAGTTTTTTTTGTCATTATTCATATATATAGTTTATGTTAAGATTTGCTATACTAAATGGAAGAAGAGTTGTTTTCTTCTTTTATGCACCGTGTCACTTCAAGACATAGGCAAACATAGCCCTCCACTCTCTCCTGTCTCTTGTAGCTCTTAATAAGTTTTGTCTTTCTCCCGAACCCTTTTCCGGCATCCATTTGCTCAACCCCATCAAGTATGTTACGCGCTGCTTTCCTCTGTCCCTCTTTCCTTTGAGGAGCGATCAGATTTCCCAAGCCCTCCTTCCTCATTACGTGCCCCAGAAATTTCAACTTCCTCTCCGTCATGTTAAGTATGGATTGCATTTTTGCCATCCCAATACGTCTTCGGATCTTAGTGTCAGACTCTCCGTCCTTCGTTAGAACACTTTCCAGATAATTAAATTTGTGTACCTGCTTGAATTTAGTATCCCCAAACTGTAATTTGCATTTTAGGCTCATTCTTTTGCTGATAACCATGCATTTTGTGTTCTTGTAATTTATCCTTAGTACTTTCTTCTCGCTTTCCTTCGCCATCTTCTATAGAAGGTTTTGTAGTTTTCTTTACGTGTCTGCCATCAGCACTGTGTCATCTGCAAATCTTATAATGTTAAAATTGTGGCCGTCGATGATGAATCCTGGTAGGATTTCGAATTCTCTCAGAATTGCCTCGCTGTACAAGTTGAATAAATCCAGTGAGAAGACACATCCTTGTCTTACGCTCCTTTCTATTTTTTTTATATTTGCAGAAGTCATTTTCTGTCCATATGCAAGAGATTTGCTGCCAGTATAGATTGATTATTCTAATGTCATTTCTGAATATGTCCAGGTTGCTGAGCAGCTCTAACAGGTCTTTGTTGAACGCCTTTGCGTAGTCTGTAAAACATAGGTATACACCCTTCTGCATTTGTATTGCTCCTTCTGATAACATTCTGAACATGAATATCGCGTTCCTAGTTCCGGTGTCTTTGACGGACTCACACTGTTCTTTTCCTATCTTTCCCTGACTCTGCTGCGCGCTCTAGTCATCAGAATTTGGATGATGAGTTTTGTTATGTGGCTCATTAGACTGATTGTCATATGGAGTTCACATACATTTGCGCCTGGTTTCTTAGGAAGTGCTATGAAAATAGATCTGCTTAGGTCTTCGGTATATCACCACTGTTGTATTCGTGGGGCCCTCTGGGTCGCCAAAAGACTTTGGTCGGCAGGCTTGGAGAAATCTCCAAACTGCGTTCGCTGTGATGAAGAGGTCGAGATCCCAGGTCACGCCTTCCTTCATTGCAGGGTCGTAGCGCTGTTGCGCAAGTTTGTTGAAGGTCCCATGGTTCGTATGCTGCGCGGAAAGTTCTTTGTCCTTGAGGCCAGTTCTGTTTGTAACAATGTGGTTCCGCCGTTGACGAAGGCTGAACACTATGTGTTCTTTTGCTTGCTAGGTGTCATGAGAGTCATGATTTGGTCGACACGTCAGAAGGGATTCTATAGAGGCGAGAAGTTCACTTCTTCCCAACTGATCTTGTTCTTTAAGTCAAGATTAGGACGGAAAGGTGGCGGCTCTCTTCATAAGAATGTGGCAAAATTTGGGTGAATCTTGCATGCTTGTGTCTATTGAGGGGAACTGACTTGGAGTCGTACTTTGATGCTGTTTAGACATCAGAATACTGTTCTCCCTGTGTCGAACATAGGCTAAACCCGCCCTGATTTAGGTTAGTTTAGGGTTTCGTTTTGTCCTTAGTTTCTTCCTTCAAGTTAACTTAGCTATGGGATATATATGCTCATTGGAAAATTTTCATTTCTGTCCCTATTTTTTCTCTTGTTTAATTCCCCATTCGCTTCCTCGTTATGTGGTCATTGATGTCAGTTCTCTGGTGAATGCGGAGTGCTTTTTCGTTTTGGGTGAGTTTTTCGTTTCTGTTTTTGTTTGACTGAGTGTGTAAGTGAGTGAATGCTTGGGATGAATGAATATTATTATATTATTAAAGTCCCGAATTGATTTCGTCCAATGAACTGATGTTTCTATCACAGTTAAGGATTGTGGGGATTATTACTATTTTGTTTAGTTTCTTTGTATGTAGTTTTTATTCATTTTTGTAAATATTCATTGAGGTTTAGATTTTAAATTGTTATTTTATTCCCCTGCCCTCAACTAACAATGAATTATACATGTGGGGACATGTTAGGACTTTCACGGACACATTACGGTATTATGGTGGGTGTAGTAAGAATCTTAAGTAAGAAGGCGTTGTTTTAGTGTTAGAAATATTGTTGTATATTTGGGTCAGTGTTTGTTGCTAGCTTAGTTAATCGTTAAGACAGAAGAAGACCGTCCTTTTCCCCATTCTCCTTTTGGTTTTGTGCCTCATTTTGTAT
The DNA here is from genome assembly GCA_963932145.1 of Acanthosepion lycidas. Classification (NCBI taxonomy): domain Eukaryota; kingdom Metazoa; phylum Mollusca; class Cephalopoda; order Sepiida; family Sepiidae; genus Acanthosepion; species Acanthosepion lycidas. Next base: position 56,903,485 of record OZ010573.1, read on the forward strand.
AAATACAAATAAATGTGTTACCGTTGTTGTAGATTTCATTTATTATTTCTGTGATCTTGATTTGCTGAAGTTGTCTATGGCTGCCAGCTTCTCTACTACAATTCTGTCTGGCCCCGTCGCTTTGTTTCTGTTCAGTTTGATCAGTGGAAGTAGAATTTAATTTTAAAACAACTACTACTATGTTTTACAAGTTCACGTTCTAGCCTCTTTTCTGATGTTTACTTTAACTTTGGCAGTAAGTACTTGACATCGTCTGTGATAATATCAGGTCGATGACAGAACACTAGTCATCTTCGGAACCTGTTTCAAGGAAGAAATCTACACGCTGGGCTTTAAAGGTAGAATGTCGGCCATCTTCTAATCGATATCTACTTCCGTGAACCTAGAAATTCCTGTCGTTGGCCTACGAACTCACTCAACTACAAATTATAGATCTTCCGAGTGATTCCGCCATCAACAATAGCTCTGAAGAAATCTATGTGAATGTTAGCCCCTTAAGAACAATTTACTTAAAGAACTTTTAAGCACTCAGAGAAATATTTTGAGTAAGCCTTCATATGAACACCTTTTCTTCCTTTAAGTTAAAGGAATTTTTTTCTCCTTTTCTTTCTCTCATATTTGTGTATATACGTTTACTCTTTTTTGTGCATGTAAATAAACATTTTCTTCTTCTATATTACACCCCGAGCAGGAGTTTAAGTTTTTATTCTTCCGCCTAAAAAAGAGAAAAGACCGCTCTAAACTTTCAAGCCGTTTTTGTTTTTATCGATTCTGTCATCTTTAAACTTAACCCATTCATATGGCAAAGCCGGGACAAATTTCCCATAATGCAGCTTCCAGATCGGTTTTTAATATTTCCGGTCCGTGGATGTTTCTATGTATTGCCGGTTGTTCGCTTTCCTATGTATTCGTTCCGTCTCTGAAGTAATTTCTCTTTCTATAATATGAGTGTTCCGTATCGGATATAAAGCATTTGTTGATATAAATTCGAAACAAAGGAATCACTACTGCATTGTGGCTGTCATAAGCGATCACCAGACCACGTGTTATGGCTCTTTGTTTGGGCTCTATGTATATGCAATTGGGGACTTATGGGAAGTGGGGAAAACCTTTCCACATTTTTTCTTTTTTAATATTATTTTTTCTTTTTGTTTTATTTTATCATATTTTACTTTTATTCTACTTACTTTATTTAGGAATACATTAATTTCTACTACGTTAGCTACAACCATATCACGACCTCAAAGACAAAAACAACAAATCATAACCTGACTGAAAAAATAACTAATGAACTTTATTTCAAAAGAAGACACAAAAACAAATTGATAAACAGTTAAAATTTTTGTCTAAAATTAAACAAAATAACAAAATTTTATTAATTATAATGTAGAATTGGACTATTTTACTTGTATCGGTAAAATATCAATTATTACGCCATATTATTTGATAACAAGTAATTAAAAAAAGAACAATTTTAAACTCCAATCTACTAAAAATAAAGTAATCGCCAAGTGTCCATCAAAAATAACTTTCTCCTCAACTAAACTGAACAGCAACCCCACTAATTTTTTGCCTTAAAATAACAACAACAAAAAAAAAAATTTTTTTTCACAATAGAGATACTTTTTTGTCACCGCAATTCAAAGGTCAAATTGAGGTTATATTTTGTTGATTGATTGTTTTAAATCATCGTGCCTGACAGGTGTTAACAATTTAGGTCAAAGAGGGTTAAGTGTTTTTTTTTTTCAACAACTGTAAAATATGGTGGTTGAAAGGGCTATAATTATGAGCAAGTGTGTCAGTGCGTTGATTTTCCAAAACAACCCTATTAAACGTTTACTTCATATCATCGAAAAAAAATTAAAACTATTCTTTTATTTATTTGCAATCTCAAAATATAGAAAGTTGCTTCCACAAAATTCTGGTCATAAGGGAAAGGGCACCTTTTCTCAAATGTCTTTTTAAATTTTGGGCCACAAAAACTGTTTAAAACAACGACCTTTATTTAAGGAGGGGGCGTGTTGGTAGTATAACGGTTATTGGCGTGGAAAGTAGAATCGATAACCGATATTCATATTCCAGTCGAATCTGTTGCATTCATTTCATAGTAATGACCTGTTAGGAAGTTATGGTGCTATCTCTTCTTTATACCAAAGCTATGGGTTAAATAACAGGGTAGAGTGGCCTCTCTAGTTTTTGAAGGCAGTTTGTCTAACATCGATTGCGGTGTGGTGACCTTTTAGACATTAGCCTTTAGATATTACAAAAAGAACTCTTTCTAGAGGACAATGGCACGCTACTTTTTTTCCTTTTTCATTTAAAGAAAATAAATGCAATAAATGGTTTTATAAGGGCTGGTTCTTCAACTGTTTTGGAGACGATTTCTGATTGTTCTATCAATATTGATAACTTACGGAGGAGAAGAGCAGAAATATCAACCAGAATTTAAACTTCGTTTGCCTATTCCATTTTCGCAACGATAACCAGTGAGCTACTACATAAAGTAGCTACTAGAATTACTTTGTTTCGCTATATTCTGGCATGCTTTATATGAAATTTAAAATTTGCTCGAGTTTTAACTTGAAACCAGAAACCTTTTTAAAATCATGAGACATGTCAATATGCCATTTTTTTTTCAAGAATTCATTGTACGACTTCATTTGAGTAATTTCAGTTGTAACTTGTAAGTGTTGTGACTAATGAATATTATGGATTTTAACTAAAACTGAATGTTACATATACTGGGGGTATGAACGTTTAAGATATCTGCTGCTACGTCCCGTCCTAGTTTAAACAAAAAAAAAAAAAAAAAATGCGAGGGTGACATTCGCTTTTTTACTCCAGGAGTCGTCGCATCTGGCACTTTGTTAATGTCTTTTTTATTATTTTTTGCGTTCTATTATGATTTCTTCTGCTGAAAGTCATTTCAAGTGGCTTTATTTTAAATGACAGTTTTATGATAGGTCGAGCACCGGTCGTTCTCTTACCTCGCCTTTCTTACCATTAACTTTGCCAGAGAGAGAGAGAGAGAGAGAGAGAGAGAGAGTTTGGGACGGTAGGAGGTAGAGAGAGACAGAGAGAGGCACAGAGAGAGAGAGAGAATGGGGAAGAGAGAGAGAATGGGGGAGAGATAGAGTGAGTGGGAGAGTGGGAGGTAGAGAGAGACAGAGAGAGACAGAGAGAGACAGAGAGAGAGAGAGAATGGGGGAGAGAGATTCCTCGATAACTCATGAAGCGTACAGACGCATACAAACGCAAAAAATATGGTTGGTCTCCGAGATAAATTAGCTAACGCATTGCCTACAAAGGGTTCGGTCCCAGGTAAAAGTCAGGATTTCAAATATTGATTTTCAAGTTAGGCAGACCCTAACCACTTAGAAAATTGATGAAACACGATCTGTTTAATCCCAGTTGTCTATGTGCAGCTCAAAGTTAGGTTTAGAAACTATAAAGAACACACAGAAAATGTAATCTTTTCTGTTTGACAAATAGGCCAGGGATCTTTTTTGCCTACTGATAACGTACAAACTCAAGTTCTTTTAGTATTGAAGGTGGGTGTGCGGGTACTATAAAGATAGCGGCTCAGAATGAGAATTCGGAGAACCGAGTTCGAATTCCAGTCGGGTTCCTTGCATTTACTTACGTGCAAATACCCTTAGGAAAGATATGAATCCATATCATCCCTAGCTATGGGTTAAATAGTAGAACTGGTGTCTGGAATAATCGTTGTTATTCTAAAAAAAATGTTAATGCTGTACTAACTCGTAAAGAAAAAAAATCTTATACTTACAGTAAAAAATGATTCGGGTTTAAATAATCAACAAGGCGTTGATATGCTGTAAAATAGTTGGTTGGTTGGTTGGTTGGGTTTTATGGCATATCAACCACTGTGGGTCATTTAATGCCAAAATAAGATATATATATATATATATATATATATATATATATATATATATATATATATATATATATATATATATATATATATATATACACATATACATACATACACATATACCTATACATATATTAAATATACAGTACTATTAAACATATAGCTGGCAACATTATTTTTTCAAAAGCGTATAGCTGGCAACATTATTTTTTCCAAAAAACGTATAGCTGGCAACATTGTTGTTTTAAAAAGCGTATAGCTGGCAACATTATTTTTTCCAAAAAACGTATAGCTGGCAACATTGTTGTTTTAAAAAACGCATAGCTGGCAACATTATTTTTTCCAAAAAAACGTATAGCTGGCAAAATTATTTTTCCGAAAACATTATCTGAAGCCTTGTTGTTGGACGTAGTTTATCGTCATACCCAGGACGCGCATGTAGTTTATCGTGATACCCAGGACGGTGTAAAAAATAGATAAAAATATAATCAACTTAGTGCTGGGGTTGTGGCTCTTGTTTTGTTATGAATATTAGTTGTTGAGAGAATGAGAAGCCAAGCTTGGGATACGATTTCATTTAAATCATCTTTCCAAGTCCGATCAAACGGTAGGGCTGACTTATTTTGATTCTGCTTGCTAGTTATACATGAGGGGAGCTGCTTACTTGCTTTTTTTTTTTTTTTTGTGTGTGTGTGTGTGTGTGCGTTTATAGTTACGTAATCATACGTATAAATCATGGGACATGATTGCATGCATTGTCCGCATTTGACTAGGTTAAAAACGATGTATCGCATTGAACACAATATTATGAGTCCATATGTTCAAAACATACCGTTGAATATATTACAAAAGAAAAAATATTAAATATTTACAAATTTCTAAAGTATGCCTTGATAATGAAGTAATTCTTTTAAAGGTGACATTAGCGAGTCTTGAAAAGGATATTGTCATTTTTAATGGAAAAATACTAATAAATTATGCTTATGAGCTTATGGATAGGGTCGTTGCACCACGTATTTAAAAGTGGACTGTATTTTGGGTTTATTAATTAGGATAGCAAGGACTAAGGGCGAAAAGGAAGTGAGTTAATTAAATGAGATACATTGGCAACAATACGCGTAAAAGTAGCAAGGGCGGGTCTGGTACCAGAGAAAAAGAAGCGTTGAAGAAGTTGCATGCAAAAGAATTCCATTTTGTGGTTGAAGACTCAATTTTAGCAGTAACAAAAAAGGAAATCGATCACCTCACAACAGGTAGACAGCAAGAGAAAGAAAGTGCAGCTGATTGCAGTATTTGTTTTGTTTTGTTTTTATAGAAAAGAGAACTTAAATTTGCAAATTTAGAGACCAATACGGCTGAGTGTTTCTTCTAGAAGTGTTAACAGTTTTTTTTTATTGTATTAAAGGGAGATCTCTGCCAACTTTCTTTTATCAGTACTTTTGCATGGCACTGTTATTCAAATTTACATAACTCCTCTTTCCTTCACTAAATGTATCTCATATATACCATCAATCAGTAAAGTTCCTTGTACTGCTTCAGTTAGTACCGAACTTCTCATACTTTGCTCTATCTTTACAAGAGCCAGTTCAGACCAAAAATAAAGTACTGATGTCATATCTGGGCTGGAGATGCCCTGTCCTTAATTACCAGTTTTGATAGAGTTCAAAAGCCATCCACGGGGGCTTATTTTCAACCTCTTCTCACCTCTCGCTATTTCCATGGCAAATGTTCTAATAAACTACATTCATTAGTTCCACCAGTTCTGACCTTCATAGCTAAAATTCGCAATGTCACATTCACTGGGACGAACCATCCCCATTATCTTAGCATCTCATTAGTAAGAAGGAAGTACCACTCGCACAGCTTCTTCTCAAAAACCGTTATTTTGTGGAACAGATTTCCGAGAGGATGCTTTTCCGATCATTACATTCTTAGCCTATCCAAGTCAAGGGTAAACTGTTATCATTCCAACATATCCTCATAAACTGCACTTCTTATCTCCTCCACTTACTCCTCATACAACAACGTCATTCAAGTACCTGTCTACTTTGAGTGGCTCTTTGGCCTTGTATAGGGTGAACCATGACCAAGTAGTATTATACGGCCCCACATGTCACATAACAAGTTGAATTCTAACAAATCGATGTAAAAAATGTGAATGGCCGTTTAGTAAATTGCTAATCTAAAATGGAGGTAACTTTAAAAATTGAATTAACAGCGTACAATTACGTAGAATTTGTCAGTCGTTATTTCAATTCTCTAGACATGTTCTCAACACTAAAGTGCATATTTACACCTTTTTCAAATTTTTGTACTAATCCACGAATTATAAACGGCGGTGAATTACCTCGCATTTATGATTCTCAATTGTGTATACTGTCCATTTTGCAAATGAACACTATTAGATAAATTTTCTACCTCATAGTCCATTGCATTTAAAAATTAAAGTATAAAGTTTGCTGTGATATTGTGTTTAACAAAAATGGTTAACAAATGTGTTGCATTTGGCTGTTCTAGTGGATATGTTACTAAAAGTGAAAAAGTATTGACATTTTCTTTTGCTCTTGGAAAATCCGACCTCGAAGAAAAATGGATAAAATTCGTTAATCGTATTGATTAGTTTCCTACGAAAAATTCAGTTCTGTGTATGAAACATTTTGAAGATAAATTTATTTTGAAAGGAAAACGGAACAAACTGAATTGGGATTTACATCCAGTACTTACAATATATTCAGAAAAAAATAAAATAAAACTGTCTCTTTTGCTAAATACAAGGGAATTCAGAAAGCCTCCAAAACAACGAGTGGTTCAAACTGATGAATTACATGATTTTATTTCAGCTGATACGATAAATGATTTTACTCATCTGGAAGAAGCAAAGTGTTGTCCTAACGGTTTTGAATTTAAAAAAGGAAGATTATATTCTAATTCATAGAATAGTCTTTGAACAAAATAAACTACGGAATCTCCACAAATATTCTTAAATGCCTATAATTGATAACAGAAGCCATTGGTTTATGCCAACGGCTTCCCATACATAATACTTCTCGTTTTCACTCTCGCGTGGTCATGTGTGACGTCACGAGCTGCAAGGCGATTTTCGCTTCGGCGTTTCGTATACACGAGTTTGTTGTTGCTTTTAAATTTCTCATGCAAGAAAAACAGACTATCATTATTGTTTCGTCCGTGTATTGTTTGATATATTGAAATATAATTGTCATCTTTGTTAATGGCCTATGTAAGCCGAAAGCTTAGATAAGATTAGGTACCTCCACTTTTTTGCGGGAAAACAGCATAGCGTAATAAAAAATTCCACAAACTTAACGAAAATTAAGTTTTATCGTCAAAATTCTTATGTTATTATTAAGATGAAAGACCAAAGTATTTTTTAATTATTTAAAAATTTTTTTTAATATTTTCTAACACGTTCGAAATTTTGGTTAAAGTTTCTTTTGTCTACGTCATCGCGGGGACGTTAAAATAACATTGTTTTTTTTTGCGCTTTTTTTCCCGTTGAAAACACATTGATTTGGAAATTCTTGTAAAATTCAAGTAATTGTGCGATTTTAATGAAATTTTCAGGACTTATTCACAAATGAATGAAAGTATTTCTTTTTAGAAAATTTTGGTAAAAAATATTTTTTTTTTAAATATGTTACACCCCACTTACTTATTGTCCTGAAATTTCGTTCAAAACCTTTTTATTTCCTGAAAATTTCTTTTTGTTTAAAGTAAGATTCATTAGAGATGGTAAATCACCTACTTTTTTTTTCAAATTTGTGCTAACTAACTGAAAATCTGCTCTGAATTGAAAAATAATTAATCCAATAAAACTATAATATTACTTAATTAGAAAAGCTTTTAATTGCTTTTGTAAATAAGTAATATTATGGTCATTATTGCCTTAAGAAATACATTTTTTCTGATGAATAATTAATTTTTGCAAGAATTTTTTCTTTTGTTTTAAATTTTAATTATAATAATTTATAATAGTTTAAAATCGTGCAAAACGCTGTATTAGGCTATTTCCTTGTGGTAATTAGTAATTAAGTAGAAACAAAATTTACAAGTTCAAAATTGCAAAGTTTAATAAACTTAGTTGTGCTAATTTTTTTTTCAAATAATTTTTTATGTTGTATTTTTTTACTTAATACGTTCCTTATTTCCATGTACGGTAGACTGAAATTGCTATTATTATAAAAAGAGTTTTGTCCCTTTATTCTAATAAATAAACATAACAGTAAAACTAAAACTAAAAGCGTTCACTCAGATTTCTAATAATTTTCATTTATGGTCATCCGTAGTAGCTGTCATCACTCGTCAATCAACACATAGATCAAATATTGGATAAAAATAACAGTACCAATCGTTAATAATTGGTTGTATATTAGTTTTTTATGCTATAAGTAAGTAATATTTCTTTTAAATCAGATTAATTTAACATTAAATTTTCTAATTTTACTAAAATAACGTGTCAGAAATTTTCAAAAATATTTTTAAAATCGATAAATTTGTGTTTGTTTACAAATTTCTTAAAATTAAGAAAATGGCCGTTTTTAAGAAAATTTAAAAATTTGAAATTAAATTTGACATTCCAAGGTATATAGTTTCTATCGGAAATACACCAGAATTGTTTACTTAATGGAAATAATAAATTTAATGATTAAACTTTCAATTAAAGCTAGAATAAAATCTTCAAGCATGTTTTTCATTTAAAAAAATTCATTTTAAACTTAGGTATCGAAAATTTATGCCGAAAAAGTAGAAGTACCTAGATAGGTTTAAAACACGTATCAATATGGTGATTTCCTTTCGTCTTTCAATGATAATGTTATTAAGCTTATCAGACAATATGAAAGGAACTTACTTGTAATAAATAGACAAAACTTGTCTATATTATTTAATGAAACATGCATCAATGAAAAATTGCTGCCTATATATATATATATATATATATATATATATATATATATATATATATATAATTCCTTTGAAAACATTTCCAGTCTACTAAACTAATAAATAAAAGTATTCCTTAAGCAACTTACCTATGATTTAATATATTTGTAGCAAATTTGTCGCAGAAAATGTTTTTGAGAGATTGCAGATTTTATCTAAAAAAACTATTTTGGTACTAGCCTTTATCTGAAAGTGACTTGTACGTTCTTGCAAAAAAAAAAAAAAAAAGAAAGAAAAGTAAAACAAAAAACAACAACCAGTAAGTGAATGTATGTAGCATTTGGTTTCCCTGTTCATTTGACTTCAGAATGGATCAGCAAATCAACAACACAGAAATGAACTAAAGATTACATCGTTTTCAAATATTGTCTTACTACAGGTGTGAGTCTGTGTACTTGCGCGTAAAAGCCCAGTGAATAGAGCAAAGAGCAATAAAACATGAAGCCATCATTCTTCTCTCTCACTAAATTGAAGTGCCAAAAAAATTAGATCAAGAAGTACAATAGATGGTGTCGCCTCTTCCACTAGAACTTGTAGAAATAGAGTAATCTGGATGACCTATGTCTGGTATAATCATTAAAGATCTAGTGTACATATGGTGGTGTAACTCTGGTAGCCATGGAAACGCTTATAACAATACCTTTTGATCTAGGAATATTCTTTGTAGGTAGAAAGATGGAGCACTCTATTTCTTAGGTAGCAACAATTTTTTTTAAGTAACAGTAGGAAAGGCATACCAGGAATGTACGAATTTTGGACAAACATAAGTAGGGTGTGAAACATGAGAGCATCGACGGGACCGTGGGCGACTGCAACGGTGATAACTTAAGTCAAAGAGGAACATTGCTTGAAAAAAATTCCAATCCAACGCTGGTATCGTTCGGCCCATCAGTCAACGCGCACTACAGCGTATACAGTATTCCAAGTTTGTTATGTAGTCGTCGACCAACAAGGGTAACATTATTGATACCACAGTGTCGGTTATTGTGCTTCACATATAATAGATATAATAGAATATAGCTATTGGACTGTGGAAAATTACACCGTGTCACGTAGTTATACAAGTCATTTTTCACTTTTTTAATGCAGACTGTGGAGGTCGTGTGTAGAGAAATCTCTATGAAGCCATAGATACAGTTCTCAAGCTGACAGCACCTCTGTAATTATGTAGAGTATGTTCTGTTGGACTTCACAAGGAACACGAAAATGGTGTCTGTTGATAGGTGTGACATATACTGGTCTTGTGAACAATTTTCAACATGTTTTCTTGTGCTGATGATGTGTACACATAGCTTAACAGTAAAGCCGTGGGGGTTGACTAAAGTAAAAGGAATGTGATCTGAAATCTCGCTAAGTGCTTATCGTCTATATCTGATCATTCAGTGTCTAAACATTGATGTAGATTGACGGCCTAAGTAAAGTTGCGATAAAAAAGCAATAAAACTGAAGATGCAGTCCAAAATTAATAATAATCTTGACAATGGTAAAGAAAACTGAATTGATCGATAATTAATGATAATAATATTTCCTAGTTTGCCTTATAGCTGAAATATTTACGTATTCCCTACTGTTGCAGAGGTAAGTTTTTAAGCCCAGGTAAAAAAAAACTATAATGACGTTTCAGGCAGGCAATTAATCAAGTCTCACCTAATTAGAAGACTGATGTAACACAATGGTCGTAACCTCATTTTTTGTTGTTTGGCTTCATTATCTACTAAGCTTTGTAAATATTTATAACAATGTGATAGATTTACAGAAAGGGCAATGAAATAATGGATACTACTTTTTCCTCTTCTATGTGCCGTTTCCATTTAGAACGAGGGAGATCATGGCTCTCTACAAATCCCTGTCCTTTGAAGCTCTTAGTAAATTTTGTCTTTTCGTTTTCTTTCCGAAACCTGTTCTACCAATTTACACAAATTTGTTAGGTATGTTATGCGTTGTTTTCCTCTCCTTCAGTATGTCCTGTGAGCGTCAAATTTTATAAGCTCTCTTTCCTCATTATGTGCACTATAAATGTCAACTGTTTCTTTCTGATGTTAAGTATAAGTGTCCTTTTCGTTTTCATTTTTTCTAAAACTTCCACGTTACTCATATGTTCGGTTCATGGTATTCCCAGCATCCTTTTGTAGAACCACATTTCCGTTGCTTCATGTCTCTTCTTCATCTGTCATGAGATTGTCCAGGACCGATATTATATAGCTGTTCAGTACTCTTTTCTTTTTTTCTAATACGGTTTTGAAAGGCATATTTCACTATTCCAAAACTCCTTCGGATTTTATTTTAGCATTCTCCGTCATTTGTTAAAACACACCCTATATGTTTAAATTTCTCTACTTGCTTGATTTTGGTATCCTCAATTTGTTATTTACATGTTGAGCTATTCTTTTTGCTGTAATAATGTAAACGCGTTGTGTCTATGCAAGTTTCACGGGTATTGACAGATATGATGATCAATTGTTTCATACCACAGATCTTTTCTTGCACTTTGCATCTTTTTTCTCATTCTCTCCCTTTTTATCTAAATGTCATTTTTAATGCCATCTCCTTTCAGGGTGTAGACGATTCTTCACCACTTGGCTATTATTGTTCACGAGAGAAAAGTTTCTTGGGAGAAATGTTTCTATTACTTTACAATTTTGAATTTAGAGTTGTCCTTCTCCGAGACCAACAAAAACATAAAAAGACATGTCTGCCCTTTATTTTACACTCCGCTCGAGAAGTGTGGAATAAATTCACACCTTTTCTTTAAAAGTTATAGTATTAGGTTGGTTCAAAAATAATGACGTAATAATGTCGTTTTTTGACTTTAAAAAATACGTCAAAAAACGACATTATTACGTCATTATTTTTGCACCAACCTAATATATTGTAGGTTTATACCTTTCCATCCATACTTACTTTTCAATCGTTCGCTCATTGTTTCTGGATGTTCAGCTAGCTGACACGCCTCTCTACTTCCGACTCCGTCACTTATCCACCTTTCTTTCTTTCTCGTAAGGATAAAAGCTAAAGCTTAAAATATAAAATGAACTGATGGCTCAATGCCAAAAATCGAAAGAACCTAAATATAATAAAAATATCAAATCCACCACTAAGGGTTTCATGCAATACCAATCATCAGCCTGATGATTGCCATTGCATGAAACACCGAATAGCGGATTTGATATAGTACAGGTAATCGATTCGTTGGTATATAATCCGGGTGGATCCTAGTAATATTAGTTATTAAAACTGATCCACAGAGAGCTGGATGATTTTATTATAACAGAGCATGTGTATTTTTTACACCAAAAAAAAAAAAAAAAAAATTACATCAACATAGAAGATAATCTGTCTTTCTCTCTCTCTCTCTCTCTATATATATATATATATATATATATATATATATATATATATATATGTATGTTTGTTATTTTTTTGAACAATAAAAAATATTAAAAAATTAAAATCTTCAGACACACTGGGTTGTACTTATATATATAGAACATAGAAATATATATATATATATATATACATATATAATTCTGCACTTAAAAATAGTGGATACAAAGATATCAATATTCAGTATAAAAACCCTGTTAACCACAACCATAATAAGAATAGATCTAGAAAGATCATCTGGTTTACTCCCCCTTTCAATTTAATGATTAAATCTAAATTAGGACGTATGTTTCTAAACCTAATCAAGAAACATTTCCCTAACACTGAAACTAACCCACTTAGTAAAATATTTAATCCTAATACACTTAAATCAAGCTATAGTTGTGCAGATAACCTAGAGAAAATCATTAAAAAACATAACAACATAGTCTTTAACAAGTATAGGGATTCAAAAAGCTCGATTACTCGAAAGGTTACTGACAGTAATACTAAATATAATGACACAAATAATAATTCATGTAATTGTAGGTATCCTAGTAATTGTCCACTACAAAATAACTGTGGAATACGTTCTGTAGTATATCTTAGTACTATCTCAACTATTGAGAATCCAAATATAAAGAAGTTTTACATTGGTAGCACAATGAATACATTCAAAGAACGCTGGCGGGGGCATATGCAATCTTTCAATAAATGTGACTATAGGTACATGACTTCATTGTCCAAGTACTTTTGGAACCTAAAAGAAAAGAACAAAACACCTACGGTTAATTGGACATTGATTAAGAAATCCCGGACATGTAAATCCCTATATTCCCCGTGTTACCTGTGTCTTAACGAAAAGTTTGAAATTATTAGATTTAAAAACAAGGCTGATCTCTTAAATCAGAGATATGAACTAACGGTTAATTGTAAACACCGTTATAAATTTAACTTATTATAGGGGTCGTATACTTTAAATGATAATGATACGTAGCTGTAAGTTGAATAGATTATAACTTTTATTACCTGATGGTCAATCTGACGATATGAATGTGTATGGTATAACTACATAATGTTACTCATTTTTCTGTATGTGTATGTATATATATGTATATATTTATGTGTAGTTATGTGTGTTTGTACTGCGAAATGTGTATGTTTGTATTTTAATGTATTAATATGTTGCTAAGTTTTGTATATATATATATATGTATATATGTATGTGTGTGTATTTGTTTGTGTGTTTATAGATATATGTGTGTATGTGCGTGTATGTATGTATATATATATGTGTGTATGTGTATATATGTATATATATATATATATATATATATATATATATATATATATAAAGTAAGAAGGTGAAAAGGAGGAGAAGAAGAAAAGAGGTTAAAAATATTGGTGTGTATGAGTATGTATATGTATTTGTGGATGTGGGTATGTGTGTGTATATATATGTGAGTATGTATCCTTATATGCATGTATATATATTTCTTTAGGTGTGTATATATGTAAGTGTCTGCATGTTTATGTAGTTGTGTATATATATGTATGTGTGTATGTGTATATATATATGTGTGTGTAGGTGTATGTGTATGTATGTGTATGTGTGTGTATATATATATATATATATATATGTATGTATGTGCGCATGTATGTGTATGTGTGCATGTATGTGTGGGTATATATATATATATGTATGTGTATGTATATATATATATATGTGTGTATATGTACGTATATGTATATATGTATATATGTGAATGTATGTAGGTGTATGTGCATGTGTGTGTATATATATATATATGTGTATATGTTTGTATGTGTATTGTTATATTGTGTACCTAATTTTATTTACGTATATTTATGTTGATATGGATGTTTTTTTTATTTTTTTTATTTTTTTTTTTTTTATACTTGTATGTTAGGATACGTGTATTTTTGTGTTTGCATGTATATCGAAGTATGTCTATGCATATGTATGTGTATGTATGTCTGTATATTTATATATGTTTTTGGTCAAATGTCGTTGCATTTATGTGTATGTACGTATATATGTGTATTTATTACTATAGATAAGTATTTTTATGTAGATATTCATGTGTATGTATATTTCTGTATGTGTGTATGCATGTATGTATGTGTATATATATGTATATATATATATATGTATATATATGTGTGTGTGTATATGTTTGTATGTATGTATATGTATATATATGTATATATGTGTGTGTGTGTTTACTTATGTAGGTTTGCAGTTGTATATATGTATGTTGACACCTACTATATATGAAATTGTTTATGTGTACGTGTAGGTAGGGAAACTTGGGTATGTCATTACGGCCACATGAGTTAGGATATATGTGTGTATATATGTTTATTTTTGTGTATTGCTGTGTATATATATATTTATTTGTAAATATGTGTACACATATTTGTGTGTATATTTGTGGGTACATATAGGTATATGTGTATGTATGTGTACTTGATACCATGGAAATGTATACGTATGTATATGTTTATGTATGTATGTGTAGATGTTTCGGTGTGTATTTATGTATGTATATTTATGTATATGTGTGAGTATGTGTGTATGTGTATGTATATATGTATATGTATGTGTATATGTATGTGTATATGTATATATATGTATATATGTGTGTATATGTATATATGTGTATATATATATGTTTGTATGCGTATATATGTGTGTGTATGTGTGTGTGCGTGTGTGTGTATATACTTATATGTATATGAGGTGGACATCGTAGCTACCGATGGGTGTTGAATTTAATGTCCGTTTTTTTTTTTTTTTTACATACACTATATTTTAATATATTAAATAATATTAATTTTGATCATTTTTATCGCTTAAATTAGATTTCAATAGGTTGTTAACATTCATGCAATGACATTTTCTGTCTTAAATATTTATCGGTTGGGGTATCCAACTGTCTGGGTCAATGTCTGTGGATGTGTGTGCATGTATTTATATGTATCTATGTGTATGGAAAGTGCATCCACTTTTAATTATGTATGTATGTACGTGTGTGTTGGTTTCCCTTCTACCATTCCCCCCCCTTTTTTTTTTCATGACAGACGGTGGAGATGTTCTCTGTCTTGTCCCCTTTTTTGTGTGTGTATATGTCTTGGTGCTTATGTATTAGAATCTGACTGCGTTTGTTTTACGCGTGAGTTTGGGACCCCATTTACACATCATGAGGATTAAAATGTATACATTGTAAAAAGACCGGATATTAAATATAGCTAAAGTAACTTCAATGAAAAAATAAATTGAATAACATATATATTTCTTCTTTTCTCCTCAGTAATTTTATAGTTGTAAACTTGATAGCGAATAAATGTTAAATTTTGATTTTGTAATTAGCAGTTTTAAATTTTAATATTAAATTTTATCATATAATTTAGTAATTATTCGTTGGAATAAATTATTTTTTAATACTAAACATCTGAAGAGATATTATAACATGACTTCGTTATCGAGCTTTTTGAATTTTCCTGTACTTGTGTTCTGATTGGTCCATCTAGCCTTTGTAACAACGTTTTCCCCTTGCGTAGAATATTAATTAATTTGAAACTTTTAAAACCATTTATTTTACATTCAACGTCATCACTTGATAAGACACCGAAAGTGTTGAAACAAAATGGCTATTTTTGTAGTGATTTTATAACATATTTATGTTATAAATTTTTTTTTTCTTTAAAAATAAATAATTATATATATGTATATATATATATATATATATATATATATAAGGTATCGCACATCAAGTGGTGGTGTTAATAAAATAGTGGTCGATGACAAATATAAGAGAGATATTAAATTTATTAATATATATATATATATATATATATATATATATATATATATATATATATTCCTTTCATTTTTGCAGATGAGATAAGTTGAGTGATTGAGAACTTGTAGACTTACTCTTGTCTTGTCTTTCACTATTTACCACGGTGCGGCAATGATAAGACGAGATACAAGATGGTCTGAAAACATCCTTAGGCAAATTTTATTATTTTACTTTTTATAGTAAATGCAGGAAAATCATTGCCATGAAAATGGTGCGGTTATCTCATCTTATAGGACATTGATATATAATGCACCTAGCGACATAACACGTATACTCACACACACACGTACAAAGGCTTACTCATACATCCATAGTGTTATATTAACAATAGATAACGCGATTAGTATTTTACACAGAATAAGAACGCGTGTGTCTATCATCATTGAGAGCATGCAATTACAACATCTACTAATTTATATAATTTTGTTATGTCTTGCAAAATAAGAAAGATTATTAGAAACAAAACTAAAAGGATGAAATCTAATAAAAGAGATGAACACAATAGTAATTGTTGTGCACACAAGACCTTTCCCAGACTGTAAAAGATAGCTTAAATCGATAGTTCTATAAAAAAAATGCTATTCAGTGAGACCTAATGGTTGACACAGTGCTTGAATAATTTGAGCATACTGGTAACGTAACGATTATAGGTGCAGAAAGTGGAATCAGCGCGCCGAGTTCAAATTCTGACCGAGTTTAATTAACCTTTTCACTAATATCCTTAGAGGAAGATGGATTCGTGATAAATTATATTGATAAATAAATATTTGTTAGACAGAAGAGTAAACTGGATTCTCTTGCTTTAGGTAGTTGCCAGTCTTGGAGAAGAAAAACACTCAATTTATATTTCCAGGTATCTTCGTGTAAAGAAAAGGCTAAGGAACCAAACCTTACAGAAATTTGGAGACCCTACGGCGGTTGGATGGCGTACTGCGTTACTTTCCGGCGCCTTTTGCATCTGTTCTAGCACAAAACTGTATTGATTGATCCTTTCCTTTTAATTCTAGCGGTAATACCAGAAGGAGAATCTTGACGTATGGACCATACTCTCAAGGCTTGTATTAGGTTGGTGCAAAAATATTGTCGTTTTTTGACGTATTTTTTAACGTCAAAAAACGACAATATTTTTGCACTATCCTAATAGTTCTGCGCTACACCATCGTCCTCGAGACAAACTGATGTGAATGCAGCATAAGTTTGGTACATAACAACTCTGATGATAACAAAATTGGTAGAATGTTGCACAAGTTCTTGGTAGCACATTGTTTATAGAAGCATTTCTTTCACAGGCGCGCGCATGTATATGGCAGCGAAACCTTTTCGTGGTACATGAAAAATTCAATATATATTTAACGTCTATTCAAGATTCTGTATCAGAAAATACTCAAATAAAGTGAAAAAGAAAATTAATTATTTAAACAAGGAATAAAAAAAAAGAGTACAGAATACACCTATATTTTTATAACTTTAGAAAACCTCAAGAATATTCAAGTAACCTGTCTCTGATACTGGAAATAACATTGTTACATTATCTGTTAACACTCACAACCGAATGATAGAGAGAAGAAAGAAAAGGAATAACGAGAGAGTATAAGGAGTCAAGAAAATTATTAAAAGAAGAAATAACCACGACATCCTACACATGTACACACACGCGCACGTACAGACGTACACCCACATACATACATACACAAAGAAGAAAAATTCAACCTAACACCAACAAAAAAAGTACGTAAATTATTTTTTAAACTTATATAAAAATAACGAAAATGAGAAAATCAACAGATAATTGTTGATACCGCCTGACAAGTGGACTGAACGATTACACAAAGGTTCGTCTACAAAACTCTGGAGTAGAGGTGCTGAATATAATATCAAATAGCTAAGTGACAAATTTTATATTTATATTAACCCCCCCACATATATATACAATACATACATATATATAAATCATTAAATTAAAAATTTCCAAAGAAAACTGTTTTCTCTTTATTTGTGTTATTCTGATATATATCAGATATATTTTTATAATATGTATGTCTGTCTGTATGTATGTATGCATGTGTGTGTGTGAGTGTATTTAAGTACGAAGTCCGCAATTTATTGCTGAGTTCGGAATTGAAAGGTAGGTTGAAATCTAAGGGCAAGTTGGAAAAATCATTCAAAAAATATTTTTTTCCAGAACAAAAGCAGCACGAAAAGGAGTTTGGAACAAACATACAGATTGGAATAAAAAGATATTTTGATAAAATTGTAACGTAAAACAAACAAGTTTGAAATAAGATTGGGCAGCCTAGAAAACATGTCAAATTTTAAATAGCTGGCCTGACTGTTCTGGACGCGAGATTAATGATGGAAAACAGCATTTCTTTTAGGCAACAAATATTTATTTTCCACCATAAATTTCCCCGTCAACGCACAATTAAATGAATATTAATCTCTACTTAGATCGAATATTTCAACAAACTTTTCAAGTCAAAATAATCCAGCTAATAACTATAAGTTACAAATTTATTTATCCACTCTCTCTATATGAAGCATATATGAGCATGCATCATACCCTTAGTGACTATCACACCGGCCTTGCAAGTCACTAAAAACGCGATTTTGGCCGACAAAACGAGAAATGCGGCTACGAGGTTAAATCAACAAATAACCCTATTATAAACATCGTACTGAAGCATAAGTCAGAGACAAGTTTTTATTATTTATGCTTGACCAGTTTGAGACATCCACTGTCCCAAAACGAACCTACTCAACAAATGTCATGTTGTTTAGTTTACATAGCTACACCCAAAAGTTGGAACCACTAAAGGGGAAGACTAGTGACAATCTTACAGGGGCGGTAGCAGTTTGTCTACCTTGAGAATCAGCATTAGAAATCACTGCTATTTTTTTTACGTAGATTGAAACACCGACATGAGTCAATAAGTACGCAGCTGCTTCAGTTACTAAGTAGACCACAAATAACATTTTTGTACAGATATATACCTACACATACCCACACGTAAAAGTAGACACTCACGTATGTAAATATAAACTTTGCGTATGTGTGTGTGTGTGTGTGTGTGTGTGTGTGTGTGTGAGAGAGAGAGAGAGAGAGAGAGAGAGAGAGAGAGAGAGAGAGAGAGAGAGGAAGGGGGTAGGATGAGAGGCAATTCTCCAAGCGCTAATGTCATCTGAACTTTATCAGGGATAGAAACGTGATCTGAGTTCAATTGTTATGCTGACGCAAATTTGGGTAAGTCGTGGTGGGGTGGTCGTTCAATGATATGCAATGAATTTACGACTACTATTATCACTATTAATGCTAATATCATCGCTTTGCATATGCGTACATTGAGACAGCCCCATCTGTTCTTGCGATCAGATACTACAGCACAGGTGCGAAAGATAACACGGCTGTAGACACAGAGAATGAGACCAATCTCTATTGAAATCTAAAAAAAAAAAAACAGGTCATTTTCAACAAAGGTTAACCAACAAATACGCACTCATAAGTACACTTCTCAACACATGTATATATTTTCGATAATATAAAACACAACGTGCATATATAGTTATCTGTAAGGCAACTTGTACCCCATTCTTAATAATCAGATATTCTGTTGTTATGATAGCAAGAGGTATTACTTGTTGCTAATAAGCGAACATGTTTTGTGTTACTATAATATTGGTTTGTCGCATTACTAAGACGAAGAGATCAGCCTGCCAATTTCTTTGTTTCGTGTTATTTTCTTTAAATATTTTGAATTTAATGATTTAATAAGTAGGATACAGAATTGATTGTATAGATAAAACCCCAAGATTACTCATGCCAATATATATATATATATATATATATATATATATATATATAGCTAATGCAATAAATATCCCCGTCACTTTTTGATTGTATGAGTGAACTTGCGTTGACATCAGTCCATTCTAGATGACGTAGCCCAGAGTACTAAAGGCTTGGGCGAATACTATGGAGATCTTTTGTTGCACATACATCAACATATCCACCTTGGCGTTGCTGGTAGAGTACAAAGGAAAGATTAAACCGATACAATTTGGGACCGAGGCAGCTACAGGGGTTGCCGGCAGGTGAAGCAGTACGCTATTCAACCGCCTTAGGGAATCTACTCCAGATTTGTGTAATCATCTCTTTCTCCGGAGATACTCACAAGGCAGCAGTGATTTGAATTCAATTTTTTCCTTCTCCTAGATTCACCAAAGGCGAGAAGAATCTCTTCTGCTTTTTAATCAATAATGAGATAGTACGTTGTTATGAAATAATTCATGTCTTTTTTCTGAAGGTATTAGTACGAATCGAATGAAATAGATTCTGTGAGAATTTGAACTCGGCACTCCGATTCCACATTCCACGTCGATAACCGTTATGTTACCCACACATTGATGAGTAAACTAGTGTCTATATAAAGTGCACCAATCGTGTTAACGTTTAACGACAATGGGCTCGATCTTCAAAACATTAAAAACATGCGGCCTTGTGTCAAAAGTTGTATATAGAGTGTACCAAACTTTACATTCAAAATTTATCGAAACAATTAACAATAGCTGAAACACATTTAACACGACTTATTAAAAGTCACAGTTTCTTTAAGAATTGGGTCGAAGGAAGGAAAGTACAATGAAGCTGTTCAAGTTCTTTAAAATTAGAACTTGAAAATGGAGATGCGAGGTGGTCTAAATCAAATTTGAATTCCAGTAGAAGTATACTAGGTTTCGAACTTTTGCCCTCTTGAAAACCACAAATCCTGTGTTCTTGCCCATCTCCAGGTATTTAAAAATTGGCAGTATCATCAAGAAGCTGTTATACCCAATGCCAACCTTGAACAGAGGAGCTAGTGGGATCCTAACGTTATGGGTATAATTGTATCAGATAAAATCTGCTCTTATGAACTCCCTATTATTTTTTATATTGGTATTTTTATTTGAAATTTATTTTTTAATGAATTATATGAACAACTATCTTACTTTTTTATATACTAAAAACCTTTCGACCAAGGTGTTCTGTTTTCTCACAGTGTATTTGTCATTTTATAGTATGAGAATGTCAACCATTTTTTCTGGTTTCAATACATAGATTGCAGTTTGGCTACACCAGGAGCATCTTGTACGAATAGTGTAATTGATTGGTTTCACAAATATACTAGGTTATGTACAAAGGTTCCCAAAAGTTTCCTCCATTTTTTGTGCAAAGAAGTGACTGATTATAAATTTAATAAAATTGTTATATACCTTCAGAACGTCAGATAATAGAGTTTCCTGTTGACTTTCCTACGTTTTTTAATGCAAAGTTAAAATTCTCCTAGACTGGCTGCTATCCAAGACTACAGAGCCGAATCTATCCTACTGTTTAACCATAGCTATGGAGAGAAAGGATAGATTTGTGTCTTTCTCTAGGTAATAAATGCAAAGTAAATGCAAAGATCTTATTCATAAATTGAACATGTCGGTCATTTCATTTTAAGCGCCGATAACCATTACATCAAACATATTAACGAAAAACAGTTTTCAAACGGAAATCTGAAACATACCTTCATGAATCTAATCTTGTACGTTAATGTTAAATTTCATTATTTACTTTTGTTGAAAGAAATAAGAAATTTACTGAAACAGTTTTCCACTGAAACCTTAAACACATCATCATGAATCTAACAAACAATGGATTATACTTGAATATTAGTTTTCAGTATTTACTTTTGTTGAAAGAAATAAGAAACTTGCTGAAACAGTTTTCCACTGAAACCTTAAACACATCATCATGAATCTAACAAACAATGGATTATACCTGAATACTAGCTTTCATTATTTACTTTTGTTGAAAGAAATAAAAACTTGTTGAAACAGTTTTCCACTGAAACCTTAGACACATCATCATGAATCTAACAAACAATGGATTATACTTGAATATTAGTTTTCATTATTTACTTTTGTTGAAAGAAATAAGAAACTTGTTGAAATACACAAACACTGTGAACATACAACGATATTTTTCTGAAGCTATTTTCAATATTTTGTGCTAAATTTTAAAGGCTTTCCATTTTCGCAAATCTTCTGTACATTTTCTTATGCACTGATTATTCAAACTTTCTTGTCCCAAAATTAACTTTCGATATTGCATATATTTAAATATATCATTCTCAATAGTGTTCATTTGACTAAAAAAAAATTTACTTTTCTTTAAAATATTTTCATCAGTAAGATCTATTGAAACTTCCTTCTTTAGGTGCTATGCGTGATGCACGCTTGGACATCAATTCTCTTGGCAGAAGGATACCTTTTACTTTCTACGGTCGATTGTTAGCCAAACAAGACTATAGACCCAGTCGGTCCTGTTATTTAATCCATGGATGGTGGGGGTGTAGATGAGATGGATTCATACCTCTCCCAAGTGTATTTATGGCTAAGTCAATGTAACTAGAATTCGAACTAGGTTTTCTCATTCTGCGCCGTTATCCATCACACTATCCACACATCCATACTTAGAGTACCCGGTATTCCCGAGTAGTTGCCCATCTCGGTACTGACTGAATCGTAATCTGTGTTAAAACTAATTTCGACAAAGACAGAAGTGATACCAAGTCATTAACACACATTGGCAACAATACGAACTCAACAATGAAATGTTTTTTCATGCCATGAAACAAAAAGAAAGTAATTAAGTTTCGGTGAGCCGATAATATGGAATATAAGTAACTATTTAAAGCCATAAATTATAACATATAAAATCAGTCATCGCAGAATAAATGGAAGGAAAAATAGCACGGAACGTCACTTTTGGAATAAATTAAATATAAAAGACAGAAGAAACCAGATTAGAAAGAGGGGGAATTTATTGTGAATACTATACGTTGACCCGGTGGGAAAATCAATATAGAAGTCAGGTTAGCGAAAGAATTAAATCAGAATAATGACCATTTGGACCTTCCATATTTAATGCTGCTTCAGTGGTAGCTAATGCTTCTCGTACATCAACTACAAACAAATGCCCTGTTTCAGGGACGGGAGTGTCCTTCCAGACAGCACCTTCTTATTTCGCTTAAAGGCGTAAAGTCAGTGTCATTTGCTGATACCAGAGATGTTTCAAACGGAAGTAGCGATAATACGGGAATATCCATACGTACACAGGCAGAACTCCATATTAATTATAGCCGTATGTCGAACTTGCCATCGTAGGGGTAGTAGATACATATCAATCTTCACAAATAAATTATCACCTGTGCTGGTTTTTCCACTTATTTATATCGATTAAACATTTTGCACGTTTTCCACTGTTACCAGTGGCCGATGTTCGAGCCCAGGAAAGATTCAGGATTTCGAATGATGATTTTCAAGGGTAGTCGACCACGTACATTTCCTCCCTCATTTTAGCCTTGTACTGAACTTAGCTTAATTATTAAGAATTTATGAACAGAAAATTTAGGCGATTCACCGTGAAGCAGCGGTTAGCAAGCTACTTTTTCATACCATTACCACTGTTTGATATTTCAATCTTTAGTGGGTGCCACGCCTATGTCTTACTGTACCACACTAAACTCACCTAGCCTGTGTAGTGCGTTGGAAAGTCGCATATTTCCCACCACTTCCAATCGAATTAATGTTGCAGTTTGGGTTAAATCAAATTCTGATTTTCAAAGACACTTTCCCGTTGGAAAATTGATTCAATACAATTTGTAGTATGTGATTAACGCCAGGAAATATCAGATAGTCTGAATCGAATTTAATGTCAATAAGGGACCTTTATTGTAAGAGAAGCTGAGCTTTAATGACCCCAGTATGTTCACCTTAAGAGATACCAAAATAGATTTTGCGTTCAGAGCAGTCAAGCGCATCAGAGAGTTGATCTGGAAGGTGGCCTCAAAGCCACTAGGTGTAGATTTGCGCCTCACAGTGGTTGTGTCCAACATGTAAACAGGTGGTTGACTCAGCGGCGGTTAGGATGTGTACATGAGGAACAAATGAATGACAGGAGGATATATAAGATCTTCAGTCGAGTGGAAAAAAGTCAGAGACTTACTTATATTCTCGTGTGAAGAGGACTCGCGTTCGGAGAAAGCTCCAGAGCTACAAACACACTCACGCCGATATTCATTGTTGACGTCTAGAAATTAATAATAATTTAAGGTATGAGAGTTTAATAAGAACACGAGGCCTCGTGATCTTATTAGCCTGCACAACAATAACTTTACAGTCTCCCTGTACCTTGTGTCGTACTGGGCTTAATAAATACAAGAATGAAAATTTATCTCAAGGATGTAAGGTAAAAATAACAATTATGATAAGCTTGTAATTCCTCAATGGGGGCTCCAAGAATGATGCCTTGTGTCAAGATTGGGTTATTCCAGCATCCGTTTAAATAACGTTTTATATTTCGACTTCTGCCTTCCACTGTATTTTTATTTAACGTATATTTTTCGGTATAAGTCATTAGATCTTAGGTTTTTACTATGCTTACCGTAAAGATGTAAGTTACTGGGACACCCAGTTAAGGTAGAACTCACTACATTCTATTAAAAACTAACCCTGCCGAGCTTGTAAACTCTCGTGAGTTTTCAATTAAAATGACGCTATATCCAGATGTTTTAGTCATATTTTCAAAAGAATGTCATCTTCTATGTAAATATTGCCATAGAAGAAACTGAAAAAAATGATTCCATTTGATTAGTAAGAAAAGAATCATGATAATTAAGTAAATAGGAACAAAGAGAAAAGAAAATTTCTTAGCTATTAAAATTGGCAGGTCTATCACGGTAAAAAAAATAAAAACTGTCTTTGTGGATAAAATCGTGAAACGTCAATCTCAGAATAGGGCAAACATGGCGGCCTTCATACTCGTGAACAGGTTTCCATAGCGACTGTCTTGCTGGGAGCAGCAGCAACTCCGACAACATCTGCCAATTAAAAAAAAAAAAAAAAAAAAAAAGGAAAAGAAAAAACGAAAAAGTAAAAGAAAAGAAAAACTGCCCATTTCACATTGACTTTTCAAAATTCACATTTCTTCAAGTATCGAGTGTAATTTTAATGGAATTTTTCACCAAACACAGTTCCAGTCTGCTTCCCCCACTGTCTCCTTGAAACTTCAACGAAATCCGGTTTAAATAATAATGGCTTAGGAAAGCTGTCATTGCAATTCGATGTAAATTCTGATTCGTTTTTTTTTGTTTTTAGCTTTTATCTTATTAAATTTTACTTAATTTTATACCTTCTGAAGACGCATTTAAAAAGAATAGCCGTCAGAAACAGGGCTTTTTTTTTTAATTATATATCATATTGCGAATAGATCTTATTGAAAACTTTTGAATGCATTCATATTCTTTTCAGAAGAGAAGATAAAAGTAAAAATTATAAAACGAAGATTATTTTACATTAATAACAAATGAAAACTTTTTTTTTAAAATGGCTTACCAAATTTTTTTTTGTTAATCTACGTGACAGTTACATGGCCAAACATATTTTCTGGTATGAAAGTCACATGATCAGATTTATTTTCTAGTACCATAGTCACATGACCTAACATATTTTCTGCAAATGAGCCTCATGACCAGACATATTTTCTGGTATGATAGTCACATGACTGGATGTATTAGGTTGGTGCAAAAATAATTTCGTTTTCTAACATATGTTACTATGTGAGAAAACGAAATTATTTTTGCACCAACCTAATATTTTCTGGTAAGCGAGTCGCATGACCAGATATGTTTTCTGGTAACAGAGATGTATGACGTGATTTTAATTTTCGTCTGAATATGCTAGATGAAGAACTGTCATTACGACACAGTGATTGACTCGGACTAGAACAATTAAGATGAGAACATTGGTCTAAATAAATCAATCTAGAGTAATGACCAGACATTTTTAATCACTTGCATAGTATTAAGTTAAATATCTGTTGTACAGTTCTAACTTTTGGTTTTGATGACTTACAAAGTAAGATGATAGGCCATCATATCTTGATAGACAGGCGTGAAACGACATTTCCCTTTTATATTTCGCTTGTTTAGCCGTGTGTCGAATTTAGCTACACTTAAATAAGTTCTTGTTATGGTTATTAAGTTTAGCTTCGTCTAGCAGAGGACCACAATAATTGGATATCCTGTAAGAATCAAACTCATTACAGTAGTTTGAGACTAGTTTGATAATATTCAGTATCCTCATTTGAAGTTGTTTGCAGCCAAAACGAGTTACACGACAACCAACGCTAACGATAGAAGAAGAAAAAAAAAAAAAAAAAAACGAAAAAAAGAAAATGTTATAATCTTGAACTTTTTGAAATATCATAGATTAAATTTTATCTCTATTTTGAAGTGTTGTTATCAGCATGGTAGGTCATTTTAATACAACCTTTTTTTTATATTCGTATTTCTTAGAGCGCAGAGGTTTATATTTTGTTCTGCCATTTTGTTGAGTATCCAAGTTGATCAACAGATGGCAGAATAGTACAAAATGGAAGAAAAACAAATGTGCCTCAGAGTTAGGATATTAATTATTGAAATATTAAGAAAATTACGCATACCTTTTTGCTAATGAAATAAATATTACTACCTCTGTCCCATAATAGTTGGTACATTTGCATAATTATTACATACACTAAATCCAACAACTATTATGAGACAAAACATGTATGCATATCGGAGTTAATTTCGTCCTATATATCCTATATGTAGAATATGTGATTTTTTTTTACTTTGTATCCATAGTTATAACTATTTAGTTCATGCGAAAGGAGGATTAAAGACAGCGAGAACAAAAGTAAAGACAAAGAATCTTCTTGATGATTCCTCGTAGAATATTCAAACAATTAGATGTAGTAATATCTTTGGTGTGATTTACATATTATGTGGTTTTCCACTGTTCCATGTTATATTTATGGAAATTTACTATCTCTGAGGATACTTTGTACATTTCCAAAACCTTAGGCATCCAAGAGTGTGGCACACTATCAAAGGCTCTATGGTAACCTAGCCAAACTGTGCTGACATTTCTACCTTTTTTTCCCGTAATTTTCCAGGATCATTTTATTTATTAGCAGTTGATCTTTGCAATCATATCATCCTCTTCGACATTCTTTCTGTTCCAAGGGAAGAACGTTGTTTTTATCGAGAAAAGCGTAAGTACAGTTCGTCAGGACAGACGTGACCAATTTATGTGGTGGGCAGATATGTTATTGGCCTATACTTTTTTTGATCTTCTGTTTCACCTATTTTCTGTAGGAGATATGTATCACCTTTAGTGATCCACTCCAGAATTTCATTGGGACTATTATTGACCCTTCGAACTATCAGCCAATTAGCCTTCTACCTTTTATTGGCAAACAACTAGAGCCCCAATCAACTGTGAATTAGTTAAGCATCCACATTGCAGGGCCTTCTTTCAGTCAAGCAATATGGCTTTCGTTTCTCTTGGTCAACAGCTGATGTATTAACGATTATTGCTGAAAGAGTCTATCAAGATTTAGATAAGCACGGGCTGTTGTTTTGGACATCTTGAAAGCGGTTTACCATATATGGGCCTTCTTCAGAAGTTGAAAGGTTATGGTATTTCCAGACGAATCATTGAAATGGTTCAATCTTTTTTTTATCAAATCGTGAAATGAAAGTTGTTCTGAACGGCCACTCTTCTAGATCTTTTTGTACTAATGTAGATCTATCCTTGGATCTGCTTTGTTCATAATTTTCATCAATGATCATGCTGATGACATCAGTTCTCAACTTGGTATATATGATGATGACGCAACCATTTACTTCCGTCTCGATAGTAAATCTGGTCAGTTCGATAAGGTCAAATTAGAAGCTGATCTAGAAAATGACCTACAGCCAACTAGAACAATAAATGGTATGTTAATTAATGACATTTAACTTCCCTCTATTAATCATCGCAAGTGTCCCCCAGGGCACGGTCCTTGGTCATACACTGTTTCTAATTTTCATTAATGACCTTCCTGATAACATCAGCTCTTAACTTGGTATATACGCTGATGACATAACAATTTACTCCTGCCTCGATAGTAAGGCTTACATTCGAAGCAGGTATCCGACGAGGTCAAAATGGCAACAGATGTCCAAAACAACCTCCGTCGTTAACTGGAGCAAAAGATAGCTTATTAATTTTAACGCGTCCAAAATTAAACTTCTCGCCATTAATCATCTTTCGCCCCTTTCTGCCTCCCATCAGTATGGCTGATGCTAACCTCCAGGAAAGTGACTCATTGCACCTTCTTGGGCTAACATTCTTAGTTGGCATGATAAGAAAAGATTATATTAATTTCATTACTAGGACTGCTGTTCTAATAATAGAAATTTGATTCTTGAGGATCCGTCTTTGAGACAACATCTAAAAGGAGTATGGTCTGTTGCCTACAACAAGAGTTGACTGAACTAAGCAATTTCTGAAAGCATCCATCCCGCGAAAGAGTGTCGGTCCACAATTGCAAAAAGACCATGTGTCACATTTTGTTCTTGTCGAAAAGCAAACGAAAATAACCTGAGTGTTTTGTGGGCGGAGATGTTGGTATGGTATTGAGAGGTATGCGGGTGGAAGAAAGGCATTATTATTATTATTATTATTATTATTATTATTATTATTATTATTATATGTACTGTTTTGTAGCTGGCGTCTTCTATAGAATGCTCAAAAGCGCCCGTAACCTGTAGCTAACTGGCGACATATGGAGGCGGTCTTGCAGTACTGGGGGCGGGCCGATTGAAAAGATCAAATAAAATGAAGGATAAAAGCGAAATAAAATAAAAGTATATATTACATAGGGATTCGGTTTGAAGTTATTGTTAGAAAATAATGGCTAAATTTCTAGTAATATTACAATACGGCTTAGCAACCAGATTTTATGTGTGTGTGTGTGATTGTGCTTGTGTGTCTGGTTTGTTTATTCTTTCAGAAACAGCGTGCAGACATTATTATACTAACACAAATAAAGGAATGTCATGGCATATGCATATTATACACTTGTTAATATGCGGGTGTTTGTCCGTGTGCATATATGTGTAAATTAATGGAAAATCACTTTATTTGCGTCATAACTGCGTGTGTGTGTGTGTGTGTGTATGCATGTGTATTTCTATACTAATAGAATCAGTTTGTGTTTGAAACATTTATATATATATGTGTGTGGGGGGGCGTGTATGTACTGGCGTGTACAAATAATATTTGAAAATCAATTTGTTTCGCACACAGACATGCACACATACACATGCAATTAAGAGTTGTAAATTAGGTTTCAGCCTCATATATATATATATATATATATATATATATATATATATATATATATATATATATGTGTGTGCGTGTGTGTGTATGTATGTGTGTGTGTGTGTGTGTTTGATTGAATGTGACACAAGGAAAATCTTTTAGATTTTTATTAAGTTTCAATGTTCTTACAGTTTTCCTTTTGTTAGGAGCTGGCTAAGTTAACACTAGAAAAACATAATTTCCTTGTCTTCTGTCACATTCAAGTAAACACTGCAAAAATATACAATATATATATATATATATATATATATATATATATATATATATATATAGAGAGAGAGAGAGAGAGAGAGATAGATAGATAGATAGATAGATAGATATCGACACTGAGGTAAAAGGCGTTACATGCTTTAACGCAATCTTCAGGCCATCTTCTGGCTTAAAGATTGCGTTCATGCCATCTTCAAGGTTGAATATTTCGTTCAAGTATGAAACAGACTGTCCTCACTCGTTGTTGACCTCAATGACAACTTTTATATTCATATTTATATACGCTCTATCTCTGTTACTGAGCACTTTTACCCATAAATATACCATACCTTCAATATATATATATATGAAGTATAAATGTATATATATATATATAATATATATATATATATATATATATATATATATATATATATATATATATATATATATATATGTATTTATATGTGTGTGTATGCGTGTTTGTATGTGCATGCACACGTGTGTATTTATAATTACTTTTACTATATAAAACACATATTTTATTTGCCTACATGTTGCGAAGGATAAATTGTCGTCTAAATTGCGCAAAAATGAAAATAATACTGACATCTCATTTTAACAGATTTATTGACCAAAATTACACAAAAATATCTTGAAATACTAGAGTAAATGTATTTATTAAACCACAGCCTCCAGACGACTTCGGAATCTCCTGCATCTCTTCTGGACTGTCCCCTTGTTTAAGTTGGTAAATGTTGCCATAAACCTTGCCTTCACTTCATCTTTGGTGCTACAAATGAGTTTTGTTGGTCTCTAGCTCAACTGCGCCCCACACAGTTAGGAGAGTTAGGTGGCCAGATGTAAAGAATGGTAGCAGAAATTGTCTGACAGCCATGACTGGGTTCTCCTGCTTGTGTGACATTGTGAAGAATCCTGATGCCAGACATAGGATCCTCCATTAGCTACGACCTTGACCTAGGGCAGCATTACCTACTCAAGGCACGATGTTGAGTCTTAGGCCCTCACCAATAAATTTGAAAGTTCTTTTCTCATCAGAACGATCACAGTAAGATTTCCGACCTTCCATACATTCGTAATCACCATTAGATTCATCCAAATCTTTCTGAATCCTCTGCACTCTCCTCAGATTGACACTTAAACACTCTGAAATATTCGTAATGGAGCTTCCGGCGCGAATGCCAAGCAGCACAACATGCCATTTCCAAATTTCTGGCGAAGTGAATTGCGCCATGGTGCTCTTTTTCTCACAGACAGTGCCCAACTGATTCTACTACACTGTCCAGTTGACAAAATAAAAAACAAACAACAGGCATGCGCGAAATTAAAAATATAAAATGGCGACAATTTATCCATCCCACCCTCTCTCTCTCTCTCTCTCTCTCTCTCTCTCTCTATATATATATATATATATATATATATATATATATATATATATATATATGTAACAATGATATGTGTGTGCATGCATGTGTGCGTGTGTGGGTGCTATAGACACGCATATATCTTCATTTGCACACACAAATTAAATGTTGATCTGGTGCTGCTTATGAAACCTATGATATCAGTAGTTATTATCATTTTTGTGCCGTTACCATTCAGGACGTGGGCCATTATGGCTCTCTACAACTTCCTGTTCTTTGCTCCTGCTTTAAAAATTTATAAATCCGTTAATTTCCAGCTAACTCTCTCTGTCTTTCAATACGCCCTGTTTGTACTAATTTTTCTAAGCTGCCCTTCCTCATAATGTGTTCCAGAAATTTCGACTGTCTCTTTTTGATTTTAAATATGAGTCCCTTTCTAAAACCTACCTAGGAACCCTTAGAGCTCTTCAAAGTATTCTTCTTGGTACCTCATGAATTTATTGCAGCATCCCTTCTACTTTTCAAAATAGTCTATAAAATCTTAGGAATTGTTATCAGCTGACTCATAACATTTTTCCTAATCTTGTCCAATGTCTGTAGTCGGCATCTATTTTTTCTGTCGTTACTTATGAACCCTGTGATATCAAGGGTAGTCTTCATTAAATAAATACGCAAAACATTTCATTCACTCCAATTATTAAATGTACGGAAATCATCCCGCCATTTGCTATTATCGAAAGAATAACTTACTTGGAGCAATGGCGCCTTAATTCACTTTAAAATATTCCCCATACTATCTTACACTCATCTTAACATCCCTTCTATTTTTCAATACAATCTGCATGTCTCTTTTGTGACGACCGTCATATGTCGCATCGCATTCTCCTTAATCTTGCCGTTTCAATTGCGATTTTCAAAATGTTTAGATACATTCCAGATCGACCTTGAATACTGACATAGAAGGGCTGAAGAAATGAAACAATAATTATAGTTGCATTTTATCGCCGACAGTATTCGAAACCCGAGAAAATGTATAAACTTTTGTCATCAGTGTTCGATATTGACTTATTTCCACAACTTCTTCTCTTTGCTTGAATTGGTTGGCGCTCTAACAATCTAAATATTTCTGTCGAAAAGACAATATATATGGTCTATTCATTCAGTGCCAAACAAAAACTTTGGTTACTCTTTAGCCAAAATTTGTTCGAACAAACATCCGTACTCTG
Organism: Acanthosepion lycidas; assembly: GCA_963932145.1. NCBI lineage: Eukaryota > Metazoa > Mollusca > Cephalopoda > Sepiida > Sepiidae > Acanthosepion > Acanthosepion lycidas. The sequence goes on from OZ010573.1 coordinate 56,935,667, forward strand.
TATATTGTGCATGGAAAAAACAATAAAAAGGATAATGGTCAATCGTCATCAGCGCTACTTGTGAATAAGTCGCATAACGCAAACGCTCGTACATTGCTAATGATTTTATGAGAGAAAAAACATTGCAAACAAATTAGATATAAAATTCATTACAAATTGTTTTACACTGTAACTACTCTTTAGTGTAAATATACAGTACAAATCCTGAAAAAAAAAAGAAGGAAAAAGATTGTTAGTAGCCAGGAATTATTATATGCGCTACTGACAGGAATATCTATATGTCTAGACTGTTTTTCGATGGGACTTTCCAATTGATGTCTGGCCATTAATATTTCATGAACATGAATTCTTACATATATCCTCGACATTTAGTACAAAAGTATATCTGTAAAACAGCAATTCCTCCTTCATAACATAATTTTCTTCATATGTGTAGACCTCAATATCTCATTCCGATCTATCTATCTATCTATCTATCTATCTATCTATCTATCTATCTATCTATGTGTGTGGTTAGCTTCCTGATACACGCACTGTTCTCATTTTCCGCCATTTTTAACATGTAAAAACCTCGATATTTACTCAGTTTATCTTGGCAGGCTTATGTGTTACCCACCAATAATATTCCGCGAGTATAAGTGACCTTGTGCCAGACTTATATATCGGTGCCTTAATGTGAAGTAAGTCAACAGGTATTCTGTTTTCATCACCCTATGGGGATAAAAATGAGTGAATTGATTTGCGAAACTAATTTCTTTTAATAATATATATAATACTTTTATACGTTTAGTTTGGCATAAGGCTACAAGTAAGCAGTACACGATGAAGCTCGAACCCACAACACGAGCGAATTTGTCTGCGATACGAATGCTAACCATCTCACTAATGATAGGTACCAAAATATTAAGCAAGCATAGCCTAGACTGGCGCAAGGCTACGAGAGTGGGGCACCCAAGAAGAACTGAATTCACTGCACCAGCGATTTATTATTTGAGACACGCTTGCTCATTAACACTCTACAGTAGGCACCCTGCGTCCACCTCTTATCAAACAATAAACCGCTTTACTAATTCTTGTATTCTAATCTCCTTGTCAATTAATCCCAACGATCAGAAACTCAAGTTTTATGTCCGTGTTAATCCGAGTTTGGCTTACGGCTATTGGATATTCTTCTAATCCCTATATTATTGAGTGTTTCACATTTGCAGATAAGCCATTTTCGGCTTCTAACAGTTCGATTGCAAGAGATTTAAGTGACCATGAATTAAGAGATTTTCTCGATTATCACTTAAAGGAAGCAATTAGATTAAATCATTATTGAATTCTCTAAGAATTTATTTTTCTTCTGATTTATTTATTTTCGATTTATTTTTTTATTTACCGAAACGATGTTATTTTTAAGCTGTGGTTTATACCTCCTGTAACCTTTTTTGTTGCATGTATTTGCATACCAAACCAGCTTATAGATCCATTTTCTTTCTCTTTGCTTTGTTTTCGTCTCTCGCCCTCTCATTCACCCATTTAGTCTCACTTATTCACTCACTCACTACTTTGTTATTATAAATTTTTCTCTTTTCTCTCTGTTTCATTCATTTATTCGTTTCCTGCTTTTTTCTTTTACTTTTTTTTTTTTTAAATTCATAGCTTTCTTTTTTCTTCTCTTTTCTCTTTTTCCTTCACCCTTCTTATATATAAGGTCTTTTTTTTTTTTATTTCTCCTTAACTTACTCTCTCTTCTTACTTCTTTTTCATTTTTTCTTTTTCTTATTTTCTTGCGTTCCATTCATGCAGTCGAAAAGGTCAAAGTTGAGCAGTACTCCATTCTTTCTAATCAAACGTTATTTACTTATTTGTACATCCGCGGAGAGGTTCGTGTTTGCAGTCACGGTCAAGTCAAAGGCTACACACACTCAAACGACGATCCCTGCATAGTAATACCATAGCCTTTAATGAGATGTTACAATATTTTTGTATTTTTATTTTAATAACAGTTTCGATCATCTAAATACATGTAAAGAAAAATAAAATATATGTGTTTGTGTGTGTGTGTGAGAGAGAGAGAGAGAGAGAGAGAGAGAGAGAGAGAGAGAGAGAGAGAGAGAAAAGAAAGAAAGAGACGGGGAGCTAAGTTATATATATTAAACGAGAGGATACTAAAAAGTTATCTTCCTCAGCTACCTCTCAAAATTTGACCAAATGACCAAACATCAGATATGTTTTTGAATCTCTTTGTGGTGGGCTCAAATGAAAAATAGATAAAATATGATATACAGAGTAACCCGGATATAAGAGAGTTGTCGGGACCGGAGAAGTCGTCTCTTATATCCGGATTTCTCTTATATCCGGGTTTGGTCTATTTTGTTTACATTAACACAGGCTCTAATTTGGGACCAGATAAAATCTCTCTTATATCCGAGTTTCTCTTATATCCGGGTCTCTTATATCCGGGTTACACTGTATAAAAATAGAATTAAAATTAAAATAAAGCATTCGCTTACCTTTAAAATCCATATCTCTTTCTCGCTCTCTCTCTTCCTCCTTCTCTCTCTATACTTCTCTCTCGACTAATGAGAGGGCAACTCTCATGTAAAAAGGAGGAAGTAGAAGAAAAGATTGAAAACTGCTGCAAAACGGACGTCATGTGGTCCAGAATCTAGTAATTGTGACTAGAACCCTACCAAAATAAGAGAGGCTCCACGCATAACTTCCGTTATAAAAAGAAAAAGAAAGAAAATTTTTTTAGCCAATCAAAAGAGACATTTGATGTTAGCCGAAACCAGGCTTCGCGCCAATAGTCTGGAGCCTTTTTAAAGTATATATATATATATATATATATATATATATATATATATATATATATATATATATATATATGAGAAAGGCTCCAGACAATCGACAGACAGCAGAAGAAACTAAGCAAGACTGCTTAAGACGTTTTTCCGTCCTTCGTGAGGTGCGAGAAATCACAGCATTTGGCGTCCGCAACACGTTTCCAAAGTAACCACACACCCGACTACCACCAGAGACTGACTCGTAAACTACAAACTATCTATCCGAAACGGACTATCGCCAACCTGAATTACAAAGAACTCCAGTTGAAGTCAAATAAATAAACATATATTATTTATTTATAACTTTGTTTATTTATTCTGAAATTTCCGAGAAATATTGCTACGACCCTCTATCACTTCTCCACAGCTTCTTGTTAGCGCCAATAACTTTTCATCACCCCTTCTAATATTTACTAAACTTTGTTTAGACCAACAGAAATAGAAAAAAGATTATATTACTTCGGTCAGTGGTGGACAGAAACGTCTGTCTTCCTGTAAAAATTAACATTCGAAATCTTGACTTGCGATCGAACACCGACTACGGTAGGCGATAAATACGCAAATCAATCTGGAAATAGACTGAGCCATGCGTGCTTAAGTCCGAAATGGTAGCTGAAATAGTTGCATATTTAACATCAGTGCGAGTGCTGTGGATTCAAATCCAGGTAAAATCAGATTTCAAATGCAAATTTTCAAAGCCAAAAGGATGGCGGAACATCGGTAACAGAAAAATGGCTAAGACAATCTTCATATCCACTACTCAATCACCAACTGATTATATACCGGAATAAGCTTAGCTTATGGTGCATATTTGTGGTAGAGTGGCTAGCAAACTCTTTTCTTAGACTATTTAATCTTCGCTGAAACCCCCGCACTTGTGAAAATGTCAGATTAAGTGTAACTTAGTAAATGCATTACAGATGTCTTCAGAAATTTAAAATATATATTTCTAATAATTGACAGTTCATAAGTTAATCTTTGTGCTTAATTATCATATTTTGGAGTTGGGATACTGAATGAGAGAGCAGTGCATATTTTTTTGTCCACCTCAAGACATATTTTGAATTATAACAGAAAACTGCATATAGATTTGAATATTTATTAATGTTCTTTTCCTGAAGTTACTTCATATTGCTTTATGTAGCTTCCCTTAGATTGAATAATTATTTCAGTGCAGCTGGTAAAGGTTGCGTACAGATTTTTCACAAACTTCACAGATATGAGATGTTATTCTCTATGGCCCAGTCCCCACAGGTCTTCAACTTGCCGTGAATTTTTCTGATGAACTCTTCTCTTTCGTTCTGTCCACATTTGCTCGGTGGTATTAGTCACGGTTCTGAGTTAATCAGACACCTTCACCAGTCAGACTGTTGTTTTACACGTGATCTGTAGCATGGATCTCTGTCATGCTAACAAATCTCTCCTTCATCCAAGTCAAGCATCAAATGGTCCCTCTGGTACTGTTCAAGCTACTGTCAATTGTAAGCAACTTTTTTGAACCATGACTTTTTACGGATTTCCAGAGCATTTGAAACATCAGGAAGATTTCTGAAATGCTGTTTTTTTGAATTCCGAGTTCTTTAGCTGCTGGTACATATTTTTAACAATCTACTATTTTGAACTGTTTCTTTGGAAAAATTCCTGATCTCAAAACAACAACAACAAAACAAAAAAAAATTAATTGCAGAAATTTGATGTTAGAATTTTCACTATATGTCGGGGAAAAAATCTGGTAGTCGAAAACGTTTGTGCGCTTATTTTTGGAGTCGTCTCCATTTCCCCTCCCCTTTACTACAGAATATAATAAGTAAGTCTGAGAATGACTCCAGTAGGGCCAATGCTTCATCTGTAGAAAACGCGATGCGAAACATCCCTTTCTAGCAATTTACAATAGTTTTAAACACCCAAAGACTTTTGCATGGTACTGTACAAAGTGGGGCATGAGTTACAAAACATTCAATAAGAACATAATTATAAAGTAAACATTTATTATATAAAAGAAATCGATAGTGATTTGTCAAATTAAACAAAATCCTATTTAACCATTCTACAAAATAGTCATCGATCCAGATATGAAAAATAATAAAAAAAAAAAGCAAATAAGAGAAATACTTCAAAATATTGATTACTTGCTTCAATAAACTTAACGACTCGCGTTTAATAGTGTACCCCACGCCGCTACATACGTTTCCAGGAATTTATATGTCAATACCAACAACTGTATAATTAATATAAATCATTGTATGTACTTTTTCTTATGAACACACACAATGATTAAATCATTCAGTCCAACAAAATCCATATAATATTCATTTTTCTTCTTCTACACGTTATATCTATTAGTTTTATTGTATTATAACTCATCAGTGCCAGTAATCAGTGTTCAAGCCCTGGTAAAGGTCAGGATTACGAATGCTGATTTTCATTTTGAACATTTTGGTAGCGTACTTTTTTCCCTATACCTTGCTGTACTGATATAAACTTAGTAAACAGGACTTTTGACGTAGTATGACGATAAAGAAACTTGTTTTGCAAGACAATTCACATTGCTCTGTGAAAAATGACATTCGCATCATCTGGGTCTTGTCACTGGATCTAACCAACGCCTTTATCCACTGTGCCATGTGTCCTTGAGTGTGAGTTCAATACCCGGTTAAGGCAGTGGAGAACTTTCAGAGGGAAAATTAACAGGAGATAACTGATAGCTGACATCCATCAGACATGGCACGTGGAACTAGAACAGTCTACCCCAGTGAGCGAAATAAAGGGTTCAGTTCGACATTCCAACCACCTGAAGAAGGCCGGAGCGTACAACGGCCGAAACGCTGTGATAAATATGGCGACAAAGATTCCTCATTCTTGTTATGTCATTTTTGCTTAAAAGAATCCTTTTAATTAAGAAAAATATCATGATTAAAATTGATTTTAGTTTTAAATAAGCATATCTGTGTTATGTGGCTCTATCGATTATTTCATACATGGTAATTAATTTTTTACCGAATATTTTAAAAAATAAGGATACATGTAACATCCTTTATTTAAATTACGTTTTTACTTGGCCCAAGAAGTTCTCTCTTTATTTTGTTTATTGATCCAGTTTTCTGTTTTTCTATTTAAAGTGTGTCTCGCAACAAAAAAATTTCTTTTTTGCAGTTGAATATTTCTCTTGATAATAGATAACCGTGCTGACAATCGTACATGTGTTTGTTTTTTTAAATTTCCTGGCGTTTTCGGCGCAAGTTACGCATAAATATAAATATCTGTCTCTTTTTGATGGCTGGCTTTTAAAAAAGAGAAAAGATTGTGTTCGGCATTTTAAGTTGCATACACGTTGGAAAAACTTGATGGATGTTTTTGGCAGACATCCAGGAAATTCATTTGACCTCATTCCAGCTGAGAATCTGGGAGTTTTCATGAAGGATACGTGCTGTCTTGGACTTGGTCAAAGAATAGCAGCATTTATAAGGGCATTAATTCGGATGATTGGTGAAGTTTGAAGGAATTAAAAGACTAATGAAACCTCCTTCACTTGTTTAAAAGAAAGTTGGATTTCGTAAAAAGCATAAAAATATTAAAAGTGCATAGATTTGGTGTTGCTTATAAAGAATTCAACTTTATTATGACACATTTTTTATAACGTACTAATTCAATTATTCCTTAATCCGTACGAGTGGTGTAATGAATAGTGGCTTGGAATGAGAGATGAATTCGAATTCCAGTCAAGTTCATTACATTCACTTACACGCAAATAATCTTAATAAAAGGTATGAAGCTTTCTTCTCTCCCAGCTATTGGTTAAATAGTAGAACTTGTATCTAGGAAAATTTTTTATTTCTCCAAAAATTGTTAACGCAATATTTACACAGAAAAAACAATACAATTATTTATACAATCCAAAATATGTTTCCGCTTTAAATAACTAACAAGTGGTTGATAACCCGTAAAACAATCAATATCATTTAATCTCCTTATGTGCCTCTTGCGTTTCTTTCTTTCATTTTCTTCGTTCTATGAATAAAAAAAGAAAGAAAGAAAGAAAGAAAGAAAGAAAGAAAGAAGGAAGGAAATGCAACCGATAAAATGGTTCGTTAAAAAAAAGTGACCGGGCCATATTTAGCAATGATATAACAAGCAAATAAATACGATACCATGAATGCGGACGTAAATTCCATAGAATGAGTAAGACCAAATTTGAACCAGGTACCTGCCTTGTCGCTGAGACAATTCCAAGCATAGTTGAATGCCACTATTTTAAATATTTTCAGTTACTTATAAGATTTTTAAATAAAAACATGATAAACAATTTTGACAAAAGTAAATAAAATATTTACTCGAAAGATGACATCAAAAATTATACTATTAAAGGTAATAAGCATGACTTAAACTGGTACAAGCTGCAAAATGGTGTACTCCCAATTAGAATGGAATCCAGCACAGAAATACCAATCTGTTAATCTAGATCGATAGCCATCAGCTAGTTCCGGAGTGACGTGCCTCCTTACTATGTTCAGAATGCACGAGGATTAAAAAAACACGAGAAATGTTTAAATAGATAGAAAGGGGCTAGAGAAGTCATCAACCTAGACACTAGTGACAAAAATAAGAATTTAAAACCTAAATGAGAAAAAATACACTAATATATATATATATATATATATATATATATATATATATATATATATATATATATATATATATAATGGCTTGGCTTAGCAAAACGAAAACCAAGAGGGAGTCTGTACATGTTGCTTGCAGGCACGTTTGTAACTGATAAGTCCAATGGCGAACAGGCATACACGGTCGCAGTAGTTGCAGCTGAAAGTACGGCATGGACATGATGGCATAGCGTTGTAGTACTTCCTCCTCTGCCTCTTATCCCTGAGAGCGGTCCTGCAGGTATTTTCAAAGGAGACAGCATAGTTGAAGGTGAGATGCCAGGCGTCACGGTTCTCAGCTAGGGTTGATCATTGGCTATCATTGATATGACAAGCACCAAAGGCAATTTTTGAATCGCTTCTTTGGTAACCCTCTGCCGCTATAGCCAGTGGAAAGCTCGACGTACAATAAAATTTTACGCAGGCGATGATTCTCCACCCTGGAAACATGTCCAGCCCATAGTAGACTTCAGCAGCATGGCCTCAATGCTGGTGACCTTCGCCTTTTCAAGGACTTCAATATTGGTGACGAAGTCACTTCAGTGGATGTTATATCTATCTATCTATCTATCTATCTATCTATCTATCTTTCTATCTATCTATCTATCTATATATATATATATATATATACATATTTTCTCATTCTGATTTCCCTTTCGTAGTAATGAGATATTTCGTTGTTATGGTAACAGAAGTCATAGCAACGGAGTTACTTTTCAACAATGCCGCTCATAATTACATCATCATGATCACCGACACCAATAAAAAAAAGTGACGGTATATTATTTATTTTCTAATTAGTTTATTGTAAATCTAGTTAAGTATTTGCTAAGACACAAGTAGTCGGTGTTTTTATTATTATTATTTTTTTTTTGTCGAATGAAGATTTCTCGTGCGAATGTGTTACGAATGGAACGAGTCAAGAGAAAATAGAATAGCGAAGATCATTATCAACTCCTTTACTTCTTGTTTGGCATCGTGACGTATTTGTTTTTCTTACAAATAAATACGATCGGCCGAAACTTGGACATTTCTCCTCTGCAATTTCTGGGAGACTGCCCAACTTCTCTCTGGGGTGACGGTTTATATAACTGCATGTATTCCGATTCGTGACCACACTTGCGACACCGGGTGCAGCTGTAATATCACATGATTCTGCATTAGGATATTCTCCTCAGGTCAACCCAGCACCTGGCTTCCCTTGATGGTTTCGTGTTATATTGACTGCAAATTCTATACTAGCATAATAATACATATATCTTAAAATTAAACTCTTGAAGCATTATTAATCACGAAAGCCTAACAAACAAAAAATGCACAGAGAATCATGCGAGGTTGTTGAGCCGTTGGAAGTTAATAGCATCATAAAAGGTAGTGCAGACAATCAGCGAGTGTGTATTAAATCTGAGCGCAATCTTTCAACCTTTTTCTTGTTGCTTTTCTTAAGGTTTTTTGTTTATAATCGACCTCAGGCAAGATCACAGCATTCACAACCCAGCACAGCAATAAATTGTGAACTCCATCATTTTTTCAATGGCTGTATAATACGTATCTCGCTACAGCTGCATACTGTTTTGAATTCAGATTTGTCCATCTCCTAGACTGTGGACCACGTCTAGAGAGCCCAGACTACACTGCCTTTTAACTCATAACTGGGAGAAGAAGAGATAGCTTCATATTTTTCCCAATGTTATTTATGCCAAGTGAATGTAACGAACTCGGCGAGGATTCGAACTCAGCGATCCTTATTAGAATTTCCCAGTCGCCATCCATTACATTACTCATACATTCAGAAGGTGAATATTACTCTCCGTCGGTGAAAAGAAAAATAAATAAAAGAAATTTTTAGACTACACCTACGACACAATCAATTTCCTGCGTCTATACACAGAAAAATGCTTTTGGTACATCAGCTGATCGATCGAGTACACTTACACATTCACACGTATGTGCATATTATAAAAAATACCGGTCAAAAATAAATTTTATTGATTTAAATATTGACTCAATTAAGCAATATTAAGTGTTCTCATTCCTAATTGAGAAAATATGTATTTGAAAGAAGGTACACATGTACTATAAGAAAATCATCCATCTTTTTTGTCTTGGGAACGAATCTAAAGATGGAACTTGTAATATCCTAAGTTCACTTCTTAAGTATTGCATAATAACATGATAATTTTATTTTCACATTAAATTTATGATGAAAAGTGTCACCAACATGGTAACGATGACAGATTTTAAATACTGATCATCTCAGTACCTTTCTGGAATCACTTGATGTTCCCAGAGTTTTGTTTTGGCCGGTAGGCTGATGCTTCGAGTCATTTGCTTTAGCCACTGGGATGATATTTTTAATCCTTTGCTGTGACGACTGAGCTTCTTACTCTAGTTATTTACTGTAATCATTGAGCTGATATTCTCAAACATTTGCTCTAAACATTGATCTTATGTCCTCAGTTCATTACTGTAACCTTTCAGCTGATGTCATCAGTACTTTTCTCTAACTACTGAGCTGCTTTCCTTAGTATTTTGCTATAGCTACTAAGCTTATATTCTCAATCCTTTGCTTTAATGATGTTCTTAGTTCTTTGCTTTAACCACTGACCTGCAACTCTGTTTTCTGCTAAGTTATGTGTTCAGACGGTGGCTTTAACAATAGATATTATATTTTGTTAGTCCTTGGCTTTAACCACTGAACTCATGTACTTGCTTTAATTATTGGGCTTAAACTAAAAAAAAATAACTGTAGTTATCGGAGATTTTATTCAGATTAGACCGCCCTTTTGCAGACCAGCACTTCAACAAGGGTTGGGATTAAAATTATTTCGTGTTAAATTTTAATTCCTTAAATCTAATCTAATTTCACACATTGAGTTGCTGAAAATAAAGATTATTTATTATAAACTAAAGCATCCTAAAATACTTAAAACCAAATATATTTATAGTAGAATGTTATGTATTGTAGAATAATCGATATATCGATTTCCAGCTTCATTTTTTATGAAACAATGCAAAAAACAAACAAAATCAATCAAGCAAGAAACATTTATTATGTTAAGAATCTGAGGAAACGTTTTTGCTGGAAGTCAACATTACAAAGAGATCGGACACCTCGACAAGCTAGCTTGGCTGACCACTACGACTGAGTTGTGGATGCTCTATACTTGTGGCCTTGTGTCAAACCAAACTAATCTATTCGCAGGGAATTATATATAAATCGTCCAGAAAGCGTTATATATATGGTGGATTTCCCCGTTGTCTTCGATGTGTAAGGGTCTAACGATTCAGCTCCTAGAACTGAATAATGAGACTAGCCGTCACATAACATTTGATTATATTTGTGAAGTCTTTGTGCAGAAACAATCACACTTTTTGGAAGAACTGAATACAGTGCATATAGTGTATCACGTAGTTTCCAAGTAGCCCTCCTGAACATTTTATTTCAGAGTTCTTCTAGATTCGTTGCCAACCAAGGCTAAGGAGCCGAATCTGTCTTAGTAAATCCATCGCTGCGGGAGAAGAGATGGATTCATACGTTTCACAAGGGCATTTGCGCATGAGTGAGTATTACAAACTCGACTAGAAATCGAACTCGGCTCACCGATTTCTCATCCCAAACTTTTATCCATTACGCGCGCGCGCACGCACGCACACACACACACACACAATCATGCTATATGTCATACATTTTGTCACGTAATTGTTTTTCTGATATCTCTCATCTTTATCTATTGTTTGTCATATAATTTACATGTTTCAACTATACAAGTGTTAATAAGGTCTTTAAAAAGTAGTTTCAGTTTGGAGATTAGCCCTCCAGTCTTAATTTGGTCGGGAATAAAAATATTGCGTGTATCTTTATCTTTGTTACAAATTTATTGTGATTAGTGTCATCTACTTATCACTCAGAAGACTTGTTAACCTGTAAATCCTATGCACTACCCCTGAGCTATCACCACATGTGCTAAATCATGGTTTAGTGCTTAATGTTGTCACGCACACGTATATAGATACGCTGTGTGTGGTATATGGTCGGATTGTTGTGATATCCGACGACACAGCAGATTTCTCATACACATTCTATGCACGCTGTCGGTGTCGACATCATTGCTCCAGTTCCAATGCTTTTCTTTTTTTTTAGTCTTTACACGTTCCACCTTTTGCACCCTTTTCCCAACTCAATAGACACAAGAAGAGGTCATATTCTATAGTATTCAGCAAGGGCGGAGGTGATATCGGCAGTGTGGCGGGAATTGGGGGCATGATGTCTACCAACAACTATCGTCTGCTATTTCTCTCCTTTTCAAGCACTTACACAATTCATTGCTTTCCTCTTCCTCGCCGTCGACGCCAGCCTTCATTATTTTTATTTTTATTTTTATTTTATTTTTTAAAGCGCACAGATTTGACGATAAGCAGGCAAAAGAAAAGGAAGTTAAAAATAAATAAACAAACCGAACAATTCAAATAAAAGAGGGTGACTGATGGGGTTGTGTAGGGTGGTTTGGGTGTTGGGCGGGGTCGACATTGATAACAACTGATCAAGACATTTGTATCTGGAAGTGATGATGGCGAAGCTAGACGACTGGTCTTGCGTGATGGACATCTTTCTTCCTTTCTTTCTAACCACGAACATCGACGACGGTATCTCCACACAGCCACGCACACACAAACACAGTCACACATACATACATACATACACACACAAACGTGTGTGTATATATATATATATATATATATATATATATATATATATATATATATATATATCCTCGTTACTTATAGAATTCAGCTGACATGTTTTCTCCTCCTCGGATTATCTAAGATATCACACCCAAAAGACAACTATTTCTTTCTTTCACACTTTATTAATGATATTGAGTTATTATTATTATTATTATTATTATTATTATTATTATTATTATTATTACTATTTACAATGCTTCATGTTTCTTCTTTAAAATGTTTGTTCCTTCGTAGAATTCTCCCTTTCCGATTTACGAAGTCAGTTCAAATTCATCTATTGTATTCAATTCCTCAGTCTGTCTGTTTCTCTCTCTATATATAACTACAACTTTTCGGAACCTTAAAGGTAACAGAAGTTGCAATCACTAACATCTATCTATCTATCTATCTATCTATCTATCTATCTATCTATCTATCTATCACACACACTCTCTCGCTCTATCTATTTATCTATCTCGGTACATTTCTATATGTCCTGGTTTTTTTTTCCTGCCTGTCTTGGCATATTCATATCTGTTTTGGTCTCTTCCTATCCATCTACTATAGTAGGCACCTCCCACTCGTTCTATCTCCCCTACCCCCATATATATATATATATATATATATATATATATATATATATATATATATATATATATATAATGTATATATATATATATATATATATATATATATATATATATATATATATATATATATATATATATAATGTATATATATATATATATATATATATATATATATATATATATATATATATATATATAATATGTATCTTGGTTTCTTCGTGTCTATGTTTGTGATTCCTGAAAAGCACTATTTTACCGACATTTCAAACGACAGGTCATCACTATTCCTTTTCCATAAAGCACACAACAAAAATAGACAAGTTGTTACTGAAGAAATGTGTATACAAGAGACTATGAGTGGGCATAAGAATGTGTACGTGTATACGTGTGTGTATGCGCATGCGCTAACAGGTAAACTTGCAAACAGTATGTTACCAATGAACATACGCCTGTATACCCTTAACATATTTCCAGTGCCATCCACGTATGATTTGTATTTTCCATTCAAGTTTTTTTCGCTATGTTTGTGTATCCGCAGAAGCTTTCGAATAACATTTCTTTTTTTATGCAGGTTTTATATGACGTTTTTTGACGATGCTTGCATATATAAACTTGAAAGATATTATTATGTAAGTTGTCTGTAATTTTGTAAAAGAGTCATTAACATTCAAAGAATGATGAGAAAAAGAATCATTTCAGTATGTGTAAGCTGCATTATGTGTTTACCTACATTGGTGTACGCGGCTCGGAGAGAGAAATTGCTGAGCCAAGTTCGAAACAAGTTCGCCTCCGTTACGTTCAGTTGCGGACTATTACGCTTGGGAAAGTTATGAATACCTATCTTCTCTCTCCAGCTATGGATTATGTTGCAGGTCTGACTGGTCTCTTTTGTTTTGAGGTGATAATTTCAGAGAGAAGAAATATATAATTCAAAACCAGTCTGAATAGGGATAGGCTCCGTCAGACTATTTTGCCCCAGACACATAACTGCAGCTGTGGCCACAGTATATGTTGTGCCCCAACGATTCATGATTCATCATCACATCTGTTAATGCGGCTTAGTGAAGGCGTATTAGCAAATGTGTTGAACAGTATTAATTCAGACGCACATTCGTAATGATCTCTCTCATCTAGTAAAGTTTGTCAAGGAACGGAACACGTTGGCATAAAATGTTTTCCTCTTGTGTTTTTTAAAATATATATATTGTTTTTACCGATGTATTTTATTTATATCTGAATTTTTACACACACGCATGGAGACATAATATCTATCTATCTATCTATCTATCTATCTATCTATCTATCTATCTATCTATCTATCTATATATATATATGAGATAACGTTATATAAAGATTTGTATATAAAGAACGATATGGGGTAAAATGTATGACAAAATGGAAAAAAAGGTTTCGTGTGACGCGTTTCGTCCTTTAGGACTTCATCGGACTAATTTGTTAGGCTGATGCAACTAGACATGCGCACGAACGTGAGATGCTGGGAATTTTAAATTAAATTGATATATATATATATATATATATATATATATATATATATATATATATATATATAGCCGATTTCGTTTAGATTCTTTTTCTTTTTGTTCCCACCAAATGTGGGATATCTAATAACAAAAGTGATGGAAACAAAAACAATCCAAATGATATCGGCTATATATATATATATATATATATATATATATATATATATATATATATATATATATATATATATATATAAACTGACCTCATATGCATAGAGAGATTTTTCTGGTGTAGAATTGATCGTGTTATCTCAAGTGAAAGCACTTAAAGAAAGTTTTCGAAATTAAATGTTGATGTCTTTCGGCCATTGATGTCCTGGATTCGATATCTACAACTTTAGGAAGAAGCTTTTTCAAGCATAGCAGAATAAAAAAAAAAAAAGAAAACAAAAAGAAGTGAAGCAAGGATCCATGATTATTTTTTACCATTTGAAAGTGTGTGTGTGGGGGGGGGTCTGATTGTTCGTTTCTAGATTTTACAAAATCGGGGTAAATGATTTTCTGGTATACCAAGATTTGCTAGTGCCTTTCAGAAAGATTCCCTCGACACAGTGTCAAATGCCTTTCTTAACAAGTATCATGTTGAACACTTTAATTATATAGTGGCGGAACACCTGCTGGGATCAAACTCACTAACCTTCCAACAGAATTTGTTTGTGAGATGAGCTTGCTAACCACAATCAACAGATCACAGTAGGCACCCATTCAGCGTGTTTATAAATGTGGCACAGTACACATTTCGTACGTCTTATATGTCCCATTGGTATAACTAGGTTGGATACTTTAATGCATTAATGTTCAAAGGAAAGTTGGGAGTTGGCCTAGCGGTTAACAGTCCGGGGAAGCTGAATTGGTGAAGCGAGTTCAAATTTCACTCAAGTAGTTTGTGTTCACATGAGAAAAGTATGAATCTGTGTCTTCCAATACAAAGCCCAAGAACCACTCAAGGTAGAGGGTTACTAAATGAGGTTATTGTAAGGGTGTACAAGAAGAGAGAAAGATGTGTATATTATAAGGATATGTAGGATAGATAAAGCTTGAGCTTAGACATGAAGAAGTCATGATTGTAGCGATCAAAGAAGCATCCTCATGGGAGTCTGTTACATAATGTTCATTGGAAGAAGCTGCCCGAGTAGAACTTCCTCCTTACTAATGGGATATGTAGGAAATGAAGATGAGTCGACTCAGTGTACGTGGGTCAGTTCAAGCTGTGAAGGTCAGAGCTGGTAAAACCAAGAATGTAGCAAGCCCAAAATCTGTCATTAAAATAACGATAGAGTCGCGAGAAGCTAGCTGCGTTTCATCTGTGGGAAAGGGGTTGTAGGGTGAAAAGCAATGGCACTACTAAGTAACCATTTTGTCTCAAGAAATGTTATGGCACCAGGAAGCATCCAACATGATGGAGATTGGATAATTTGTACATATATATATATATATATATGAAAAGGGAAGAAATTTAAAGTTTTAGGAAGAGGCATGCTAATACCCCGTTGAGTGGCGAGCCCATTTGTAGGCCAAATTTCTGTCTATAAAGATTGTTGTTGAAAGTGAAATAACATTGATTTCTAATGAGACGACATGTTTTTATAAATTTATCCGTTGGTAGTGGGAGGTTTAAATGCCGTAGGTATTGTACCGGAACACATGGCTCAATTTATGACTACAGTACACATTTTCCTTTAGTGGTTACTTCCAGCAGTACAAAGTACCGTATCACAAGTAAAAAAAAAATAGTGGCAGATTGTTTCATGGAATCTAGAGTCACGAATCTCAATCCCACAGGGCACCTTTGGGATGTAGTGGAAAAGGAGATTCGAATCCTGAAGTACATCCAGAACATCCTCGAATCCATGCTGAGAAGAAGTGTGGCGGTTCTAAAAGCAAAATGAAATCCAACCCTGTATACTTTAAAAAGTATATATATATATATATATATATATATATATATATATCCGTATATCCGTATATCCGTGTATGTGTGTGCGTTTGTGTAATATATATATATATATATATATATATATATATATATATATGATGGAATCTCTCGTCGATTTCGACGTATGAGACTCCGACAAACTCAGTTTTTATGTTTGTGCCGTATTTAACACTCCAGTCCCGCTAGTGACCTGCCTACAAGTCGACATATAATGCAGCGAGAATATATATATATATATGTACATATAAATTTATATATATATATATATATATATATATATATATATATATATATATATAAATATATATATATATATATATATATATATATATAAAGCAGCAAATATTCCTGTGGCTATATTCCGAAAATAGTGGATACAAAGATATCACTATTCAATATAAAAACCCTGTTAATTACAACCATAATAAGAAAAGAAGATCTAGAAAGATCATCTGGTTCACTCTCCCTTTCAATATAATGGTTAAATCTAAATTAGGACGTATGTTTCTAAACCTCATCAAGAAACATTTCCCTAACCCTGAAACTAACCCACTTAGTAAAATATTTAATCCTAATACCCTTAAATTAAGCTATAGTTGTGCAGATAACCTAGAGAAAATTAAAAAACATAACAACATAGTCTTTAACAAGTATAGGGACTCAAAAAGCTTGATTACTCAAAAGGTGACTAACAGTGATACTAAATATAATAACACGAATAACAACTTATGTAATTGTAGGTATCCTAATAATTGTCCACTACAAAATAACTGTGGGATTAGTTCTGTAGTCTATCTTAGTACAATCTCAACTATTGAGAATCCAAATATAAAGAAATTTTACATTGGTAGCACAATGAAAATATTCAAAGAACGCTGGCGGGGGCATATGCAATCTTTTAATAACAGTGACTATAGGTACATGACTTCATTATCCAAGTACTTTTGGAATCTAAAAGAAAAGAACAAAACACCAACGGTTAAATGGACATTGATTAAGAAAGCCCGGACATGTAACTCCCTATATTCCCCATGTTACCTATGTCTTAACGAAAAATTGGAAATTATTAGATTTAAAAACAAGGCTGATCTCTTAAATCAAAGATATGAACTAACGGTTAATTGTAAACACCGTTATAAATATAACTTATTATAGGGGTCGTATACTTTAAATGATAATGATATGTCCCTGTAAGTTTAATAGATTATAACTTTTATTGCCTGATGGTCAATCTGACGATATGAATGTGTATTGTATAACTACATAGTGTTATTGATTTTTCGGTATGTGTGTATATATATATATATATATATATATATATATATATATATATATATGTGTGTAGTTATGTGTATTTGTACTGCGGAATGTGTATGTTTGTATATTAGTGTATTAATATGTTGCTAGGTTTTGTATATATATATATATGTATGTTTGTATGTGTGTGTCTATGTATGTATATATATGTGTGTGTATGTATATATATGTGTGTATATATGTCTATATTTGTATATGTGTGTGTATATATATATATATATATATATATATATATATATATATAAAGTAAGAAGGTAAAAAGGAGGAGAAGAAGAGAAGAGGTTAAAAATATTGATGTATATGTGTATCTATGTGTATTTGTGTATGTGGGTATGTGTGTGTATATATATGTGTGTATGTATGTGTATATGTATGTATATATGTATTTATGTGTGTGTATATATATGTATGTGTAGCTGTATATATATATGCATGTATGTATATATATATATATGTATATATATGTGTGTGTGTGTATGTATGTATGTTTACGTATATGTATGTGTGTGTGTGTGTATATATATATATATATATATATATATATGTGTGTGTGTGTACTGTTATATTGTGTACCTAAATTTATATTTACGTATATTTCTGTTTGTATGAATGTGTTTATATATGTATGTTAGGATACATGTATTTTTGTGTTTGCATGTATATGGATGTATGTCTATGTCTATGTATGTGTATGTATGTACGTTTATATATGTATTTGGTTGAATGTCGTTGTATTTATGTGTATGTACGTATATATGTGTACTTGTTATTATAGATAGGTATTTTTATGTATATATTTATGTGTGTGCATATATATATATGTGTGTGTGTGTGTGTGTGTTTACTTATGTATATTTGCGTTTGTATATGTGTATGTTGACACCTATTGTATATGAGATTGTTTGTGCGTATGTGTAGGTATGGAAACTTGGGTATGTCATTACGGCCACATGAGTTAGTATATGTGTGTATATATGTTTATATTTATGTATTGCTGTGTGTATATATGTATATATATGTGAGTATGTGCGCATATATGTGTGTATATTTGTGGGTATATATGTATATATGTATGTATGTGTATGTGTACTTGTTATCATGGCGATATATACATATGTATATGTTTATGTATTTATGTGTATGTATTTCTGTGTGTATGTATATATGTATATATATGTGTGTGTGTGTCTGTGTATATATATATGTGTGTAAAGAAAAATTATTATATATATATATATATATGTGTGTCTGCGTGTATATTAGGTTGGTGCAAAAATAATGACGTAATAATGTCGTTTTTTGACGTTAAAAATAAGTCAAAAAACGACATTATTACGTCATTATTAATATATCTATGAGGTGGACATCGAAGTTACCTATGGGTGTTGACTTTGATGTCCGATTTTATATTTACATACACTATTTTAATATATTAAATAATATTATTTTTAATCATTTTTATGTTTGCATATTTGCTCGCTTAGGTTATATTTCAATAAGTGGTTAGCATTTGTCTAATGACACTTTCAGTCTTAAATATTTATTGGTTGTGGTATCCGATTGTCTGGGTCAATGTCTGTGGATGTGTGTGCATGTATTTATAGGTGTCTATGTGTATGGAAAGTGCATTCAGTTTTAATTGTGTATGTATGTACGTGTGTGTTGGTTTCCTCTCACCCCACTTTCTTTTTTTCATGAAGGACCGTGGAGATGTTCTCTGTCTCGTCTCTTTTTGTGTGTGTATATATATATAAATATGTCTGGGTGCTTATATATTAGAATCTGATTGTGTTTGTTTTACGCGTGAGTTTAGGACCCCATTCACACACTCTTAGGATTAAAATGTATACATATTGACAAAGGACGGGATATAAAATTAGCTAAAGTAACTTCAATGAAGAAATAAATTGAATAACATATATATTTCTTCTTTTCTCCTCAGTAATTTTATAGTTGTAAACTTAATAGCGATTAAATTTTAATTTTGAAATTAGCAGTTTTTAATTTTAATATTAAATTTTATCATATAATTTAGTAATTATTGGTTAGAATAAATTCTTTTTTAATACTACCCATATTTTAAACATCTGAATAGATATTATAACATGACTTCGTTG
>OZ010573.1:56957881-56985381 GCA_963932145.1 Acanthosepion lycidas
GCAAATGGATGGCAGAACAATAACTGGGAGAGATGATGAAAAAATAAACTTAATTAAGAGAAAAGAATGATTAGGAAGAGATTCGTCACATAGAAGAAGAAAAAGTTTAAAGCATACATTTTATTGCAAATGGATAAACGAATGTATGTATACACCATTGATCACAGTGAAACTGATAGTAACCATACAGTTTTGATTCCTGTGTGAACACTATTTATCTTTTAACGCTCTATCTTCGATTCTGAGCACTCTTCTGTCCCTATAAATATAGTAAATTTTAAACTATATATATATATATATATATATATATATATATATATATATATATATATATATATATATATAAACTCAAATCTTCTGCGTGTATCCACTAAAATTTTTGTATTAAATTTTGGAATGAGGACTTATTGGACTTATCGTTTATATATAAATAGTGTAGATAAAAATTTTAAATTTAAATATATAAAAATGGTTTCTATCTGTGTTTGTGTGTGTATAGGCAAATATAAAAAAAAATATATATATATATATAACTGACTGACACCAAATTTACGTTGTATTATAATTTTTATTTATCAGTATTTATCTCAGTGATTTTTTAATTCAGCTTCTACAAACAAATTTTGTTTAAAGAAGGAATATTTTGTTATTAATTTACAATCTGATCTGTTGTGATCTTTATGAATAAACGATTGTTTTGATGATTGTTTTATATTTAAATTACTTATTCATTCAAAGAAAGACAGTTTTTGCCATGAAAGTGGCAAAGACTTTTAGATCACAGCTTGGGAAGTAAGGGAAGTAAGCAATGTATAAAGGGAAGTAAGCGATGTTCATGTTTTTAATAGTATATTTCGAAAAGCTATCAAATCTAAATTTTCATATCAGAAATATTTATTCTAAGTATTGTTTATAAAAATAATCTGCTCAATTTGCTTTATTTAATAATAGACTTAATTTTTGTTTTATATATACTGAGTTTATTTAAAAATAAAATCAAACATTTTATTGCTAAAAACGAATTAGACGCTTTGAAGCATAAAAGAAAATATCGATGGAAAAACAAAATTTTCTACGTTTTTTTTTTAATACAAGAAACATTGTAGTAACGTTTCTAATTTCGCCGTGTTATCTATTTAATTTACATATGCGACTAATGTGATTACAGTGTTTTAAAACGAATAGCAAAAACAATCAACTAACCTACTTACTTACCAAGCTATTTTAATTACGGCAATTTCATTATCATTTTATAACATATTCAAATCTCTCAATAAAGATATCTTTCAAGCAAAGAAAAAGGATTTGATCTTCAGAACGCTTGGTATTATTGCTAGTATATATATTAGGTGTGCGCTAGAGCTCCCTGTGAAAAATCAGTTTCCAACTGTATATTCACTTTCCACTTTTCAAAAAAATATAACTAAAAAGAGATAAATAAAATAAAAAAGTAAACTTTATTGAATTTTTACATAAACTTATATGTGTGTGTGTGTGCGTGTGTGTGCGTGTGTGAGTGTTGTCTGTGTGAGTGAGTGTAACTGTGTGTGAGTGTGTGTGAGTGTGTGTGTGAGTTTCTGTCTTTTTGTATGCGTGTGCTGAATTCGGCTAAGTATCCGTATGCTGAAAAAAAAAAAAGAAAAAAAAAAAACATGTTTGTGTTTATCTACATAAGTATATAAAATACTTTTCTCCCAAAATTGTTTTCCGTTTTTATCTATCCATAAAATTTTTTGTATTTACCTTCAAACGGAAGTCGACATTGTCAAGCACTGATGTCGTTTTCAGCATAAAAAAAACATTTTAATGGCTGATGACAACATGATATAATCCACTGCTTGTCATTGAGTATGTACCAACGTGTGCACAAGGCTGTACAGGTGTGGTGTTTGTGTATGTATGTGTGCGTTTGTATGTACGTGTGTGTGAGAGAGAGAGAGATAGAGAGAGGGGGAGATAGATAGAAAGACAGACAAAAAAAGGTATGTATAGAGTTAGAAAGAGATTAATCTGCGGAAAGAGAGGAAAACCTTTGAAATATCAAAGGTTGTATACCAGTACATGATTTGAAAAAATGAGATATCACTGTAAACAGAAGAAAAAATATATATTGATAATGAACAGACTGTGAAAGATAGGGAGAGATAATGATTGAGACATATAATAATGGGCAGATTGAAACAGATAATGATGAACGTATTGAAACTGATAGATTAGGATGAATTGAGACAGATAAATAATGTTGGACAGATTGAGACAAAATGTGATGAATAGAATGGGACAGATAACGATGGACAAATTGAGACAGGGAGTTAGATAATGATGGACAGATTTGAGACAGGTAGATTAGGATGAACTGATTAAGCTAGCTAACCAGATATTTAAACCGAGCAGGTAATACAGATTTTATAGTTTTGCGATTGTACTTAATGTTATGAAGAATAGTCAATTCCTTCTTTATGGCTACATTATTATATTTAATCTTATGTATAATAGTTACATTCGAAATCTTGACTTTTACCTAGATTCGAAAACCGATTTTGGGTGTCCAAAGCAAATCATATCGGTTCAAAATGAAGATATGGATATATTTGGAGAGGCATGAATGAATATATATATATATATATATATATATATATATATATATATATATATATATATATATATATATATATATATAATGAAATGGACAAAGTCCGACAATTATTTTTCAAGACATTTTTTTATGTTTATACGTTCTTTTTATAGATACTAATATTTAAGTAAATGCTCTGTTTATAATAAACAGTATTAATAACATTTACCGGCCTGAATGTCCGAGAAATTTTCATAGAAAAATATGCGTCCTCCGACAGGAATCGAACCTGTATCCTATACGAAACCGTCATATAGCCTGACGTGCCTTAACTGTTTCGGCTACAGAGGAACGCTCGGTTGGTAAGGTTGATTTTACTGTTTTTAAACACAATTCTCCATGATTTTTCTCTTATTCATTCATATCTTCTCAATGCGTAAACAAATGACGTCATACATTATGAAATGGACAAAGTCCGACAATTATTTAAAACATTTTTTTATGTTTATATGTTCTTTTTATAGATACAAATATTTAAGTCAATGCTCTGTTTATAATAAACAGTATTAATAACATATTTCTATGAAAATTTCTCGGACATTCAGGCCGGTAAATGCTTCCGTTTCACACTCCTCCTCTGTCTTTTGAATCGAAGTATAGGCTTATCCTTTGTTTCTTTTATAACATTGACTTTCCGGTTCCTTCTAAATTCTACTTCAACTCTATACTTCTAATGTCTCCACCTAAAATTCTCAAATTTTATTTACTTTTTTTCTTCTTTTGTCAATAGGGAGTAGATACGCATATTGTCCAGTTCACATTCTTCCCGATCTTTTTAACAGAAGTAGAGGTTTATCCCTTCTTTCCTGATTAGGATTAGGTTTCCGGTTCCTTCTAAAGCGTTTTCTTTCTTTTTCACTTCCTGTAACCACTTGTGTCTTGGTGGCATTATCTCCTTGCTTGGGGTGGTGCATTTTACGGCTTGTCAGCCATTGTTGCGTTATTCAGTGCCCAAGTTGGAATAGAGCACCTAGTGAGGATTGAATTCACTACTCAGTTATAATTGCCAATCATACTAGCCTAACTGCTAGCCATCACTACACGCAGAGGGGCCTGATACGGAAGGGAGTGTTAAAAAAGAAATATTTTTTGTGAAAAATAAATGGTGTTTTCATCATTAAGCTACAGACTTACTGATTTACTTATGTATAAGTTCGTAAGTTTATTTATAATTTCTTTGAACCACATGGTATACATACTAGAGCGTGCATATAAAGTTTCAGTTAAAGTTTCACGAGAGGAGACGTGTAAAATCTCTCTCTCTCTAACAAAAACTGTTTACGCCTAACAAAACCCGTTGAGCAGTAATTGATATGTTCTTATGTAACGTATTTTAAAATAAATATATCTTAATAAATTCAATAGATTTATCTTACCTGTGGCGTGCAGATCTATGTATGTGAAACTCCGAGACGGAAGATAAGTTATTGGAGATTATATATGTGTGTATGTGTATGTGTGTGTGTGTGTGTCTCTCTCTCTCTCTCTCTCTATATATATATATATATATATATATATATATATATATATATATTAAAATCATATAAAGCTATAATAGTGCTAAATGATGCAAAATAATATTAAAGCCACCCTAAATAAAGACAGAGGTAGCCTTGTAGTCTTGAGTTTTATTACACACTTTGAAAGGGTGAAACTTTATCAATATTTTTCATTCTAGTGGGTAATTTGAGTAAAATTCCCTAGGTTTTGGTGTGAAAAACTTTCCGATGAACTCTAGAATCTGGATTATATAAGTGAAAGTTTTCTCCATCAAAGCGTATTAAAACGATCAAAAAAAGGTAATAATCGGTTGGTGCAAGGTCAGATGAATATGTTGGGTTGGGTAGAACAGATCAACAGAGTTCCAAAAATGGTTTCGTATAATATTCTTGCTGTATGCGGCCTGACTTTGTCTTGGAAGAAAACAACATATTGACGAACACAGGGCCTTTTTCGACTAAACTTTTTATGGTCATGTTGCAGCTGCTGGGCGTATAAATGAACATTTCGCGTTTCATTGCGTTTTAAGAACTCTAGATGAATTATACCAACGATCCCACCACATGCACAACATACCTTCCCTTTTTTGGAGCTCGGCTTTTGGAGTCTGTTGTAGAGAATTTATTCTTGTCATTTCACTGCCCTTTGCGTTGAACATTATTACATATAACCTGTTTTTTGTTACCAATTTATTGCACCGTCAGATGAATATGTTGGGTTGGGTAGAACAGACCAACCGAGTTCCAAAAATGTTTTCCTCTATTATTCTTGCTGTGTGTGGCTTTGAGTTGTCAAGGAGGTGAACAGCAGTTTTCTGTTTATCCACTAAGTACGCTGCCATTGTTCTGTAAAAAAATAAGTTATCTTAGTATACTCCAAATTTATTCTTAACTACCACATATGATTAGTAGTTAGAATAATACAGTCATCATCACACTCATTTCCCCCAAAGGAGAAATTACTTATGATTCAACGTAATATTTAACATACAGAATTTTTATAAATATGGGACGATTGACTGGTGTGATATTCTTTTATTACGTATTAGTCATTTTGAGGTCATTTAAAGCTGAAACATATTTTGGATTGTAGAATGTTGCCTACAGTACTCGGTGTTCCCAAGCGGCTATTCGGAACACAGGGTCAGTACTTTAATGAAAGACCGCTTGCCAAGTTGTCTTTCATCAAAGTACTGACCGAGATCAAAGCTGCTTAACTTCGGTGATCGAACAAAAAAATATGGGGTCTCACTCTATTCATTATGTTTTTCTATGTCAAATTGTGAATATCCATTGTATAAGCAAATTTGACACTTGTCTCTGTGCACAAAATAACTGTGTATTAATTCCCTCCCGCATTTCTCTTTGTCGATGTGTAAACAATAAAGAATTAGTTTTCTTCTTTAGTTAAACCAGGAATCCATTTAGACTGATCGCATCCGACTATACAAAATACCGACAGAATCATTGTTGAATCTGATATTTCCTCCTCTTGTTTGCTATTGTTTTGACCAAGTAGACAAAAATATGCTCGTCGTTTTTATAAAATAACATTTTTCAAAGTTAAAGTCACGTAATCAGACGTACACATAAATCATGTGATTTGATTACGTGCTCTCATTCGCTCAACTCTAGAATCTTGACCTTTGAGGTCATTCCACGTAGTTAAATATACTATAAATGTTACAAGAAAAAATCGATCCGTATCATTGATAGACAGCAAATAAAATAGAACTACAGACTTTCGACAAGATTAGAATACACTCTGTACTTCCAGTATTTTGCAGCCGACAACTCGAAGCTGATTTATGACAAATACACGCCATATTCTCAAACTTAAAGAGAACTGAAAAAAGAATTTTAAAAATAAAATAAACGAGAAATTATTTCTTACATTAAATATCGTCTTTGGAAAGTTTTAAAAAATTGAGAATAATACTTACACTTTGGTCACGGGTGATTCTCGACTGCGTATTTTATAAGATCTGTGGAAAATGTTTGGCTTATTCTATCGCTTAGAATGTTTGGCTTATTCTATCGCTCTATGAAGTACTTGAGTCCTACTTTCATGCTTTATCTTTACCATCGTCAGTTTAGAACAAAAGTGGAATATTTCTACCATATTTGAGCTAAAGCTGCTCACTCTTCACTTTCTAGTCTTGAATTCAAAATCGTTTATGCGGCTTTGTGGGAAAAATTAATTCTTCACTCTGTAGACTCTTTCTTAAATGCACCGACACAGACCTCTCGCTATACTATAGATATTTCCATAGCAATATTCAGGTGTACATCATTTTTTTAATTCCAACATTTCAAATATTTACTGATAGGACGCAAAATGCTACTTCATGGAGTTGAATCATCCGCATTTAACCCGTATTCCAAATCCACTCAGCTTTTCCCCAAGAACCGTTACTTTGTGGAACAAACTCCCGTATGTATGTTTTCTCAAACACTACAAATAAACAATTAATCGGTCACTAAATCTTTTAAGTCGAGTCATTTGTTATTTATTCTCCTTATTCTCATAATCTTCATTTCCTACCACTTTCTCTTTTCACTCACATCACAACGCTCTACCTTGACTAGCTCTTCAGTCTTGTATTGGGTGGATTTTTAAAAAGTAGAACGATCTGTAACATATGATTTTATACAGGATTGCTCTGTTGCCTAGGATGATAGCGGACCTGTTCTCAAACGAGTATCCAAGTGTCG
Source organism: Acanthosepion lycidas (assembly GCA_963932145.1). Classification (NCBI taxonomy): domain Eukaryota; kingdom Metazoa; phylum Mollusca; class Cephalopoda; order Sepiida; family Sepiidae; genus Acanthosepion; species Acanthosepion lycidas. The sequence goes on from OZ010573.1 coordinate 56,964,731, forward strand.
CTTTCCGTCCGTCAGCATAGGATAATTGTTTTTACTTGGTCTTGGACTAGAATCAGATTAACAGTGGGCTCTGCCAATGATCCAACTTAAGGTACACAGTTCTCTCGAATGAGAATATTTGTGAGTTCTGTGTAGGATCCCCGACCCTCTTCATAGGATCAGATTATTTGTATTTGTTTGCTCTCTGGATTAATTGATTAATTACAAAGGTGTTACTGAGATTTTCATGGTCTTCCTTGTGATTATAATCCTGACGAACGGATGTATCTCTCTAGAGTAGTAAGCAAACAAATATTTCAAGCTATTAATCAAGGAATGATTTCGCGTCTGCGTGCTCTACACTTGAAATAGAAATGATGATTTATTCATCGTAGTTTAGTGCTGATTAGCATGACTTGCAGATTATTACTACACGAATGTGTTCAACTTTCATTATGTGTCATACGCTTGTGGATTTGTAGGAAAAAAAAGACACAAGCTGTGAAGAGCAATGACCGTCCACGTCCTGAAAGGATATTGTATATAAAAGAAGAAGAAGAAGAAGAAGAAGAAGAAGAAGAAGAAGAAGCTAAGATTAGTAAATATATGTAATGATAACGAATGGATTCCTCTCGATGAAACAGGGCTTAGAAAGTTAATCACGTGACTAAAATGATCGATAATACAACAGTACTCTACAAATATAACAGAAAAAAAACGATTAAAAATTTTAGAGGTTCTTCAGCAAAAGACGGCAACCTACGGCCAATAAAATTTCTTTTAATATTGATGTCTTTAATTCGTACGGTCATTTAATCACATAACGCTAAGATCTATTCCCCCACCATAACATCTATCTTCATTTGAGACTCGGCAGAGTTAACAGCATAAAAAGCTCCGCTGTCTTATCTCTCGAATTCTAACTTTTTATTTCTTGAAAATGACCAACAATGGTCGAAAGTACTCGTAGTGTTCCATACAATTTCTGCAGGTTCCTTTAAGAATTTCCACCCGATATCAATATATATATATATATATATATATATATATATATATATATATATATATATATATATATATAGGAAGGCATGGATTTTTCTGTTTATTTATTCATGACAGTGAGCACCCACACATTCGTAACTAGGTACCTTTCTGTGTATATATGTCTATAATGTGCGCACGCGTGCGTGCGTGTGTGTTTGTGTGTTTGTGTGTATGTGTGCATGCTGTAGAAGATCGGGAACCATCTCACTGTTGGTGTTTAAATAGCTGGAACTTGTGCACATCATTGACAACGAATGGCGTGATTCTACGGATTTGGATGTGATGAATGTGTGTGTTGGGAAGGGAATTGGCTGCGCGCGCGCAAGCGTGCAGTGATGGAGTGCTACGGTATTATGAAAAGGAAGAGTCGGTCAAGAGAGATGTATTCATAACATCCTTTTGCAGAAACGAAGTGGGTGTACGTTGGGTCGTGGTGGAAATGTGATAGGCGTGATTCGGGTGGATACTATTTTTTTTTATTTATTAGATGGCCTGCGTTTTTCTCTCGCCTTTATTGATATTTATCTTGTAAGCTGAGTTTAGTATAGCACAGTGTCTAATTGAGGTGGTTGGTTGGTTGTAAGTTGAGGAAGATTATCAGTATTCAAAACGATGGTTGCCTGCTTAACATGATGAAGATTAGCATTCAAAACCACTGAATTTGTGCCTGAACTCGAACCCTGACCACTGACACCGTTATAGTCAGATATATGGTCAGATAGAGGCAACTACGTCAGCCATTGAGCGAGTCACGTCTCCAACCTATACTGATAGTTTCTTAGTTATGGGATTACACATATGAAAGAAAACGAATAAAAATAAAAAAGAAAGACAATGAAAAACGTAGATCTGTAGATAGATAGCGATATATATATATATATATATATATATATAGAGAGAGAGAGAGAGAGAGAGAGAGAGGTACGGGCGAGAGAGAGCGAGAGAGAGAGAGAGGTACGGGCGAGAGAGAGAGAGAGAGAGAGAGAGGTACGGGCGAGAGAGAGAGAGAGAGAGGTACGGGCGAGAGAGAAAGAAAACAAAGGGAAAAGAAATACAGAAGGAAAAGGAGAAAGAAAGAAACTGTATTTATAAAGTTCCTCACACTGCCAGTGTTCATGTGTATTCCCTTTTAGATTTATTGCCGTTATTCTTCGTAAAAGAAAGCCATAATCGTGTGCGTGTGCTGTAAAAGAAAGAAAGAAAGAAAGAAAAAAAATGGCCGTTATCTAAACCAGTTAGATCTTACTTAATGGATGTAGCTGCTCAACTTAATACACATTTTACATATACTTACGTAATATAAAGACAATAATACTGATAAAAAACATTCTTTGATCCAGTAGCTCATTACTTTGTGTGTGTGTGTGTGTGTGTGTATATATATATATATATATATATATATATATATATATATATATATATATATATATATATATATATATGGGTCTACGACTTGGGGCGTACATGTACAGACCTAAATTACAATTTAATCTTTTTAAAAAGAAATCTCTCTTTTTTTTTTTTTTTTTTTTAGCCCTGGAGTAACTTAAGTTTATTATTTAAAACACTGAACTTTCTTTGAACGTGTAGTATTTTAACTTTGTTAACAAACACACTTTTTGATACAAAATTGTGAATAAGAATTCATGTAAATTTTTACATTGTAAAATTAATGAAAAATGTTATTTATTAAGAATGTTATCTCAGAAAATTAATTTCATAATTAAATGCGGTAAATTTAATATTTTATGAGTATTCTTTAAAATATACGTGAAAAAATGTAAATGAAAAGAACTACAATTCCATGGTGATGTTGAACTATTTTAAACTACGAAACCTTATTACAAATGTCCTTAAGAATTTTGTCACATAAAAGTGAATATATTTTTCTCTATAATAATGAACATATTGACAATAAAATTTATTTTTTATGAATAATCTTTGTACTTTTGAAACCTTTTTTTTTTTATAAGTATGTCGAATTTTATTTTTATCGTCCTTCGTAAATAGATAAAATATGAAACCTTTTCCGATGGAGTTTGTACAATAGGCTCCGTGACCAGAAATAATCATTTAACTTCCAAATTGATTTTCTTATTACTATTAAACTCTCCAGATCATGAATATTAAAAAAAATTATTAACCATTTTCTAAATTATTTTTTGAAACTATTTCTTCCCAAGCACGGCGTCAATGCCGCTAGAATACAGGGGGATACAGGGAGTTAAAGTGAAAGAGAATGAGAAGACGGGAGAGGATTGAGGAAAGAATAACAAAAGGAACAGGGTTAAAGAAAAACCAAAGATGGCGATTGACATTGCATTTAAACTTTTGAAGATTGTAGTTATCAGGGAAGCAAGATATAGGAAGGGAGTGGAAAGTGGGCGAAAAGAAATTATTAGAGTAGAAGTGTCAGTTGTATCTATCTGGTTCAACATTAAAAAGGTGAAACCTAGTTGCCAATCAAGTAACACGGTTAAATCTATGTAGACGGGGCACAAGGAAAAAAGCTTTTCAGAGCAGCTGCCATCAAAATATTTGTAGAAAAGATAGAGGGAAGCCACGTTAAGTCGGTGAGAAAGTGACCGAATTCGAGATGCCTGCGGTGCATATTATTGAAAAATTTAATATTGAAATGCTCCTCATGCCAATGACACTTCCACCGAGCTTCTCTAGAGCATATGACTTCACTGAATTTTGCCTTTCATTTAGTTCTAACCCTTGTTTCCCTGCTTGAGTGTATCCGATAACTTCATTGAAAGCTAGATTGTCTTTAGCACTTGTTATCGTCTCTCTGACCTTCCACTTTCTCCCTGTTTTTAATGTAGGCTTTAATGCTTTTATTGCTTTATCATTGGAGTCATCCAATATCATTTGAAGTCTAATTTTTCCGAATTTATACTCCTCCACAATCGATTTAAATGGCAACTTTAGTTTTGCTTGTCTGCAGTACAATGCGATATCAGACAAACCTGGAGGCAAACCCAACCATTTTCGGATATATTTGTTCATTTTTATTTCCATTGACTTAATTGTACTCATTCCAAATTCGTATACAAGTATGGGCCATAGTAGCATTGGGATGAGCACATGCTCTAAGCACCATACCTTGTATTTTCTTTTTAGAGTACAAAGATCTAACTTATGGAGATCTTGTAATGACCTGGATGTTTCTCTTACTTGGTTGGTATCTTTTAAGGATTGATCGTACCACCGACCTAAACTTTTCAATGATTTTTCTGATACAGTAGGGATTCTTTGGCCACCTACTACAAAATTTATGTTTTTATTCAACTTTCCTTTTGTAAGAGAAAGACTTCTGGACTTGTTTGATTTAAATTTCATTCTGCACCAATTTATCAGGTTGTCCATCAAGCTTAATATCTTGCGAGTTGAACTTACTTTGGTTGAGAGGATTGTAGTGTCATCCATGAACGCCTTCACTGGTGGCATTTGACAACCTCCACCAAGCTCAACAACATCAGCCTTGTTTTTGTCGCTTTGAGAATCAGTTGCATTGCTAGAATGAAAAGTATTGGTGACACTGTACATCCCATCGCAATTCCAACTTCAAGTCTATTCCACTTAGTCGTAAAGTCTTTTGTAGTGAAACGCATGAGGAAACCATCAAAATAAGTTCCTAGCATAATAGATATTTCCTCAGGAATATGGTACATTTGTAATGATAATTGTATCATTTGGTGAGGTACTGATCCGTAGGCATTAGCTAAATCCAACCAAATGACATCCAAATCTTTTCTTTTAATTTTTGCTTTTTGAATGGCCTCCCAGATCATGTTTCCATGCTCTAAGCAACCAGCTATTCCTGGAACACCACCCTTCTGTACTGATGTATCGATATACTCATTATCGAGAAGGTATTTGGTCAACCTCGATGCCAAAACTGCGAAAAATATCTTTTCTTCTACATTGAGAAGCGAAATTGGCTGAAATTGACTGATGTCCTTGGAATTCTTTTCTTTGGGTATGTACACCCGTTCCGCTATCATCCACTGTTGGCTGATATGGTAATTTTTCCATGCTAATTTTAAGTTAGTATGTAACCATTTAAGAAAAGTAGGACATTTTTTGTATAGAAGGAAAGGTATTCCGTTAGGGCCAGGTGCAGATTTATTCCTACTTTTGTCGACTATGCGTTTTATTTCTTCGCGTGTGGATGGTTTCACGTCATTGATAAAACTCTATTCTACTAAATACAACAATTATCCAGGCTATAATTACTGAAATCATGGATATTTGATAGATGAAATGTTATTTGATAACTTTCAAAACCTGAAAATAGGATCTCTAAAGTTATTAAATTGTCACTTCTGTATATAGCAATGTATGTTAAAAGAAAAATAAGAAATATCTAATACTAATAAAACATTATTTTTAAGTATATGGACAATCTTTGAAAGATATATATTGTGGTAATTTAAAATCCCATAAAGTGTCACAGTACAGTGGGTATTATCTGTTTTATATTTGGTATTACTAAATAGAAAATTCGAAGGAATCTTTTGACATATGATATTAGTTTCTGAAATACATCATTTCAATATGAAAAAAAAAGTATAGGATTATATTGTGAAATATATTTAAAAAAATGTTTGATTCCCCAAAAGCTATTCAAAAACTAACACTAAAAACTGTGGAATGATCTTAATATTTTATTCATAAAATGTTTCTATAATTTCCCTGTACAATTATCATTAAGACGACATATTAAAAATTCATTTTTTTTCAAGGAGTAAATATATTTTCATAAAGCTAAATTAAAAAAACAAAAACAAAAAAACAAACAGAAAAAAACAAACAAAAAACAAACAAAAAACAAACAAAAAGCAAAAAAAAAACCAAAATTAACGACACCCAGTCAAAGAAACATCTATCAGGTAATTTTTTATTTTTCCACCTTTTTACACATAATGAATTGGTTAACTCACCAAGTTCTCCTGTTAATTTTGTGTTCCTGTTAATGTAAATTGATTTTAATTCTTATTAAAACTATGTATATTAGTAATATCTATTATCGTATCATAGTGAAATAAGTATTTTCTTCATCTTCTGTAAAACAAAAGATGTGTAGATGTGACAAAATTACAGAATAAAATTTACAAAAATTATGAAATTTATTGTCTGCTTGAGATTAATTATGTTTTTTTTGTAAGTAATTTCAAATTTTGTTGATAGATGATTTTTTAAAATGTTGAGCTTGCTTTCTGATTGCAAGCTTTAATCAATTACTATAAACAAACTGACATATTATTTTTGTAACATCATCTAAAAAAGGTTCTAATTTGTGGCGAATAAAGTGATTTATTTTGTGTAGTTAGTTGGTGGAGGAAATTAGTTTTGTTCTTTCTTTTGTACATTTGCATTTATGGAAATAAGTCAGTTGTTATTTTGTGTTCCTTAATAATATATATAGTTGCTAATTAACTAATTGCTGGATGTTAATAACGACTTCCTTAAAAATGTTCTTTGTAATTGTTGTCATTTAGTATAAAAATTTTTTTTTTCTGTCTCTTTACATATCATGCACCTCAGTTGCACGGCGGGCAGGCCTATTATAGGTATCACCTTTATATATATATATATATATATATATATATATATATATATATATATATATATATATATATATATATGACGAAATATAGTTTTAAGGTGTGCTTTATTTATGGGATAAATTGCTCAATATTAGAGATAGAGCGTATGTAAATATAAATATAAAAGTGAACATTGAAGTCAACACTCAGGCGACAGGCTGTTTCATGCTAGACGCAATCGTCAGGCGGCCTAACAGTTGCGTCCATCATGAAACAGCCTGTCGCCTCTGAGTGTTGACTTTAATGTTTACTTTTATATATATATATATATATATATATATATATATATATATGATGGTGGAGAGAGACTGCCAACTCAATATCGAGTATGCCCATCGCAAGACATCGTTTTAACGCCCAATTGTACTTGAACTGATATGACTCACTAAGCCGAACAAACTTTTATATCATCTAGTACAAAGTTGGCAGACATGAAATGTCAGCCACTCAGCATGTAAACAATCTTACCATATCAAGCAATACCTATGCATCTATTTTTTAAAGTGGAGGAAGTTCTTGTTTTGAGTCAGCTACACTCACTGAACAAGAACAGCATGTACCTAAAAAGCATGACCAGTCACCATCATTGGATGCTATCAAACTTTACATCAAAGTTTTCCTTTTTATATGGATTATCTTAACGAAGGCTAAAGAGTCTAATATCCCTGGTGGGTTAGGAGCCTATGAAAGTATTCATCTGCCCTTTGACAAGTATAATAACATACATATGTACTTACCGAGTGTGACATAAATATTTACCCATTATCTAAGCATAAAAAATTTACTCATTATTTAAACATAAATTGAAACATAACTGTTTGTAAATTCATAAGGCTTCCTAACATTCTTATGTTTTATTGTTTACGGTTTAATTAAATATAGTGGCTCAAACAAAACGTGATGTAATTGTCGCATTGAAAATAGGGGTTGCAAAAAATTGTGAAGTGATAAAACAGTTGAATGTTTGCAGAAAAACTGTTTTTTAATGAGTGGTAAAAGTTTCAGAGGAGCAGACAACCTCAGCAAAACAAATTTCAGAGAGAAATCATTTTGTTTATAACTTGAGAGTCAATGAAGCTGTGACGTCCCCCGGTGTCGCTGCGCCAAATGTGACGTCTGCCTGGCCGCGTCCGTCGTGCTATCCCGGTCACGTGACCAGTTGTGACGTCACCCCGTCTGTCTCCGCCCCGTCGCCGTCCTATCCTGTCCTGTGACGACCAAGGTGACTTGGTATTGGTCGCGGCACCAAATGTGACGTTCTAACCTTTTGCTGATTCGGATGGGAATCTGGTTAGATCCGGTATCAGCCTTGTCGTTCCCAGCTCGCCTCCAACGTCTGGTTACCGAAGTAACTGTTTTGATTTCAAGTCTAACCTACCCACATTGTGATTTGATCTTAGGTAGACGAAATCAATCAGTCGCCGGGCCGTAATGCAAGCCGAGTTCGATCAAGGGCAACACCGCACAAGTATATGTAAAAGAAAATAAGGTAACGACTCGAAAAGATCAAATGTGATAACTGATAACAATATTTTATATCTGGTTGTTGAATACAGGACTGCGTCTATCTACCAACCCGCTAATATGGATTCGTGACACTTTGTATTTGTTAGGCGAGTCTTAACATCTTAAGTTGTTTTTCCTTTAAGAAACTGGTTTTGGTGTATCTTCAGGCGAGATTCGTAAAACTTGTTTTGGTGGTGTGAGTCTAAGTCGTTCTTCAAAAATAAATTGTTCTTGGTTAGAAGTTGAGTTCGAATTGCGTGGAATCTTTCAGTCAACTTTTTGCGAGGCGGGCCCAACTCAATTCAACTCAGCTGCGAACCTCACTGCGATCTTAACTGGAACTACTTTTCACTCGCTGCGACTCTGCTTACATGGACGCCGACCAAAACCGGGGTGGGCTTGTCGGGGTTTGAGGTTCCTTGATATTTCTAAATCCACAATCCACTTCTTTGTTTTCGGTCAGGAAAATTTATTATTTTCCATTTTTGGAAGTCTTTTCGTCCTCCCACCTTCTTCTGTTCTCATATTGGTATCTCACCATACCCTCAGAGGGTGTCAACGGGTTTTCCCTCTCTCTCACAGTGGCATCTCGTACCGATCTCTTCAATGGGTGCCAACAGGCCTCCCCTTCTTCTTCACATGATTACCTCCGCCTAACGCTCACGCCACCATTCAGCCAATGGGCGCCCAGCAGTGTGGGTGTGGCTAGACTAGCCTCGGTTTAAAAAACCTTGCTCAAAGAAAAAAAAATATCTTCCTCTTTTTTTTTCTTTTTTTTTCTTTTTCTTTTCTTTCTCTTTCTTTCCTTCTGCCCGACAACAAACGTTTGGACTCTTTTCTTAGCCAAATGTCACTTGGACTTTATCATATGGAATTCGTCAACGAGATTTTCGTCAATTATCAAGTGGGTGGTCAATTGGACGTATCGCACCTTGGTGCCAATTATTCGTTCTGATAAAATAATTTCGCTATCATAGCCAGCCCTGACAATAAACAGGTGTTTTTCCCAAATGACATGGAGGTGGTTCCACGGACATTTTGGTTTTGGTCAAGCTTGACCTAATTAATTTTTATCTCTCAGCACCCTGCGGGAGGTCCAGCGGGCATTTTGTTTTTCGGTCAGTGCGTGCTTAATTAATTTCTATTTCCCAGTTTCTGTTTTGTAGGGGTCTCGGCCAACCTGAAATTTTCATTATCGTTGTCATAAATTAATTTAAATCCGACACATCCGCGACCCCACTTTCCTCTCTAATTAGAATAAAAACCTTTTGCACTTTTCTCTGTTAGAAAAAAAAGATAACATCGCTTAGTGCCTTTTCGTGATGGCTTCTTATCACCTAAATTTAATTCTCGCCTTTTTTTTCTTCTTTCTTTCTAGCAACCGAAATGGTGTCACAAAGCCATCAAAAAGAGGATGAAGAGAAATCCATGAAGAAGCGTGAAGAAGATAGGAAAAGAGTTGGATATTTCGGGTCGGTCTCAAAGAATGATCGTGAAAGAGGAATTATGGCTAATATCATACAAGATTCAATGAAAAAAGCTGCTCTCAAGTGCTTCCAAGTAAAAACGGCTTTGGTATCGGATAGAAAATGTTAGAGGAGATGCATCATGATGCAGAAAAATGTCTTCGGTTGATTGGACGAGTTGCTTTTCACTGAGGAAGCTGTAGTCAACTACAAAAACGGTAGGGTTTACACTATTTCACGAGAATACATTTCCGAAAGTGTCAGGACACATTTTAAGCAATAGAAACCAACTGGTACCATGGTATTGGCCGTTTGATATTGGCTTCTGATGATTCGAAATCGCCATTGGCGTTCATTGAAAAAGGATTTACAGTGAATAGCAGAATTTACCAACAAATGTTAGAGAAAGATATGTTGTCCTGGTTGTCAGCCACTTCTTGAGGTCGCTATGGCTTCACATAAGACGGAGCACCCCCCCCCCCACGGCCAATGCGATACAGAACTGGTGCACGAGATTTCTGTGTATTTTCCGTGTATTTTTTGACAAGTGAATTTGGTTTCCATCAAACCCTGTAATTAATCCGACGGAATTTGTGATATGATTTATATTGGAGAATTATATTTCATGTATCTCATACTCGCCTGTCAAACCCGAAAGACCCTCTTATAACGACGTGAGACAATTTGAGTTAAGAGGTGGTAAAGAAGTTATGCACTTCAGTTGAGTAGAGGTTAAGGGCTATGATGAAAGCAAAGCCTAACCATTTTGAATTGTAAATATATATAAAATATTGTCAGTGATTATAATAATCAACCTGTATACTTATAAAACCTAAAACCTTCTCTTATTTTATAATAAAATGAATAATGGGTACATGTACATGTCACACCTGATAGAACGTGATTGCCACTTATTAGTAGAAGACCACCTCTTCAATTTTGGATCGAGCGGCGGTGAGCACGTAAGTGGTTCAAAAGGCTCCCTTCATTTCTACAGGCTTTCCTGCATATATGACATGCATAATTACTACCCACTCGCTGAACGAGGACAGCCTCCAGGCGGACGAGGTGGTTCTTTCAACCACCCAATTTACGACGGTTTTCAGACAATTGTTTATAGTCAACTATAGCTTGCGCAACACCGCATCGACTCTCTGCATCTGATAATTAGAAACTACTTGTGCCGCATACGATTCGAGTAATCTGATGGTAAGACACTGTCAGGGTCGTTAATAGCCAAGTCATATATGAAAATTATATAACTTCTGTCATGTTTTACAAATGTTTCCTAGTAGTCCCTAATCTGAATATTAACCAGACTCGCCGCTTCTTAACTTCAGTGATTGAACTGAAAACTGCCTTCAGTATGATTTAACCGTAACATACATACATGCATATATGTTGGCTGTCAGCCCGTTAAACGAGTGTGATCATCGCTGACAAGTTTGTTCAATGCTTTTGGTTCTCGTGAGATCATACATACGTACATACATATTTTCCTATTTGTTTGTATACAAAGTTAATGTAAAATAAACCTAGTTATATGCACTCAAACTAAGCTACAGTTATTGTTTTCTTCTAAGTCCTACGGGCATATAAGAGGCCACACTGTATCCCAGGAGGGAATGTTAAGAAAACAAATTGTTGGTTGTTACGTTGAATGTGTAACAGGACTGGATCAAAAGAAAGATTTCAGTCGATACCAGATTTGAAGGAAGGCGATTGGAAACAATGAAAGAACATGTTCGCTTGTCAAGGAAATATTTGATATCGGTATCCATCAGAGAAAATAATCAAAAGGACAGATTATGTTGGAGAATGGAACATTATGGAACATTATGGAAGGTTACATGGTAAAAAAAGAATTGGCACAGTGCCATAGAAAATCGTTTTTTGCCAATAATTTCCAAGGTCTGGATGATATTGCATGAGTTAAATTCTATGTCCACACGTACTCCCATTATCATTATTCTTTTTCTTATTCACACACATGCACAGGAATGAATCAATAATTCATAAAGCCTGATACGCAGTTATTATTTGAAACTGGATCTGAAATTTTTTTAACATATAATGTCCGATTTGGGTGATTCATATTTATCATTGAATTAGGTGCATAGACAAAGGAGATTATGCTGAAAACAAATGTTTCTTGTGTAAAATATATGCCATCATTAAGCCAAGCTTTCACTCTCCTCTCCTCTTTTCATATATATATATATATATATATATATATATATATATATATATATATATATATATATATATATATATATAGATGTAAATGTGGATATAAACCAAATAACTGGCTATTAGAAACTGTATATACATGCATTAACCTGGATACACAGGTAAGCGAATAAATATTTACTTAATTTAATAAAAGCTGTAAACAAAACAGTGCTCAATGTCGTTAGACAGAGCTAAGAAGAATATATTAATAAATATACATATACCTACCTTCGAAGTGTAACATAAAAATTTCGTTGTTCTACCAAGTTGGTAAAACCACGAAATTTTAAGTTGCACTACGAACGTTGGTATATGTATATTTCTTAACACACACACACATGCACGCATATATACATATAATGATTTCAGCATCTTTACACATGATTGGATTCCCTTCTTATTAATTGTAAATAGTATCATATGTAACATCCGTACATGTTTTTTAGTCGACTCATGTGGGAGGGGAAAAGGCTGGTTGTGAACTTGGTACTCATTTCCGCCAATAATTCATTTTTTATATCCACTACTCCAACATATCAGGCACAGTTTTTTGCCAGTATATATATATATATATATATATATATATATATATATATATATATATATATATATATTATAATTATTTTTAAAAAATATGATTCCTTCGCTATATAAGAATTCTCATGTTTCAAAAACGAGACGCGAAACCTTCAATATAATTATTAAAATTAAATTGAAAAAGAGAAAATTTAGGAATAACCAATCTCGAAATTTACGCATCTTTATAAGCATGTTCGCTCGCAACATTAATTACTATGGAAACGGCTGGGGCGAACATTTTGATACGGGGTCTAACACTTAATTTTTATCCGCATATCAGTCACCTTCTGAAAGAGGTCAAGCCGAGGTAGGGTGGGGTATCCATTTCAAAGCGGGTGATGGCATTTATGTACGCACATCGTCTGGTCAGTTACAGTGAAAGATAGCTTTTGGCACTATGGTATGTCGTGAAGTGTCTGGAGGATTTTGTTTTATTTTATTTTATCTATTTATTTATCTATTTTTTTATTTTTTATCCAAATGGCTGTTTTATTAGGTTGGTGCAAAAATAATATCGTTTTTGACGTTAAAAAATACGACAAAAAACGATATTATTTTTGCACCAACCTAATATATATAAACGCGTCGCATTGAACTATTATTTGTTTTTTTTTTTGACGACTTCTTAAAGGGCTTTTAATGATTGGGTTAAAGCTTTTAGGCCTTTTATTAAACTATGAAATTTAATTTTTTTATGCTAATTATTTAAAGCGAAAATTTGTTGATGTCGGCAAAAAACCGTTAACTCATGTCTATGGTTTAATAAATTTTCATTATTTAGAAATTTAATAATGTGTACTTTTTCATGTAGGCATAAAGGGCAAAGGTCATCCAATGTTTTACAAGTTCTTGTTCTATTTATTACTTTCCATTTTACTTTTGGAGTTTTATTCATTTCTTTTAAATGCCAAAAATATTTGGATAGAGATGTCTGATTTCTGTCTGATTTCTATTTCTAATATTATTGAAGGAGCTTTTGTGTTGTTTCTATCTAATTTTAAATTCATTCTTCGTTGACCCAATGTATATCCTATCAGTGTTAGGACTCTCAATGGATGAGATAGTGCATTGGTATACCACAGATTTTATGAGGCATTTATTTTCCAACGGGCAGTCTTCAGGGTTTCTACAATCGCATAATTTTTCATTATTTTTGCCTAATTTTAGTTTAGGATTTTTATTAATACAGTTTTAGCATGCGTGTTTTTCCTGGATTTTATTATGTTTTTTTATGATTCTTTCTAGATTTTCAGTGCATTTAAAAAAATGAATAAAACTCCAAAAGTCTTTTGATTTTCTTTCACTCCCAGTAGCCCCATACGTCCAAAATTATTTATTGTTAAGCTTAGTCGGGCACAAGGAAAGAGGAAGCGGTCACTTAGAAACAAACACATTACTCATGCAAAGGTGTTTACAAAATGATGTTGCTTAACATTGTAGATATCAATTAGCTTAGTCTGGCATGAGGTAAAATTCAGAGAGGATTGAACTTCCAATTTTGGAGTACTCATTATTAGACGCAGTTTCTAAGGAACTACTGTTCGAACGCGGTTTGTGCACGTAAACAGCCCCCCCACACCCTGATTCTCGCTCTTTTTCTCTCACATATGCATGTTTAGTATCTTTTCATTTATTTACGTTTCTCTTTCTATGTATATAGTCAGTCTCACTATTAACCACACATGCACACACACACACACACATACATTTATTTATGATAGTTAAGAGGCGCACAAATATTAAGCTATCGTAAAGCAAAAAAATAACGTCATGAGGTGTGACTGAAAAATGATGAGAAAAACATTTCCAAGATGTTTTGCATGGTGTTTTTCTGTGCAGATGTTGCGGAGATAAAATTCATGCACTGATGGAAGAAGCAGAAAAATGGAAAAGAATGAAATTGCTTCCAGAAAAATTCATTTTTGCAAAAATGTGTCATCGATATTTATTTTTGTTTTTGTTTGTTTATTCTTCTTTACGTTTTCATTTTTGAATGAAGAATTTTTTGAGAATACCAATTTATTGGAGCGCTCCAATATTTCTAATTGACAGAACTACTAGAAAATAGACTGATGAACGGATCTGAGGGTATTATGAACGAATACAAAAGGTGCGTCTTTGTAGAAATGGATTTAAAAATCACCTTCACAACTCTCTACTCTCATCTTTTTTCTTGAACACGTATAGAAAGGAAAAGGCGGAAAGAATGTTTGGTGACGTGAAAGTTTCTCAAAGGTCATTTTTGTCTGAATTTCTCGGATGTAGAGTTATTGTTATTTGCATTATTTACAGTCGTAATAATGTCATCATATTCGTTGTTCTTATCATGAAGTTTCGGCCGTTGTGCCCTAAGGCCTTCTTCTGGTGCCTGTCAGTGCTGATAACCTTCGGGGAATTACAAACTAAATAATGACCCAGAGGAGTAAAACTTTGATTAGTGAATTTGGTGGAATAGTATTTGTAGTTCTATCCCTTATCCGATTAGTACAAACTCAGTCTGAGTCGAAGCAGGATTAGATATAACTGTACAGAGCTAAAATAGAACAAGACTAGATAAGAGAAAAATACACTCCTGAAGATTAAATAAAGGGATCATTTCGAAATTCCCTGAAGATTACAAGGATCAACAGACACCTGGAGATGGCCGGAGGGCACAACGACCGAATCCCCTTGGGTGTTCCACATTGAAACAGTTTTCTGAAAAATGATGTCTGAGCAGAACTTACTCCATACTAAAGAAATACGAAGGCAATGAGGATAAGTCGACTCAGTGTCTACGATGTGGCGAATCCTAATCATCTGCCATGAAAATAGCAATAGAGTAGGAAGTGGTTAGCAACGTTTCGCCTGTGAGAAAACAGTTGAAGGGTTGAAAATAATCCATTATCCACGAGGCAGCGCAGACGCTTTTGAACTTAGTCGAAACTGGTAAGTGAGGATTTGGCAGTTTCTGCCAAGATGTGGTAACAATACTTCAATTTTTGGCTTGGTCTGGTTCTTGTAGATTTAGCACATAGCAGGGGGAGTCAGGTTTAATCTTTTTACTTTTTCTTTGATATCATCATGATTATTTACTTTTTTCCTACACTTTCCTTGTCCTCATTCCCTTTTATTTAGTTGTATATAAACGACTGTAAACAAGTGCACATATAATGTATGTTTAGGCAGCAAGAATTCATATGAATAAACTTTATTAAATTCAACCGACAAGATTTATCTCTTTAATTGTTTACATTTTTCTAATTTACGAATAAGTTGTTTACGCTGAAATTGTCCAAAGTTGTCAGTGTTGTAGACAATAATTTTTAATTAGCTTCATCCTGGAATTTTTAAAACTTCAAAAATTTTCACTAATATGCGTGTATCGTATAAGTAATGTCAAGTGTAAAACAGTTTCACAGAGCTGGACAGCACAGAGAAAGAATATATCGTTAAATATTTTGTATATATAATTAAAATAATTTTATACATATTTTAAAATGTCATTCCCTGTGGTGAAAGATACTTTATTTAATGTGGGTTGTTTGTTTTGTATGCTAATAGCTTCGAGTATTGACTCTTTCTTTATAACGAATGCTATATAGTATGATGGTGATTACTTATATTTGTCTTATGTGAATAGTCGTATATATATATATATATATATAATACGAATTTCAGTGTGTCATTGTGTCACACTTTTTCAGCTTTACTCTTGGAGGCCGTAACCCAACATACCACTTTGGCATCAGACCGGCTCCGTGAGCAAATTAAAAACATTCCGGGTCGGATCAGGGCCCGCATTCCTGAAATTTTGGATTCCTAAAAAAATGAACTGAGAAATCCAGCGAAAGTCACCCATGAAATAAAAATAATTGTTTGTACGGAAAGTAAGGACCAATGTACATCAAATTGTCTTTAAATTAAGTGGAGGAAGAAGAATTATTGTTGAACTTTTAAAAGGTAAGCTTAAATATTAATGCGATACTTAAATGTTGCGATCAATTTTGAGTTATTATGTAGTTTATTGTTCCCTATCGCATCTACTCCTCCCTACCTATAATGATGAATGCTCAATCAAGAGCCCCCCTCCCCCACCTCCTCCACAGGAGCTAGCTTAAATGTCACTCGATAGGGAGGCTTTTAAGCTAGTATATACAAAGTAGAAAAAGCTTTCGTGTGACGCGTTTTGTCCTATAGGACTTCATTGGACTGGGTTTGCTTACGTTGATGCAACTACACATGCGCATAAACGAGAATCGCTGGGAATTTTAAATTTAGATTTTTTTTTTATGTGTTTGAGTATATAATCTAGCCAATTATATCTAGATTATTTTTCTTTTTGTTTCCATCATCTTTGTTATTAAATACCTTACATTGTGATAACAAAAGATCTGCCAAGCTTGGTGAAACGCTGCAAGAATCTGGACGCAAATTTACTGTGGATAAACTAGCGATTAAAGCACTTTATAAACATTTTCGTTTTAGTGGATTCTTTTCTCTTTTAATTAGAGTAACATTTTTTTTATGTCATAATTGTGAGCAGTCTCGTTACAGTGAGCAACTAATGCGTTTAATGTTTTTTTTTAAATATATGTTTTGTGTTCATATAATCTTTTATTCAAACTTCTTCAGGTTTCTCCAATATATAATTTATAGCAATCCTTGTCGCTGATACAATAAATTCCTCCTTCAAGGTTTGGTTCGTTGTTTTGCTTTGCACTGATTAAGACTTATTTTTTTAGATGTAGTTGTGACAAATTTATTTAGATAAGTTTATATAAATACATTTCGATTATAGTTATGATAGAGTTAGAGGGTAGAACAATATATTTTTTTCATTCATTGGGTTTGGCAGGATCACACGCACACACACACACACGCGCGCGCGCGCACACACACACACACGCGCGCGCACACACACACACACACACACATATATATATATATATATATATATATATATATATATGAAAGGATTGTTTTTATCCATGCGTTCTCCATGTCAACAGTATGTAATAAATTTGGGTATGTAATAACGACAGAACGTTTTTACAAATGCCAATGATTTATAATTCTGTCGGGATTACTTTATTACATATTTATTAAACACACACATACACACACACACACACGTATATATATGATGGTTGATCAGTTAATTTTGAATATTGATATAAAATTATAAAATTTTCACACTATTCTGAAAGGTCTATGTAATTACTGGAGAAAGATTTGTTAAATGCATGGGCAAAGAATGAAATTTAGATGAAAAGTAAATATTTAATCTTAAAAGTAAATGGTTTCTTAAAACTGCTGCATACACACACACACACACACACATATATATGTGTGTATATATATATATATATATGTATGTATGTATATAAATAAATATATATATATATACATATACATACATATATATGTATATATATATGTATATATATATATATGTATATATAAATAAATATATATATACATATATATATGTATATATGCATGTATATATATATATTTATATATATATACATATATATATATGTATATATGTATGTATATATATATTTATATATATATATGTATATATGTATGCGTACACACACACACACACACACACACATATATATATATATATATATATATATATATATATATATATATATATATATATATATATATATATACATATATAGTGTGGTGAAATAAATATTCGTACACCACGAAAATTTTTAATTAATATAGTTATAACTTATAAAAATACTTAAAATCCATACAATATTTCTACACCATTGCATAATGCTGCAATATTCAGAATACAATTAGAAAACTTTGATATAAATGAAATTATCTGTTATTCATAAAATTTCAAATGAAAAAAGTATTCGTACAAAATATGTCTATAATATCAAGTCTTAAATTACTTTTATTTACATAATTATTCGTAAGATTTTGCTAGATTCTTCTTATCTTATTACCGAAACTCTCTAAAATATTCTGCAATTCATTTCTTCTATAAGGTTATCTCCGCATGCAAATCATATATAATAATTATCATCATGGGGAAAGGCAAGGAACTATCAAATTCGCAAAAAGAATTGATCATAAAACATTGGAAGGAAGGCAAAAATTATAGAAAAATCGCAGATATCCAGAATATACCATTTACTACTGTTAGTTCCATTACTGCTAAGTATAAAAAGGTGAAAACTGTTGAGAACAAATTGAGATTTGGTGCACTACGTAATATTTCTTCCAGTTCAATGAGAGTTCAGCACAAAATTCAAGAAAATCCAATGACTACTCGAAGAGAATTACAGGAAGAATTAAAAGCATCAGGTATTATTGTTACGAAGGTAACAACAAGCAATGAACTTCAAAGAAGTCAACAAAGATTGCGTTGTCCAGGAAAAACTCCACGACTATTGAATAAACATAGGGATGCCCGGTTAAAATTTCTTCATGAGCATAAGAATAAACGTGAATCATTTGGTGAAAATGTTTTATGGACAGATGAAACAAAAATTGATATATTTGGGCGTAATTAAAAGATTCACGTTTGGAGAAGAGACGGTACAGCCTTTGTACAGAACACAATCTCAACGGTTAAATTTGCTGGTGGCAATACCATGGTTTGGGGATATTTTTCTGTTAATGGTACGGATAATTTAGAGATAATAGATGGTAGAATGAATTCAAAAATATACCAAGATGTCTTGGACTCTAATTTGTTTAAGTCAGTAGTAAAACTTATTTCATTAACGTAACAATCTATATTAAATGAAAATTTTCATGGTGTACGAATATCCCCTCCCACATACACTGTGTATGTATGTATATATATATATATATATATATATATATATATATGTATATATGTGTGTGTGTGAAAGAAAGAAAGAGAGAGAGAAAGAGAGAATGTGTGCGCTCGTGTCATTCGTTTGAACAAGTGAGTCGATTTTTAATGTGTTTTCTACGATTCGCGTAGCCGTTCTGGAATTAATGAAGGAAAGAAAATAGGTAAGAAGGAAGTGCGAAAAGAAGAGAAAGAACGAATGATCTAGACTAAAATGGTATCATGTTCACTGGGGACTGTGACGTCATCAGTTCTTAATTATTATGGTCTCAGATGTTATGCGGGGGAAAATGTCGAGTGGATAGAGGGAAGCGCTATGTTGGAGATATTGAGCCAGAAAATGACAAATGATTGGTTAAAGAAGTCAGCTAGAGACAGGCACCCGTCTTATTGAAGACATTTAAAGGAATCGCCTCTTGAAGAGTGGCAACCAGGGAAGAAAGCGTTTCAATAGCATGAGTATCTCGTTCCGCTTGTAAGCTCGTATGGGACCAAGGTGAAAGAATATGGGATAAATGATGTAACTTCCCGGCTTTATGTGTTCTCATATGAATGTGTTATATTTGTATCATATATATATATATATATATATATATGTATATATGTATATATATATATATATATATATATATATATATATATATATATATATATATATATGTGTGTGTGTGTGTGTGTCTGTGTCTGTGTCTGTGTGTGTCTGTGTCTGTGTGTATAGTACGCCACATATATATATATATATATTTACATTTTTTTGTGTAACTATTGAGGGGAAGTGTGCAAAATGATCCATTCACCCAAATTCAAGTTATATTTGTTTTGAAAAGAAAAAAAAAGACTTTGATTAAATAAAAATTATAAGAGACAGACATGAGTTACGGGTAACATTAGTCATGCTGAATATTTGTTTTACGAATTTAACTATATTTTATTTAAATTAATTTTCGAAAATATAAGGCTCCGTATAGTTTTTGCTTTAATAAAACTAAATTTAAAATCATTTACTTTTTTCATGTTAGTATCAAACCAAAAAAAAAAAAAAAAAAATCAAATTTATATTTTGAAGATTGAATAAAAATTTATTTTCCATAACATAAATAAATTATTTTTTCGTATCATAGTTTCGGGTTGGGTCAGAGACCCTTGCGCCGGCCTGGTCTGGACTAATTCAAGATATTTTGTTTGAAATTTGTTTTTGTAAAGTAAAAAAAGAATAGATATTAAGTTTCGTTTTTAAAATCTGTAATAATGAATGAATAATAAAATGTTAAAATAATTACAAAAACACACACACACACACACACACACATACACACACACACACACACATACACACACACACACACACACACACACACACACACACACACACAAAACGGAAATAAATTCAAGAGA
>OZ010573.1:56990381-57000381 GCA_963932145.1 Acanthosepion lycidas
GCGCTATTATTTTGTAATAATTCCGCCACATTTGCACACACACACACACAGACGCACGCACGCATATTCAAATTTAAAAAAATACTGGGGTGGCGGTCACTGAATTGTAGTAAAATTTGCAATTTATGATTAGTAAATATAGTTTTTGCTACAAAATTAATACAGCATTTTAAGAGATTTAAAACTATAAATTAATATAAATGTTAAATAGAAAATAAATATTTAAATATAAATTATTATAAAAATGAAAAAAAATATTTGTAAAATTTCATTTTCATTGGAAAATGTTTTTTAAGACAATAGTGTCCATAATATATCTTATTCATAAATTAATGCGGGTAGATATGGAGAGATGGTATCATTAAATAATTTTGATTGTTGATAAATTGAATTTGAAACGTGTAAAATGAGTAGTCGTAGTGGTTTATATATCTTCACATTTCTGTAAAGCTATTCTTGTTGGTTGTCTCCCGGTGATTTTGTTAATTTTCATGGATCCTACTTCAGATTTTTTTTCGTCGGTAGTATTTTTATCTAATTTTGTAAATTTGAATTTGTTTTCAATGATGGCTTTCAGTATCATGTTGTAATTGTCCGCTTGAAGTTGGGATAATGACTGGTGTATGATTTCAATTTCTAGTTTACTTTATGAGTGGGTCAAATATCGGTTGCAGGTTGCAGTTTGATCCTAAATTTAGATATTATTTCTTGTCATCTGTTAACTTATGGTATAATGATATATATATTGTATATTGTCATCCACAGACAGACTGTTTCGCTGTTTCACAGCTCATCAGTGTGGTTAGACATCCGATTGCCTCAAGCCGGGATCGAAACCCGACTGATCTGGTATCAGTCGGAGACTATATTGGCTCACAGCAGAGATGAAGGGGAATTTAGACGTATTTATTTTTTAGATAAATACACCTGTGACTGGAGAATTCGGTTCGACTTAAAGAGTCTTATATATATATATATATATATATATATATATATATATATATATATATATATAGTGTAACCCGGATATAAGAGCGTTGTCGGGACCGGATAAGTCTCTTATATCCGGGTTTATCTTATATCCGGGTTTGGTCTAATTTATATACATTAACACAGGCTCTAATTTGGAACCAGAGAAAATCTCTCTTATATCCAGGTTTCTCTTATATCAGCGTCTCTTATATCCGGGTTACACTGTGTGTATATATATATATATATATATATATATATATATATATATATATATATATTGATCATTTCACCCCAAGGAAAGCCACTAAGATGTAGGGGCTTACTGAGTGTGAAAGAAAAAGAAAACATTATTAATGAGTGAGAACAATGAAAGAACAGAAGTTAAGAAGACAGAAGAGAACAATTGACGTTGTATATAAATTTTTGAAGACTAAATTAGATCGGAAAGCAAGAAGCCAGAAGAGAGTTTCACAAGTGAGAAGTACGAGAAAAGAAACTGTTAGCATATAACTTAGGATTACATCTTGGCATTTCAACGGGAAATTGATGAGATCTTACCGCCAATCGAATACCCCGGTTAAATTCATAGATTTTAAGTATCATAAAAGAAAGTTCATCAAAGCAATTACGATGAAAGTATTTATAGAAAAGGCACAGGGAATGTGCATTACGACGATGGGAAAGTTTACCGAAGCCGAGATCTCAGATCTGGAACAATGACATTGTAGATTCTTCTTTGGATTTTATCACGGATCTTTAATATATAGCAGGAGCACCAGACCATATGTGGCAGAAATATTCAAAGTATGAAGGAATGGCAGAATTATAAATATGCAAAGTAGATCCTGGCGAGAAAAATTGTCTAGCACAACACAGGGAACCAATTTTCCTAGTAGCCGGCCTAGAAGTTGATTCAATATAATATTTCCAGTTCATGTCAACTGAAAACGATATGCCCACACAAACACAAGAACACATACACACACACACATATATATATATATATATATATATATATATATATATATATATATGGAGAGAGAGAACGTGAGGAGGCAAACAAACAACCATGCTGACACAAGCATTTGTGTTTATATGTGCTTCCTTATGTTTTATGAAATGTCCGAATTTTCTTCGCTTGAACTTCAGCAAAGATATTTGAATAGAAGATAATTCCATAAGCGAAGAGAAACAGATAAAAAGATGGAAATGAAAGAGAAATTGAAAAAGATGGGAAACAATCTGGCATATATATATATATATATATATATATATATATATATATATATATATATATAGAGAGAGAGAGAGAGAGAGAGAGAGAGAAAGCGAGACAGATAGATAGCGCTCTCGAGATAAACCAGAATACATGTGATTTTGAGAGAGTGACTAAATTGAAGAGAACTGAAAACATGAGAAATACTTAACGCCATCTGGTGGTTACTTGCCGAAGGATTGATGCAGTCAGGTACGATAACCCTCCAAATAGTTCGTGTGAGAACGCTTACAATTATGAAACGAGGAATTACGAAAGAGGCCGAAAACGTTAAAATATGAAGTTATTTATTATAGAAAGAGAAACACACTCAGTACACCGAGATCACACGCGTGCAAAGGAACACATTGGTAGATTGCAACTTCCTCTTACACACAAGAAGGAGTGCGGACGTAACTAAAAAGATATCAACATAATTGCGAACTTAACCAAAGATAATGAAAGAGGTCGAAAATCAAAAGGATATGGAAGCATAGGAATATACTCAACTGTTCGTGCGGGCGTGCGTGTGTGTGTATGTGTGTGAGCATTGTGCCCGGAAAACGCATCCAAGTCAATGCACTAACAGGTATATTTATTTAGATGCATTTTCCAACATGGATACTCATCAAAGTTCAAAAGTATTTTTGTTCTGTTATAGTATCAACTCGAAGCTAAAATTTGTACACTTTCATCAATTTACGTAAACAATCATACGTACACTCGTGTGCGCACACGCATGCGCTCGCACGCACATAACTATTTATGTCAGACGTAGTACCAATCTATTTAAAATATTGAACGGGATGAGAGAGAGAGAGAGAGAGAGAGGGATGGGAGCAAAGTGAAGGCGCAAGAAATGTCCTCCTTGTCACGATTTAATCCATTGCTTTCAATCATGACAGTTTTTGATGTTATGGATATACTAATGTATAGACAGCAATACTGGATAGGTTCCCCCGCTCACAGTTTTAGAACTGGACTCAACTGGATGATATATATGCGATATAATAAGAGACAGTGAAGCTGTGAGCGAGAGATCCCTTTCTATCTTTCATCAACATGTTAACCTCCTGGAGAGTAACTCATGGCGCCTTCTCGGGCTAACATTTTTCGCTCATATGAAGTGGAAAGATTATATTGAATCAATTGCTAGTTCTGCTGCAAGGAAAGTTGGTTCCATGTATTGTACTAGAGAATTTGTTTCTTTAGGATCTACCTTACATATTTATAAGTCTACCATTCTTCCGTCGTAATATAGCTTCCCTGTGCCATTTCTATAAATACTTTCATGGTAATTATTCTGATGAACTTTCCTCTATGGTACCTAGACTTTATGAATTTAAGCGCTGTACTTGATTTTTGACAAGGTCTCATCATTTTACAGTTGAAAATGCTAGATACAACCATAAGTTTTAAGCTAAACCTATTTATTTATCACACTTCTCGCTTCGGCAACTCTCTTCCGGTTTCTTGCTTCGCAGTCAACTTAGATCTTCTGTCTTCTTAATGTTTGTTCTTTTAATGTGCTTGCTTCTTAATAGTATTTTCTTGTTCTCTCAAACACTCTAACACTCAGTAACCCCATACGTTTTAGTGGCTTTAATGCTTGGGGGTGATATGATTAAAAAAAATAGGAGGCACTGGCAGGGTTAACACCGCTTGATTGTTGAATTATTGTTGTAGCCAGAAGTGTATAACATTCTATTTTCTCCTCGTAGCAACTGTTATAGATTCATCACGAATATTCGTGTTCCGCAGAGATTTCAATGGCATGTAAAACTGTGTATACGTACAAGTGATGAAAGTTCAGCGTCAAAAATGGTAACCAAAGAAGTTAGAACAATGCAGCAAAATACACTCCAATTTAACACCGGTATTACTCAACGCACTCTACATTGTATATTCCAATATATGAAATTTCATATTCGTCATCAAAGAAGTGTAACAATATTGATATTATGACATCGATTACTGCATCTCACTTAGCCAGAAAATTGGACTGTGGAAGACAGGTGCCGTGTCGCCTGATCAGAAAAGTCAAATTTCCGGTACTTTCGGGAAAATAGCCAAGTTTGTGTGAGAAGAAAACTGCAATTATTCCGTGGACCTAATCTGTCAGTAGAATGTTGTGTAAGCTTTTGGTGCCTCTTCAGTGGTGTGGGCTGTGTCCTGTTGGAAATTGCAAGGACAGCTAGTGAAACTGAATCCTGTCAGATATTGCAAACGATTTGCACCTTATTATGCTCTCCCTGTTTCCCGTTGTGTTACTGTATACGAAGGCCAGAGTCAGAATGGTCAGCGATTGGCTGGAGTGCTTCAATGATGGAATGTTCTGACAGGGATGGATTCATTTTTCTAGTTTTGAATAAGTCCAAAACTGAGAGAATTCATCAGAGGGTAGCAAGAATTCTGAAGCGTCGATACAGCTTCCACACCCAGGTTGAAAGACCGTCTAAGACCACCTGCGGAGGGACGCCAAACCAACGTGCGACATGCGTTCCTGTGACGTCATTCATCCTTCTGCCTCTTAGAATTCAAGCTGCTTCCATTCTCTCTTAATAAAAACAAATAACAAAAAGAAAAGGCACTTTTCGTTGATATCGTTTTATGTCGTAGCTTCGGGACCCAGAGACAACAGAGAACGCAACAGTTGGCGATAGTTTATTCGAGCAAGATAACACACCAACTAGCTAGGAAAACTCAGCTATATATATATATATATATATATATATATATATATATATATATATATATATATATATATATATATATGTATATATATATATATATTTAGCTGAGTTTATATATATATATATATATATATATATATATATATATATATATATATATGGAAAAACTCCAGTTCCTCATATATTTAGCTATCATTATTCAGACAAGGCGAGGAGGTACACGTTATTTATTTTGGGTACATCAGAACCTTATTACCGTAATTATCTGCGCATAATACACACATGTGTATAATATGCCACCCTAAACTTGGGCTACAAAATTTAAAAAAAATCATTCGTATAAAATTCTGCAAATAAATAAATAAAAATCTGTAAAATCTCTTGTGGAAAATACGCAGACATTTTAGAATTTGTAAGAGCTAAATTTAACCGAAATTTAGCATATGTCCAGCTTTTTCTACACTGCGTATCGACTGAAAATTAAACTTTATTTAGATTATAAATTAAAATTTACAGATTATTTAAAGCAACCGCACATACATATTCACACAAATATGCAACAAATTTGCAGCAAAAATAAGTTCACACCAGGAGAAACAAAATTATGAACAAACACACATTCCAATGACATGTGGCTATTTCTCTGTGACAGCATAAAATAGATGTGGACATAACATGGCCTTCTTTTTGCAGAAAAGGACAAGATGATTATGTGGACGTCGTCATCGAAGATAACGCTGACAACATAATTAAAATGAAACGCTGACAATCATGACGTTTGTATTTAATGCGGGTAACAGTGAAGTAGACTAAGATATGTTTAATCTCTACTTGCAAAAATTCTAATAATTTAAACTCTTTCTTATATATTAATTACTTTGGACAATAGATATAAGTTTCCGTCTACTGTTCGAAAGATGGTGACTGACGGGGCCGGAAAATTGTTATTTATTTCACGAATATAAATTGCACCCCAAATTTTTAAGCATAACAATAAAAAAAAAAAAGAAAAGAAAAAACATGCAGATGATACGGGTCAGAGTTTACGGCCATATCACGTTTGAAACACTGGTTCTTGTACAATTT
This sequence comes from Acanthosepion lycidas, assembly GCA_963932145.1. Taxonomy (NCBI): domain Eukaryota; kingdom Metazoa; phylum Mollusca; class Cephalopoda; order Sepiida; family Sepiidae; genus Acanthosepion; species Acanthosepion lycidas. The sequence goes on from OZ010573.1 coordinate 56,996,388, forward strand.
CCGAATTTAAGCATCGTCGAATCTGTTCAGTACCTAGAGGGGTTTCCGCTTGGGAATACCAGGTGCTGTACCTTTGCATGTGCGGGTGGTGTAATGGATAACAGCTAAGAATAGGAAATCGGTGAGGCGAGTTTCAATTCCAGTCTGGTTCGTTATATTCACTTACGCGTAAATACTGCTGGGAAAGGTATGGATGCACCTCTTTTTCTCTTAGCCATATGTGTTAATTAGTAGAGATTGTATCACTAAATGATTATTGTCTCCCCTAAAATTTTACAACCTAAAAATATTTTCTGACCTTAAATAACATGCAAAAGCTTGATAAATAGTAAAAAAAAAAAAAAAAAAAATCAATTAATCAATCAATCACAAATAGGATCTCTTTAGAAAATTTAATAGGAGTTGATAGGTCTGCTTATCGCCCGGTTCACACCCCTCTTCGGTTTTTGAACAGGATTAGAAGTTTATCTCTTGTTTCCTTTTTAGGATTGGGTTTCCGAGTTCTTGCGTCCTCGTGGCCTTATCGCTTTGCTTGGGGTGAGCTGATGAAAATAAATTATGACAAAACTTACATTTATTCCCATCATAACATATAGTAATTAGTAAATTTTGGTGAAAAAAAAAAAAAAAATGAAATGAAATAATAATCACGGTTAACGATGACAACATATTGAACCAGGTATACCGCCGGCTATTAGTATTACCGACATGCTTTCACTCTTATCCACGCAAACGAAATACCGAACAAAAAAAGAACGCAGTGGTTTTAAATGTAGAATTGTCCTTCCTGTAGAGTGGTTGCTACCCAAGGCTAAAGAACCCAGCCTATTCATATTTAATTCATAATTGGTAGGAAAGGAAATAAATTGATGCCTTTCCCAAGATCATTAGTGAGAAATCCGAAGAAACGGACGAAACGGAAATTACAATTCAGTTCGCCGATGATACTTTCTGGTAACCGTTACCCTACCTGCACACCTACTACTGTTACTACTATGAGGTATAAGCAAATAAAAAAAGAATTAAATACTAGCTACACTCTATAGATACACAATTTTAGGAATTCAGAATGTTTTCAGATTTTGGAATGATATTTGATGGACGGGTGGATTGTTACCCATCACTCTCTTCCAGGTAACTTTAATTATTTTCAGCAACAAACTAAATAATGAACGATTATTATTAACAGAAGAGAACGCATAAACTGATGCGTGTGTGCGTGTTTGTGCGTGTCTATATGTGTCTGTGTACCTGTGTGTGTACGTGTGCTTGTGTGTGTGTGTATGTATGTGTGTGTGTGTGCATGCGTATGTACGTACGTGTGTGTGCGCACTGATACTTATAATGTTTGAATGTTCACTTATCAGTCTTTGATAAAGAGGCAAAATCTTCCTATGTCTTTGTGAGTTTTTCTGCGTATATGTTCACTTGTCTCTGCATTGAATGTGCATGGTTACTCGTCAGCACCTTGGTTTCTTGACATGATTTGAATAACCGGTTTGGAAGACGACGAGGCGAACGAGCAAGCGATTAGGATATTTTAGAACTGAGTAGGAGTGGAGAATTGACTGAGTAAAAACGGCTCTATTAGAGTAAGCAGAGAGAGAGAGAGAGGGGGAGAGGGGGAGAGGGAGAGAGAGCACAGATAAATTAATTGGTGGAATTAGTAACAAGAGAAGAGGTTGAGAAGTATGAAAGTGAATAAAAAAGCAGGATTCTCGAGTATAAGAGTAGAATGGAGGAGGCTGCAAGTGTTAAAAGGTGCGGAGAATGTGTCGAGAGGAATGGTTTCAGATGGAATGGAGTTATACTTTTTATGTATGCCAGAACGCTACCCCAATACATTAATGTCAGTGCTAAAGGACACCAGCCTAAGAAACTCTTATCATAACACAAGGATACACCTTAACGCAAAAAAAAAAACAAAAACAACAACAATTATAAAAACAACTAGTGCTAACTCAGGTTACTCAATATTACTGAAAACACAGTCAGTACTCAGATTGTTTTTATTTTCAATTTTTTTTTATACCATGACCATTCATAATGTTGGCAAGCATTGCTTTCCACAGATTCTATTATTTGGAAATTTCTATGAATTCTTGGAAATATAGAGTGGTTTCCCGTTCTCTTCTCCACGGTTTTGAATGTAGAGTTGTAGATTGGTTGCCGCACAAGGCTAAAGAACCCATCCCACTTATAATATTTAATCCATAATTGATGGAAAAGAAAATGGATTTATGCCAGACCATTAGTGAGAAATTGAATCCAACAGATAAAACTGGAATTAGAATTCAGAGAATTTTTTTCTCCAAAAATAATCCAGCAAAAAACAAAAAAAACAACAACAAAAAAACAAACAAACAGTTAACCCTGATTCATCCCTGAATGTACTGCAGCCATAACTCAACGAAATCACTACTTCAATATCTATCGCAAGGATTCGACAATCGCTGCATTCAGAACTGCCCTCAATCGCTGTAAAAAAGTTCTAGAAAATGCCAAATGTAGCTACGCACGTGCAGTCCAGACCAAGGTTGAAAAGCAACAAATTGGATCCCGTGAATTCTGGAAGATCATCACCAAATCATAAACAAAGGTATAGTAGCTGTGTCCACAGTTATTAATAGCCTCGAGGTCATACCTTCCTCCACAGATCAGGCGAACCTTTTCGTCTCCATTGTTGCCGCTAACCCAACGTTAGATGACAGAGACCATCCCCACTCCAAGTTCCCGTGTTTCACGGAGCACAATTTCAGTAAAAGTAATATTACCATCACAGCACAAGAAGTCTTGACCCTAAGAAAGCCACTGGTCCAGACAGAATCCCTATCCTATTAATAATTATTCAACCGCTTCTTGGAGGAGACATTCTTCCCAATTTTGTAGAAAGTGTCAAGCGTATGCCCGGTTTTCAAGAACGCGAGCGTGCGATATGTTCCTCCCATCAGACCCATCAAACTTTTTAAGGTCATAATCAATAAGAAAATCGTCGGGCACCTAGAAAAGAACAAACTCTTCAGGGACGAGCAGTATGGGTTTCGGTCGGCCAGATCCACCGTCCTAACTACCACCAGTCACAGAATCAGTAAGGCTCTTGACGACAAACACACCACAAGGGACCATAGCACGAGATATGTCAAAGAACTTTGACAAGGTGTAGCACAAAGGCTTACTACACAAATTCTCCATTTATGGAATGACAGGAAGAGTCTTCTCGATCATAAAATCCTTCCTAACAGGTAGGTCCCTCAAGGTAGTTATCAATGGTCAGTCCTCAGTTAATGTGTATTGAGTCAACCGATAAGATTATTACGCATTAACGGATCAATATCCCTATTAAAATTACTATTAATAATTTAGTATATCTTTAGATATCCTCTTATCAACACCTTATATTTTGAATTTATTCCCCAATACTATAATATATTTATAATAATTTTGAATTAACACACAATGTAGCATTGCTTACATGAGACCCAGAAATAAAAAAACAAAAACAAAAAAACAGCGGTATTGAAAAGTTCGCAACTTTTTGTACCTGATGATTTTCAAAGCCATGAAACTCCGAATCGAACTGTAGACGTATATTAATATACATATATCATTCGCAGACAGTACTGTTTCGCAGCTCCTCAGTTCGACTAGACAACCGAATGCCTCAAGACCGGATCAAAACCCAACCGACTTAGTGTCAACCAGAGCTTCTACCACTGAGCCAACTTCACTTGACAGAGCGAGCCGGTCAAATCTAGCGTATTGTTTTTAGAAACGTAAAGAAACGCCATGCAGCCATAGTGCTCCATTTATTTTACCGAAGAGCTTCGCATTTACGCAGATGATCGTTGTTTTTAGAATTGGCTTGTCATTCAACAGTACTCAATTGAAAATATATTTTCAAGAGATAAATTATGTCATTCGCAGACAGTACTGTTTCGCTGTATCACAGCACGTGAGTGCGACTAGCATACATACATATATATATATATATATA
>OZ010573.1:57005381-57035381 GCA_963932145.1 Acanthosepion lycidas
TAATAGACATAGACGAGCACACACACACACACGGGGAGAGAGAGAGAGAGAAAGAGGACAAGGGATAAAGAGAGTTTTACTAAATACACAGAGAGGAGTAAAGAAAAGAGTTTAGGTGAAAATATCATTAAGCAAGTTGTCGAATAAGAAGAGAAAATGGTGTGTGGGTAAATAGTAGGTGGGCTGGTCGGGTGATAATGATCAGTTGGGGTGAGCGGTGGGTGGTGTATACAAAAGGAAAGGTCTGTTTGGGTGTAAGTTGGGAAAGAGGGGAAAATGGTTGATGTATGTTGATTACCGTGGGAAGACGGGTATGGGAGAGCACAGCTGTTGTGCAAGTGATTGCCACAAAGTATCGATCGGGGTGGCGAGTGATGTGGTAGAGGTTGACCAGTCTAGCTGATACCCACAGCATCAGCAGCAACAGCAGCAGCTGGTTGAGAAGAGAAGATTGGTGGAGTGGGAGATGAAGGAGAAAGCAGAGGAGTTGGTGTCCCCTTACCGCTTCTTCTCCTGCCACTTCATATTTATGGATTCGCATTGGTTTGGTTGCCAGGGACGATCACTGTTATCCTTGCTCGTACTCTCCCTACTTACTCTCCACAATGGCTCTCCCACTTCTGAGGATGCAACTCCTCAGTGCTTTCGGGGGTGCTTTATATCTCAATATGTACAGACGCTTGTATACGGAACTTTATATTACACGATTACGCATCAAAATATATATGCATTTCTAAGAAACCTTATACACACACACACAAACACACACACACACACACACACATATATATATGCGTGTGTGTGCGTGCATGCGTGTGCATACGTGATTACACACACATATGTATTTTTGTGTGTGTACATTCGTGTGTAGACACAATGTGTATTTCGGCTGCCCGAATTCATCCAAATATGTTTTGTTAAATTCAACCGACAAGATTTGTTTGTTTAATATTTTTTTTTATTTCTTCACTTTTGAAATAAGATGTACATTGGGATCAAAATCGTGGATAAACAGTCCGAAGTTCACGTTTTGTTGAAGTACTTTCAAACGTCTCGGTCATTTTCAAGAATTGGGTCAATGTGTTAGAAAAGGTTTTGTTGGCTGTCATTTTCAGGAGCACAGGGATTCAAATTAGTTCAAGTGATATCTTGTGTATTTTAGTTACACGGAGCCATATACTAGGTTGAACCGATGAAACCTTGGTTAAACACTTAGTTATGAACTGAATTTTGATCTGAATTTTTCCTAATATCATATTCTGGCGATTTAATTAATATTCGTCTAGGAATTAAGTTCATCGACAATATCAGAGATTATGATATGTTGATAAATAAATATTTATTGTGTAAAATAAATCAGCATTTTCATCATTAAGCATCTAACTGATTGCTGTACACGCACACACATATATAAATAAGGCAGACACACACACATATATATATTATACATATATGTGTATCTATGCATATGAAGTGCATATTACACACATATGTGTGTGAGTGAGTGGACAGCTATAAACCTATATTAAATCCATATGTTAATGTACATACATAAGTGAGTATGCTTACTTTATATATATATATATATATATATATATATATATATATATATATATATATATATATATATATATTAATGTAATTTTTATATATGATGAACACAGTGGTATAAATCATAATCAACACAGACACATACAATTTATTTTCCGCCAGTATCTCTCTCTCTCTATCACTCTGTCTGTCTGTCTCTCTCTCTATATATATATATGTGTGTGTGTGTGTGTTATTTTAAATTTATTTTCTTGAAACGTTATTTTTGATACATAATCATATTCAATTAGAAGCTCTGTTTTTTTTAATTACACAGTATTATTTAATTAAAGAGTATTTTTTATCCAACTACATCTACCCGCCTGAATATTCGATAAATCATGTCAGAAAAATATGAGTTCTTGTTTGGCGCAATTAAAATATGACTGAATAAACAATAAAATCCTTTAATTATTTTGAAATATACATACATACATACATACACACACACACACACACACACACACATATATATATATATATATATATATATATATATATATATATATATATATATATATATATATACACCCCAGTATAGGATTGGTGTATACGGATAAATTCCAATAAACAAAAGTACTATTTTTAAAACAGTGTCCAATACAGAGTAGAGCAAATATAATTTATTCGAAAATTATATCATAAATATGTTATAAAATCAATTATATATAAATATATATGAAATAAATTATATATATATATATATATATATATATATATATATATATATATATATATATATATATATATATATATATATATATATATATATATATATATATATATGCATATATATGCACTAGAATAATCTTAAGGACCATAGCAAACCTGCCTAGGTTTCTTTGGACTTGGAACTTAAGCACTTGACGATTGGTTTGCTAATGTCTTGGTTCTTTCTTTTTTTTATTTACAATTTTTTCTCGGGTTGTTCTATTACAAGTTCAGCTATCCGAGGTATTCCAAACGAGTATTACCATATATATATTTTTATATTTTTGCACCAACCTAATATATATATATATATATATATATATATATATATATATATATATATATATATATATATATATATCGAATAAATTTATTAGAAAAACTAACCTTTCTGCTAACGCGGTTTCTTCACCTTTGATGTCTTCAGTCAATAAGCTAGAATTTACACACACACACACACACACACACACACACACACACACACACACACACACACACACACACACACACACATATATATATATATATATATATATATATATATATATATGTATGTACTGGCGGAAAATGAAATTGCAACACCCAGAATGTCTCAATTTTAAACGTACAGGTAATATAGCTGGTTTAGAATAAATGATTATATATATGGGAGATATATTCAGTGGGAGCGAAATTTGGTGATCCTGCTGATTAGGAATAATGTCGAATATCTTGTAAAATATGTAAGTATCATGGGCATCATTTGGACAGGCATTATTTTGCTGGGAGAGTGCAACGTCAACGTTTTCTTTTTGCAGGAAAGGCAGCAAAATGGGTTGTACAATGTTCTGGACGTAAAAGTTAAGTTCAACGTGCTAATGACAAACATAAAAAGTGAGCAAGAGTTGTAATTTATGGCACCTTACACCACGATGAAGGGGTATTGCCTATGAGTCGGAGGTGAAAACCTATAGAACAAAAGTCTCAAATACGCAGCCGTTAGACAGCCTTTCTGTGACCAGCAGGTACCATTTTCGTAGTAGCTATATTTAACTTGACCTGCCTACCAGCTGCAAACAGTCAAAATTGATTGATTCTCTGTTTGCACCTGGTAGGTATGTCAAACTAAGGTCAACAGAGTCTGATTTCGCTACTGGGACTATAAAAGGACATGCGCGAACCTTGTATTCTCAGTTAAATAAAGCTTTCTTAAAGCCTACACCTGCGTACTTTTGTCATTTCACTTACATAAAAAAATTACACCCCCCCCATTTGCAACTGTGACTTTGGATGTGCTTCTATTCTTGTTTCCCTTTGAAGTTGATTCCCCCACACTGGAGATGATACCCTTCCTCATTTGTAATACCCAGGCGACGTACTTGCTTCTAGCCTACTGTAACCCCCCCATCAGAACGTAATGGCCTTTTTGTGCTCTTGAGTTTGAAAACCCTTTCTTTAGAAGGTGTCGAACTCCACTCGCGTAACTCGCATATGTATACAACAAGCATTTATGAAACATAACCTACTTTCATCAATGAACACCATAGAGCACGATTCAATCACACAGGTGACATCACTAGAGACGGGCACGGAAATGTTGTGACATGTGCAAGTTTGATTAGGGACACTTGTGTCGTAATCTTATAAGCAAACGATTCCCAATGGTCAGAGATGACACACTTGGAACCATTTTCTCTTTTTTTTTTCTTAGCGATCGTCTTTTCACGTAAGTGGCTGTCCAGAACCACGTCTACGGGTTGATGAATGTTCATCTGGTCGATGTTGCCATCGATACGTCATTACCAAAATGTGTAGCAGTACTCGGAAATGACTATCCAGCGTCTCCAAGGCTCACAATTCAGCTACAGTTAAGCGGCTTTAATTCAATAAAATGCCTACGTAAGCGAATGTGTACATGACACCTATTAGAACTGAAATCTTAAACACAATAAACCTTATTGGTGCATGCATCACTGCCTAAAATCTTAGACACAGACGGTGCGAGGGCATGGGAATTACTACCAAACAAGATGGCCGATGACTGAAATTTTAATGAAATAATTTACTGGACATACTGTAACTAGGGAGAAACCGAGATCTTCCCTTTCATATTGACTGAAAATAACATTACAACACCTTTTTTCTCACTCATTCCTCTTCCTCCTCCTCTCTCCCCCTCTCTCTCCCTCTCTCTCTCTCTCTCTCTCTCTCTCTATATATATATATATATATATATATATATTCCTTGTTACTATATGGGTCATTTTATGACGTTTTCTTAAAATATTTTATTTTACGTTTCGGGTACGAAATTGACGCATATATAAATTCGTAGAAGTCTCAACAACATTCTTTAAAAAGATAATTAAAAACTTGCAAACTGACAAAATTAGCAAAGACACGTTGCGGCTAAAGAAGCGGTTTCCCCGGTGGAAAAGGGAATACAGGTTCACTTCCGGTTGAAGTACATGAATTCCTTAGTATGATTTCTTTATCTATAAAAAAATGTGGTCAGATTTTGGAAAGTAGGTTGGGTCGAGAATTTTTAAATCATCGAAATTAGGAATATCCAAATTAAAAAAAAATCAGTTGAGTAATATATATATATATATATATATATGTGTGTGTGTGTGTGTGTGCGCGCAGAAATATAACAATTAAATTGTGAAATTATTTATTGACATTATATTCAACGGGTATATATATATATATATATATATATATATATATATATATAATATATATATATATATAAACACATTCACACTTAGTGTTCTTGCTGATGTCACTGGCGCAAAATGCTATGAAAAGCACAATCAGTGATAAATTATTTATTTAGGATTTGTAAATGAAAATCTTAAAACCTTACAATTTCTTTTTCTCAGGCTAAATAATTTCAGATTGGTGTAAGAGTTCTAAAAGCATAATCGTCGAAAGCACTTACACATGTGTAGAAAATATTCCTGCGTATTTGTGTGTGCACGCGTATTTCAGTGAGTGTTCAATATCTTATGTGGACAAGAGAGATCGAGTTGCTCATCGGAAAGGAAGCCAACATAAATAAAATACCGCCAAATAAAATTAGAATAATAATAAATAATTATTTGAGAAATGTTTTTCAGGAATGAAGAAACAAGATGAAGCCAGAAAAGATAACGGCTAACATATTTGAGCAGGAAGAATAATAGCCAATAAATTGAATTTGCTCTATGTCGTCGTTTATACGAGGGATGTTTGAAAAATATCATGCAAACATTTATACTCATCCAGCATTTTTTTCCATTTTTTAATGCCATACTTCTTAGGACATAGGCGGTCGTAGCTCTCCACGGATTCTTTTTTTATTAAGTTGGTGCAAAAATAATGATGTAATAATGTCGTCTTTGACGTATATTTTAACGTCAAAAAACGACATTATTACGTCATTATTTTTGCACCAACCTAATAATATCTGTGAATTGTCATGACTTCTTGGGAAAGACAGTGAAATTGTTTCTCGTGGACTTCTCCACGGATTTTGATTTCTGAATAGTTCTCCTAGCCTATCTTCTACCCAACATAAAAAAAACTGGTCTACTTTGACTGTCTCTTAGTCTGTCTACTAGTTTCCCTAGACTGGATGCTACTCAAGGTCAGAGAGCCCGGTCTAACTAACTATTAACCAATATCTCGTAGGGGAGAAGAAATGGATTTATTCCTTTCCCAAATTCATTAGCGCTAAATGAACGTAGCAGCCTAGTTTGGAATTTGAACTCAACTCGTCGATTCCACTTTCTATATCGATAACCACTATGCAATCGGCACACTGTACAAGATAAATACTGTGCATAAGATGCCAGCACTTTCCTATATAGTCATCATCGAGATTGATATCCTTGTCCCATCAGAACACGAGCACATTAATATCTTACTCGAAGAACAAGGCATGAAGCATCCGGAGACACTACGCACGTCTGCAACTGTTTTTCAGATAAATCTTCGAGCAACTCAAACAGATGAAAGTACCCGAAGGAATTATGTCAGAACTATGAAGAGGTACAACACCCCGATTTTGAATTTTGGGTGGATACTTCTAGCACGCTTAAATTCTGTTGGATATTACCCGTACCAGGAAAAATCTTCTTACACTTCCATGAACGTCCACTGTTTTATAATAAATCATCTTTGTTGTGAAGTAACACATATGTTCAATATTAAGACTGTTCTTGCTTTTATAAGAAATAATGCAAACTGAACCGTTGCTTTGTGTTTACAACATTCACAATATTTTAATTCCAGTCGATTAATACCTTTTAGAAAGATTTATTTAGTTGAGATATGTGATGCTTTGTGTGCAATTATAGGTGGGGAAGTGGCTAATTCTAGAGAGTGTTAAGATGACTGCTCAGACATATATAGATATTTTGTAAACTCACATAGATCCAAGGTTTAAGCAGAAGTCTAGTACTTCCATATAGAGGATGAATTTTATGCATGACAATGCTCCATCACAGTCAACTAGTAAATTGATAAATATCTAATTAAAATTGGTCTCAAAGATTCCCGTCTGAGGAAGTGGACGCTTGTTTGCCCGCGCTTAACCCGATTGAAATGTTGTAGAGCATTATGAAGAGGATATTCCCTTGGCTTCGGCTGGTGTAGTTTGAAATTAATATTAACTCAAGCTCCCCCGGTAACTCTCTCTCGGGAGGGGCTTAGGTCATTACCCGGCGCCTGAGGCGTCCCCAAAAGGGTTTGAGCAATTTTTCTACGGTATTACCGATAAATCCACTTTAAACCTCGACCTTGTGTCATATTCGGTAGCGACGTGGGTGCACTGAAAAATCCCATTATAAAGAGAACACTTTATATTGGCAGACTGTTATTTACTAGCAAGGTTGAAATTTAGAATGCTATTCTAGATGCAATGCAATTTATATGTTATGAAGAAATATAACAGCTTAAATTTCAATGGCTGAACGATTTCTAAAACTAGATTCTCAATATACGGAGCATGCATATCACATTGATGTTGTCTTTATTATTTTGTTCTCATTACTATTACATAACCTTCAATGCACCGATCATGATCAGTGCAAATATTTCCTTTCATTAGTTTTGTAAACATATACATATACATATATATGTTTATGTGTGTTTGTATGTGAGGGGTTTATGCGCGTGTGCATTTAAAATAACACACACACACACACACACACACACACACACACACACATATATATATATATATATATATATATATATATATATATATATATATATATATCTTAATAATAAAAATATAATTTTTTTGGTGAGGATAATATATTATATCTTTATTATTGTACATCGAGTAGTATTTTAATGGTGCCAGCACTCAATGTGCGTTATTTTATATTCATATATATATATATATATATATATATATATATATATACATATATATATATATATATATATATATATATATATATATATATATATATATATATATCATATGTGCGTGTGCGTGTGTGTGTGTGTGTGTGTGAGAGAGAGAGAGAGGTGGGTGGGGAGTGACAAGGTGTTACCTATCGTTTGGGAAAATTGTCAATGAAAAAATTACTCATTCAATTCGAAACAGTTTTTGTGCGACAGCACACTGGCATCCAAATTTACTGCCCATAACACACACACGCACGCACACACACGCACTTGCATGCACACATAAATATTTTTCTTCCATTCTTACGAACACATATATACATCTATATATCTGGGTAAGCACGACATTGCTTTATGACAAGTATTTCGTTCTTGTTTTACCAGACTGCAATATGTTTGCATTTAGAAAGTACACAGTGAAGTATTCAAATTTTCTTTCTCAACTTCGCATGACCTTTACATATTACGATATTTAGTAGTTGTCAAAATTTTGCTCAAGTTTAAACTTTCATTCTCCGGACTAAAATTCGTAATATTCTTGTTAGAAATTGCCTTTATTCAAAATGTTCCAGAGCATTATTTTGTGTATATACAAATCCACACACACACACACAACTTGATTTTCATCGTAGGTCGGAAATCCCCTACATAAGCACTCATGAGTCATACGCTTGGGAGCCATAATGAATGGCAAAAACTTCCCCTAAAAAACGACACAAACCAGAGAGCGAATGTAGAATAATTCAATATGGCGTACAATCAGTGAAGAAACGACGCCGTTTTCCTCATATAGCGTCGCAAGACATTTTTCTTACATACTATTCTTGTCTTTCATTCTAACCTGAAGAAGCCAAAGGAAGCAGACACCCTCAGCGAAACGCGTCGTTTATAACTTTTCCACTGTCACATTATCTTTATCTTTATATATATATATATATATATATATATATATATATATATATATATATCATTACAGATGGAATCATGTACTGAAGTTAAAGATATTAACCCTAGATAAAAACCATACATATTGACCATCACTAATCCAGCTTCATTGGGATATGTATGGTGTCTGGTATATATATATATATATATATATATATATATATATATATATATATATATATATATATATATATATGAATGAAGAAATATAGTTTTAACGTGAGCTATATTTATTTGATAAAGTGCTGAATGTCAGAGAGAGAGCGTATGTAAATATAAATATAAAAGTGGACATTGAAGTCAACACTCAGAGGCGACAGGCTGATTCATGCTTTACGCAATCATATATTTATATATATTAGGATATTACACCGAAAACATGTAAATCATCTTACCTTGATATATATATATATATATATATATATATATATATATATATATATATATATATATACACACCAGATACCAGTGATGGTTAATATGTATGTTTTTTTTCTTTTATATCTAGGATTAATATCTATATCTTCATAACTTCAGTACATGACTGCTATCTGTAATGAGAGTTGATGAAATCATGCTGAAAATACCCGTCCCAACTAAATTACCAATGTTAAATAGTCCTTCTCTGGTTGACCATTTATAAATTGTAGATACTGTAAGCAATTTGAAAGCTGTGCGCGAGAATAAACAAAGTTTATATGTAACATTTTTTATGACAACAGTTGATATCAATTCTCCCTGGGAGCCCCATATCTTTGACCTCTCGCCAGACTAAGCCACTGATAATCTCACACTTGTAACCTCATAATTATAAATAATCAATGCTTATATTTGGGTAGTATTAAAAAGTTAACTTTCCTTTTGATATTAAGTTGGAATTAGTAGAGTTAAGTTATAACTATGTTTATTAAAAAAGATCACTTTTGATTGCAATTGTCATATCAGTATGCATTAAAAGTATGGAAACTGGCGTTTTTTTAAACTCTGAAGATGGGAGAAATCTAGCAGAATTTTCTGCTTTCTTATTTGATAAAACGTAAAAAATGTTACTGAAACGCAAAAATATATTTATGGAAAAGGTACGCAAAAAAGGTAAAAAATAGTCAAAATAATGTGTCAAAAATAATCAGTGAGGTTTTGTGCAGGAAACTTCTCGCTGTAGACTCCTTCACAGTCAGGTAAGCAAATTTGGTTTGACAAAGATTAAATCAAGACATCTTGAGAATAACTTTAAACGCGCGGGAAAGAGTAAGCATGCTCAAAGTATCCAAATCAAAATATTTAAAATAATTCGCACTTATTTAGTTATATTAGTCGCTTTTATGTGTGGTTTCCACATACTTTAAACAGAAAATAAACTACGGTAATGTATTTTCATGTGCGAATCTCAACTTAAACGGAAAAATGTTCCATTTTTGAGACAAACTGTGTCAGACAATGAAAAGTGGATACTTTACAACCGCATGGGTAGAATTAAATGAACCGGACCAAACGCCGGTTTTCAGTCAAAACATGTGATGGCGTGCATATAGTGGGGTTGGAGAGGTATCGTTCTTTTTATGAGATCTGTTCAGAGAGCCAAATGATTTATTTGAACAATTACTGCTCGAGACTCGACCCAGTGTAGGCAGTCAACGATGAAAAGTGCCCGTAATTAAGAGAAATGTCGTAATGTTTTCCCCGGATAACACTAGACCGCGTGTTTTCTTGGTGACTAGACAAATATTGTTACAAATTAACTGCGTATTTTGATCCGTCAGTAGCAGTCACCAGATATTGTATCATCGGATTGCCATTTAGCTCGATCTCTACAGAATTCTCTTAAGGATCTTTAAGCTAACATTTAATATGGGATTTTTGCATGAAATTCCGAGTGGGGATTGAACTTAATTTTACGTAGTAATAGTCAACGAGAATGGCCTCTTTAATTTTTTAACCAATTCTGAGCGGGGTGCGTCTTACTGAATGAAATTTCAAATCCTTGAGTCATCTAGAAAAATTGTTTGATTATAAATATAGAGAGATTCTGGGCAGATCGAGTTATGAAATTGTCTAATAAATATCAGAACAGAAAGAAACAAAGGAATAAATATGCTGTTCAATAAATTCTTTAAAACAATTGGACACCGAAACATAACCACTTGCTGGAAGACGAAGAACAGTCCTATTTTACTTACATAAAGTATAGAAAATGTCCATTACAAAGCTGCTCATATGAACAGTCCTATTTTACTTACTTAAAGTGCAGTAAAGGGTCAGTACAAAGTTGCTCATAACATCAACCTTACTTTATTTACATAATATGCTGTGTAGCACACACACACACACACACACACACACACACACACACACACACATATATATATATATATATATATATATATATATAAAAGTGAACATAGAAGTCAACACTTAGAGGCGACAGTCTGTTTCATGCTATATGGAATCGTCAGGCTTGACCATTGCATATAGCATGAAACAGACTGTCGCCTCTAAGTGTTGACTTCTATGTTCACTTTTATATTTACACACGCTCTGTCTCTGATATTGAGCACTTTATTCCATAAATATAGCACACCGTAAGACTATATTTCTTTATATATATATATATGTGTGTGTGTATATATATATATATATATATATATATATATATATATATATATATATATATATATATATATATATATTAGTGGGGCCACTAACCAACAATAAAAGCATTCCCAGGAAAAGGACACAGTCTTGTCCGAAAATCCCGACTTTAAAAATATTCTCTTTGTGCTTCAATTTAGTCAAAACGCCAATAAATATATGATATATATATAATAAATATCATCAATTTTATTGCCAATATTGTATCATTTTGTTGTCTTTTTATTCCTCAAATTTCATTAATCGATCAATTCAATCTACACTAGTCATTGTTCCAGTTGTTTCGGAATGATGGTAGGGTACGAATTTGGCACTAAGAATCCTTGTCAACAAGCAGGTACACACACACACACGCACGCACTCACACACACACACACACACGCACGCACTCACACACACACACACACACATATATATATATATATATGGTATTCCAGTATCGCCAGCAAGCAGACCCCTATTTTGCATAAAATAATAATATCCACAATTTATAGAACTTGATTAGCATCTCGTCTGTTTTTGTCCAAAGAAATAAACGTTTCGAATTATTCACAGAAATAACGGTGCAGTTATCAGAATTAATGTGTTCCCAACGGCACAGAAGATTTTGACATTGAATATCCTGTTTCAAATTTGAGGTAGATGTTCTACATATTTACAAGTATTATGTTGATAGTCACCTGGAGGGCAGGTAATCTGTGGCGTGTTTCGATGAGCCCTATGACGCCAAGAATTCTTGTCAACAAGCAAGAAGTAGTTTCATAATAAGGAGGATATATTCATGTGTCATGGGCTGGTTTCACTATCCTACGTAAATATATCATCGACCAGTGACAGCTAGTTGCAATCCTTTGTCACCAGTTGAACCCATTCATGGTTTCCTTGTATACCAACAACGATTTCCCTGTTCTCTGTAGCCAAGGAACACAAAGGTATCTGGGCGAACCACGAACTCCTCTAATGCAACAGTTGGAATTCAGGCTGCTTCGTTTATAATCCGTCTTGCTTGAAGAAGACGCAACTGATCTTATCTCTGAGCAGCCGGCTTGGGGTAATTCGCAGGAGCCTGTTATTTGAAATAGTTTTTTTTTTCAATGTTTAATAACTTTTTTGTTATCCTTGCTGAAATGGGCTTTTAATTTAAAGGAGAGATACATCATTAGTAGGTTATAGTGGTGTAATTACTGAATTGTTGTTATGTGACATCGATTAGACAGACAACACGTATAATTCCGGCGCATCCTGAAACCACAACGGTATCTCAGTGAACTACAAAGTATCTTAACACAATAGGGACCAGCTGCAATTCAAGTTGCTTCGATAATAAGCTGTCTTCCTGAGCGGCCGGCTTGGGATAATTCGTAGTAGCCTTTTATCTGATACAAAGTCTTTTTCGTGTTTAACTGTAATAACTTTTTTGTTTTCACTATTTAATGGGATTTTAATTTTGATTATTTTCATATATTAGGTTGGTGCAAAAATAATGACGTAATAAAGTCGTTTTTTGACATATTTTTAACGTCAAAAAACGACATTATTACGCCATTATTTTTGCACCAACCTAATACATAATATATAGAGATTTTTTAAATTAAATTTGCATTTTACAATAACACACGAAAGTAAATATAATGTCAATTTGTTACTATGGATACTTTCTCAAGTGCGCTATTTATACCTGCATTTGAATTTGAACTTTCTTTCCAAACATGGAGCTGAAAGGAAAAGAGGAAAGTTTATAAAAAGACGATGGAAAGATATAAAAATGTGTGAATATATAGTGAGAGATGGAAGCATAGAGAAGAAGAAGAAGAAGAAGAAGAAGAAGAAGAAGAAGAAGAAGAATAGATAGATAGATAGATAGATAGATAGAGAGGTATATTGATGAAGATAAGGAAAGAGTAAAACTGAACTTCAGAAAGCAGCTGAATACATGCAGAGATTGCAGAGAGAGAAATAGAGAGATACGAAGGAAGGTAGAATCTGAGAAAGAAAAAAGACAATGAAAGAGAAAGAAAGGAAAAATGCCAGAGAAGTACTCCCGGTTCCTGTCGTACACATGTTTAGATAACAGTAATATCGACGACTTTAGCCATCCCATAATGCCCGGAAGACAGAAGGTGGAGGAATCAGTTTCCGGTGGATGTTACTCGCGAGAAATCGTACACGCGTTGCAGGAAGATTGAAAAACGGCATGAATGTCATTTCTTGTTTTCTTGTTTGACAACATGAGACATTGTAGGCAGAAATAGACTTGTAGTTAGTGGATGGGAGAAGTGCATAAAGGATAAGTAGCAGATCAATTCAATAATGGAGATTAATATAAGTTGTTTTCTTTCATTCTTTATAAAGACTTTTTCATGTTATTTTTCATTTATTTTCATTTTTAAATTTTACTCAGCATATAATTTGCTTTAATTTTTTTTATCACTTTTCGTTTTGTTTTTTTTTGTATTTAATCCATTCCACGCTCTATTTTTTCTTTTTCTTCTTTCTTTTTCTTCATTCCGCTATTTCTTTATCCTCTTTCTTTTTCACTAGTTTTCTCTTTCTTTCTTTGATTAAATTTCTCATTCTTTATGTTTCGATTCATTATATTTGCTTTTTAATTTTGGCTTTTTCCCCTTACATTCCTTCTTTATCACTTTTTTCTATCAGTTTGCGTTTCAGTGTTGATCTTAAACTTATCTGTTTACCTTCAAACACAAACACACACACATATATATATATATATATATCTAAGAAATGGATTAAATCCGTCATATTGTTATTTTCAGTTTATTTTGTTTAAACATTATTTTTGATGGACACTCATATTCGAGTAGAAGTTCTTTTTTTTTTAAATAAACAGTATTTTTTTTATTCAGCTACAATAACCTGAATATTCGAGAAATCTTGTCAGAAAAATATGCGTTCTTCGGCAGAACCTCCGGTCAAACAAAGCCCGAATAATGCCTTTTGAACACGCACTTCTCTGGCGATTCTCGAAACATCCATATCTGATCTGTATCGTATCTTAACTTAAGCGAAGACAATTTATTTTTTAACGAAAAAAATACTGTTTAATTAAAAACAGAGCTTCTGCTTGAATATGAGTATCCATAAAAAATAACGTTTAAGCTAATTTTCTTTTAGCTTCATCTGACATTTTTGGGAGAAATGAGAAAAAGCGCATAGAGGTTTCGATGTTTTGAATTCCATGCAGTTTTTTTTAGATATCGAAATATCTCAGCAATTTTCCGTATTCACAAAACTTTCTGATGAAGGTAAAATAAAATTAGAGAAATATATTAAAATTTACAAAGATTTTCTTACTTGTTCCTAATTTAATCATTTTGTCGGATTTCCGAATTTTCTGTCAATGGTAGTAAGTTTATTTGACCATGAAAAAACCTAGAGCAGATAATCGTGTATCAAAATGTTTTCTTAGAAGGATTATCGATAGCCATTAGGACTTTTTGAGTTAGTTTTCTAAAATATAATCTAGTCTGGAAATAAAAAACGACCTTATCCTACCATCATCCATCTGGTATGTTTTCATTGTACCCAATACAGCAATGGTGATCATGTCTAACAGTCGACCAAAGCAAAGGTCTGATTGACCACCTACATCAAAATGAGGATATTCGAATTAAAAATTCTGACTTTGCCCCGAGGTGACGAACTGCAAACAAAAAGATGACCCTGAAAACATTATTATATATTCCATCAAAATCTGACTGTTTTATTAAATATTAATTCCCATTTGTTTCATTATATGTGAAGGTATATGCATACATGCTTGGGTGTCTGTATGTGTGTGTGTGTGTGTGTATGTGTGCGTATGTGTGCGTATGTGTGTGTGTAATAAAATAATTTGCTTAACTTATTTGAATTCAGAGATTCATGGATACCGTTTTATATCCAACATTCGTCGGATTTCTTAGTGACAGAAAATAAAATTGCAGTTTCTGTCTTAATATAATTGGGTCGAAGGAGCGATTTTCTAAAGTGTTTCCGCCCACGACACACAGGCCAAAATCTTCGTTCCGTGATGTCGAGTGTCTTAAGTTACAACCTTCGCTTGATTTGATGTTTGTGAAATGAACAACGTTGTGTACTTTCTGAAAACTCTTCATCCCATCTTGCTATATTTCCTGCAACAGGAAGTGTAACGATATGCCGTTGCATCGTGTTTGCCTATTTGTGGCTCGCGCCGCGCTAGATGCATTATAAGATGATAGAATTTTTTTCTGATTGGCACCATCGCCCAAACTATCTCCTATTGAACATGTATTTGACAAGGAGGTACGACAACTGACTCGGTTTGTTACTCCCCTACAACCCATACTGTATTGAGTCAACAGGTGGAAAACGCGTGGTAGTGGCATGATATCAGCCAGGTGTACAAGGAAAATATACAGTGTATTACTATGGAGTATAAATACTGATAACATCCTCCTTACTTTGGAATTTGCGTATGTATTAATTTGTATTTGGGATCAGTTACCAAAATCTTACTGCTTCTTTATTTGAAATTTCTACTTAACGTTGAAGTATTGACTAGCCGACATTTCTGGATCGAATGGGATCATTTACTGTTTTTTTTTTCTTTTTCTTTGTCGCGTTGTTCCAGGACGAGCGCAATCATGGCTTTCTACAATTTCCTATTCCTTATGATACTGTTACTATCACTCCCTATACTGCCATCCAATTCATTAGGTGTGTTACTTGCTGTTGCCTAATTAGTGGCAAATTCTCCAAGCATCCTTTCCTCATATTAGAATGTTATTTTAGTTCTTATTCTACTTAAAACTCTTCCTTACTCACATACGCCATTCATAATATTCTCAGCATCCTTTTGTAGAAAAACATCTGTGTTTCCTAAAGTCTTCTCTTCATGTGCAAGAAAATTGTCCAGTATTCAATACCATATAAAAGGATCGATATTATATAACAGTTCAGTATTCTTATCTCTGTTTCTTATTTTTTCATTTACTGTATTCTAGCTATATTACTTGTACGCTTTATCCTGAGAAGATTGAAACATTCAAAATATTTTATTTTTTCACTATATATATATATATATATGCAGTACTCTTATATATATATATAAGAGTACTGCATATATTAGGTTGGTGCAAAAATAATGACGTAATAATGTCGTTTTTTGACATATTTTTTAACGTCAAAAAACGACATTATTACGTCATTATTTTTGCACCAACCTAATATATGCAGTACTCTTATATATATATATATATATATATATATATAAAAATAAAAAAAAATAAAAAAAGTGAACGTTGAAGTCAACACTCAGAGGCGACAGACTATTTCATGCTAGACTCAATCATCAGGCCACAAGAATGGCCTGCTCATTGTATTTATCATGAATATATATATATATACATTAAGAAATGGACAAAGTCCGACAATTTATTTATTAAAGACATTTTTATGTTTAACGTTCTTTTTATAGATACAAGTATTTAAGTAAATGCTCTGTTTATAATAAACAGTATTAAATAACATTTACCGGCCTGAATGCCCGAGAAATTTTCATAGAAAATATTGGTCCTTTGACAGGATTCGAACCTGCATCCTATACGGAACCGCCATTTATCTTGACGTGCCTAACCGTTCGGACACAAAGGATCGTTCAGTTGGCATGGTCGAATTTACTGCTTATACACTTCAATCTTTCATTCAAAGGACGAATATTTTTTATGAAAATTTCTCGGACATTCAGGCCGGTAAATGTTATTTAATACTGTTTATTATAAACAGAGCATTTACTTAAATACTTGTATCTATAAAAAGAACGTTAAACATAAAATGTCTTTACTATATATATCTATATATATCTATCTATTTATCTATATATATATATATATATATATATATATATATATATATACAGTGTAACCCGGGTATAAGAGAGTTGTCGGGACCGGAGAAGTCTCTTATATCCGCATTTCTCTTATATCCGGGTTTGATCTATTATATATACATTAACACAGGCTCTAATTTGGGACCAGAGGAAATCTCTCTTATATCCAGGTTTCTCTTATATCCGGGTTACACTGTATATATTAATCTCTTAGTTTGTGCGTTTAATTCTGTCAGGTTTTCATTTTTCTTGAAAAATCTTTTTCTTTATTCTTTTTATATTTTACTTTATTTCTATTTTCCCACTAATAGATACTTTTTAGCTTTTTGGATTTTTCATCGTTTTTCTTTCTTTCTTCCTCAACATTATTTTTTTTTCTGACATATTTGTGTGTGCAATACGGCAACAAAAGAGAACCGAAATATATACATCAGCACCATTTCGCTCAAATATGTGCATACTTAGAAAAATAATAAATAAAACTCACCCTCCTCCCTTCGTCTCCATAAGATAAACAAAAGAGCAAAACCAGCAACAAAACAAACAAACAACGATATCTGGTGGCTTTGCGTACTTACACAGATAGACTTGAGGATGCAAGACGGTCTTTGGCAGATTCTTAAAAGCAGCTACAAATCAATCACAAAATATCGATAGAGTCGCGCATTTGCCCAACGCTTCAGAAAACAGACGAGCGGATAAAGAGATCGACAAGAAGGCGTGTCGCGAAGTCATAAATTGCGCTAAGCAATTTATCATTCAGACTACTTCAGACGGAAATTGTGCGCATGTACGGTTGGTGTAATGGTAGGGCGGTGCGTTGATTGAACTGAGGACACGGTCCCCTATTCTCGTTTTCACGCTTTTACATATGAACAATCTATCTGTCCGTCTGTCTGTCTACAGCTTGTTAAGCTCTCAATCTACGGGCGGTACACTATGTACATGTATGCCTAACTCATTTACTAACTCCTGACTCATTGGCGCACCCGCCTTCTTTTGTTTTTTTCATTTTCAGTGCATAACATATCGACTAAATGGCGAGGGGTTCATATATATTTTAATTGAGAAAAATTAGAATTTTTTAATCATCCAAATTTTCCTCTATCATCAAAAGAGAAATTAACTACAGTTCAATAGTAGAACACACGATTAAAATAATAAATTTGTTAACGTTCTTGGTTCACGTATAGGAGAACGCATGATCCAATGATTGCAAACATTGACCAGATGTTCGTGATCGAGCACTTTCAACCATACATCTGGGTATTATCGTGTTTGGGAAAATCGTGAATGTTTTCATGAAATAAATAAATAAGACCTGTTTGGGAAATAATGTTTTAAAAGTCTTGGCAAACACATTTGCTTCTGTAAAGAATTTCCCGTTCTCTGTCTTTGGGCAGAGTGCGCTCAGGGGCTTCTCTGTCAAAGGACAGAGAGGCAACTGAGAAAAATATTGAGAGGTGCCCAGCCTTGGGTAACAGCTGCCCGAGATCGCGCCCTCCCATTGCACAAGAGGAATGGATCGGTGGTAGCACCGAGGCCAGCGCAACCGACAGTTGCGGGGCCTTTGGGGAATTTTTGTCCCTTGCCGGAGTGTACGCGCTCGGGTCCCCACTTTAAAACGACCTTGTGTCGCATCTCGTTCTGGTGAAGAAATGAGTAAACACCGTAAAGAATTTCGCGTTTATAGCGCCTTGTGCATGACATCTTCATATCGCAGAAAAAAGAAAACGGTGGATTTTAAAAGCTTTCAAAAACATCCGTATATTGACCCCAATCTTGATAATAGTCGGAAGTATAATTGAGAGTACTAGATCACTAACAATACTTACATTCACTGGATACAAGTAAGCATACTCCTGTAGATAAACAAAAACAGGCTATTGGAAATGAAAATTAGAAAAAAAAAATCTTGTCTATCGCCTTGAATCAAACCTTTTCTGTCGAAGTGGTTACAAGTAGCAGAAAATATACAATACGAAATTTTGATGTAGTCTTTGAGAGTTATCGCTTTATTTGTATTGTTGTTTAGGAGGAAAAAATGAGATATGGAATTTTGAATGAGGCTTTCAAAATGTCTGTCCTCTCCTGACCGCACAGAAACGTGTGGTAGCAAGAAAAAAAGTCGATCTTCTCTGTTTCTTTGGACTGCAAATTCAAATTCAGATCAAGATTGCATTTGGAAAATACCATTATTATAGCAAAAACAAACAGAGAAAACAATTAACGAATAACAGATTACAAAGACTAACCCCACCAGCTATGTCTTCGACTTCAGATATTCTTCATTCTTTATGTATATATAAAGAATTAATGAATTTATTTTTAATCCGTCCACTCGTTAGCAGATATCAACAATTGTTGATATCCCCCGACGATAGGACGGAGCGACTGCAAACATCTCTATATTGTTCCAAGTTATCGCATACGTCAGGAAAGAAGCGATTCAATTGAGGGATGGCTATGAAAAATGTTAACTTCACATTCCGCTCCGTTCAACGATATATTTACCAGTGCGACCCTCATACACCCACTTGATGTGCACATGCATTGATTTCATTATTTTATGTGTGTAAGTAAATATACATTTCAATTATATGCTTCCTGTTTGGAATCATTATACATGTATACATCTTCCTCAGCACTTTTTAAATACTTTTACTTATTCTTTGTTAACAATAAAATTAAAATCCCTTTAAAAATGACAAAAAATTAACCGAAATAAAAGCTATTAACACTTCCTCTACACATTTAGCACTGAAAAAAGAAAAACAACATTCCGAAACCTTACAATATATCCCTCGTCCGTCATATTCAACGAACCATGCTAAAAGAAGGACAGCTATTCATCTCTCTCTCTCTCTCTCTCTCTCTCTCTCTCTATCTATATATATATATATATATATATATATATATATATATATATATATATATATAGTTAAACAACAAATTTTTAAAATTGTTTTTTTTATATTCCTGAAAATTTTCCTGTTTTTTTTTTTTGTGAAAATTTGAATATAAATTGTCCAATATCAGGGCACTTTTGTCTTTTATAAAAAATCGAAAAGTTTTTGTTTTGTGCTTTGTCACTTGCAATTTTTTTTTAAAAATCTCGCGTCTTCACGTGTCATTTTTTAAGTAATGATCATATATCTATATATCTATCTCTCTCTCTCTCTCTCTCTCTCTATAAATATATATATATATATATATATATATATATATATATATATATATATATATTATATAAGATTTGCTACACTTATTTCAGAAGGGTGCTCAGTATCGGAAATACACCATTTGTATATATAGACAATACTGACATAGAAATCAGTACTTCACGGTGACTGTCAGTTTTACGCCTGAACGATTTACGGACATGGTCTATCGATCAATCCCCCCTCCACACGCATATATGTGTGTGTATGTGTGTATTTGTGAAAGTGAGCGAACATACAATCTAGACATAGGCATCGTGGCCGTCGGTCGTATAACAACGAGCAATCACACAGTCGAAGAAACTGGAGTCAGTTCCAGGACGCGGGAAACATGTCGCTATTTGTTTGTAAAATGGCTGATTTCCGGTAAGAGTGCGAGGCCGAAACCAGCCGCCCCATCACCTACCTCTTTCAACTTCAACTTCTCTTCCCACTTTCCCACCTTCTCCATTTTTCCATTCTCCTAATTCAGTTCTTACTTCCTTTTCTCCCCTTCCCACTTTTCCGGCCTTTTCCATCCACCTTCACAGTCAACCACGAGGTTTTTCCGCCAACCCGACCATCCTCCATATTGGCCCTAGTGATAAACACAAAATGGCGGTGATACATGCGTAGAACGTTAACGCATACACAGGCGATGGCCTAGCCTTAACCCTAACCCCGGCCTCGGTCATGGCTAGGTCTTCTTCCCCGTGATGTCGTCTCCTGTTCATCTTTCAATTTTTTCGTCTTTTTCTTTTTCTTTTTCTTTTTGCCTTAACTGCTGTTTCATGTTGTTCTTTCAGTGTTTTTTTTT
Source organism: Acanthosepion lycidas (assembly GCA_963932145.1). NCBI lineage: Eukaryota > Metazoa > Mollusca > Cephalopoda > Sepiida > Sepiidae > Acanthosepion > Acanthosepion lycidas. The sequence continues at coordinate 57,026,548 of OZ010573.1, forward strand.
CTATTGCTTATTTATTTTTTTATTTGTTTTTGCTTTTAATTTTTCGTTCATCCTCTATGATTTTCTACATCATTCGTTATTCTTTTTCCTTCACGTTTACTTCATCAAATCTACTGTCATCTTTCTGACTCATTTTTATTTCTTCTTCTTCTTCTTCTTCTTCTTCTTCTTTTTCTTCTTCTTCTTCTTCTTCGTGATATGTCCTTCTATGTAGCTTACAATACTCTTTTCATTCCTCTTTCGTTCTTTCTTTCTTTCTTTTTCTTTATAGTAATCTTTCTATGCATTTCTCAACATTTTTCTTTCTTTCTTTCTTTCTTTCTTTCTTTCTTTCTTTCTTTGCTGTCTATTTAGTTATTATTCTTTTGTTCTATTTCATTTATCATTGTAACAATCATTGTCAGTATTTTCTACTTCTTCACTCTCCTCCTACACATTCTTCTTTCACCACCTTTTTTCTTTTTCTCCATTCTCCTCCTCCTCCTCGTCGTCATCGTCGTCGTCGTCCTCCTCCTACTTCTTGTTCTTGTTCTTCTTGTTCTTCTTGTTCTTGTTCTTGTTCTTGTTCTTCTTCTTGTTCTTGTTCTTCTTCTTCTTCTTCTTCTTCTTCTTCTTCTTCTTCTTCTTCTTCTTTCTGGAGTAGTGCTGGAACCAAAGCATCAGAAGAAGATTCAGCTGTGCGAATGAGCAGTGAAGTAGGGAGACTGAGGTCGGGTCAGAAAAAGGTGTTGGGGGAAGACAGGAACTTTGGCGTCATTAATGTGGCATATTGATTAGAACTCCGCATCTCACCCTACTCCAATTTGTTTAATTAGACGTGAGAGAAACGGCCTTTTGGCCTGACAGCAATGGCCGTTGCTCAATACGATTTTCTTTCTCATTCTCTCATGACGTTTATCCCTCTCCACTCTCTCTACTTCCTCCCTTTATTTGATCTCTGCAATCGTAGTTTTTCATCCTTCGTTTCTTCTATCGCTCCTCTCGTTAACTTCTTCGATTATTCTGTCCAAGTCATTGGTTACTGCTTTTTCTCTCGACTTTCTATCTCCCTCCCTCTCTGCTACCATTTTATCGCAATTTCTCCCTTTTTCTTTCTGGTGTCTCCCTCACATCTTTTTCTTTCATGGATTTATCCTGAGACCTTTAAAAATGTCGCATCTTTTCATTTGTGATTTAGAGGAATAATGAAGAGAGAGAGGGATAGAGAGTAAGAGAAAAAGACACACAGAGAGAGAGAGAGAGAGAGAGAGAGAGAGAGAGAGAGAGAGAGAGAGAGAGATTTTCCTCCTCTGTTGATTTGTAGATTTTTTCTTTCTCTCTTATTTGTTCATTGATAAAAGAACGGCAAGCAATGCAATATAAAAGCATCGATAGCTTTAATAGAAAAATCTTTTTTTATTATTCATCCAACACTCCCTTCCCTTATTTTGTTACTCTTTTCTTCTCTCAGACAGAGAGAGGGAGAGGGAGAGAGAAAGAGAGAGAGAATACAGATGAATAAGAGTGCATGAAACTGAGAGAAAAGAGCTGGTAATGTAATATCCAGGTGATGTCGTTAGTGATGCTGCTGATAATGATTGTGACGTTGATAATATCTGTCAGTGGTCGGGATAAGTGGATAGTGAGCGGTTGGTGGGGTAATTAAGGTGGTGGATGGTGGTCGGGGGTGGCTGTGGTTTGAGGTGGACTTAATTCCAGCTCTTGACTGTACTCCTCTTCACCGGTTGTGACTTGTTGATTACAGCCGGAACATCGAGCGAGCGAAAGAAGCGGGTGAGGGCAGCGGCTACTTCTGCTTCTGCCTCTTGTGCTTAATGACTGGAACGGCGATGGTATTTTATTGAAATTGAAGCATAGAGGAGAGAAAAGGCGATGTTAGTACCAATGGTATTGGAGATGAGGGTGGTTCGGAAGGAGGCATGGCTGTGTCTCCGTTAGTCGCAACAGGGTGGCATGATATAGAGATGGATGAAGGGGGACATGTAGAGTAAGAAGTATTCGTGTCACTTTTAATGGTAGTAAATGGTCACGATGGCATCAAAAGAAAAGAAGGGGAGATAACAATATTTGCTGAGATGATAGCCTCCAGCTAGCTTTTTTTCGTGAGACCCAGACCAACCTTATTTTAAGCTATAATGATTATTCTTATTTTTATTAAAGTTCTGTGTAAAGCGTTTTCATTTATAATGAAAAGGAATTATCTATACAAAATGTCAATATTTAATCTTCTAAATAGGCGCGGTATAAGTTATGTATAATTAATTTTATATTACTATTTTCGGCAACAACTGATAAATATTGCTTGTTTAATCAGTTTAAGCTATTCATTAATACAATCGAAATACGTAGATTCAAATTTGACCTATTTATTATCACATAAAGTAGAAAACATTTATAAATCGACAAGTGTGGAAATCTATCTATCTATCTATCTATCTATCTATCTCTCTCTCTCTCTCTCTCTATATATATATATATATATATATATATATATATATATATATATATATAAAAGGTATATTTAGGCAGCAAGTATTCATCCAGCCAAATTGGATTAAAATGAACTGAAAAGGTCTGTTTTATTTCATTGTATTTTTCTACTTTTCAATTAAGGTGTTGAATATTGTATTCTAAATTATAGATAAACTGCTAAGGTTCATGCGTGGTTTTGTTCAACTACTTTCGACCATCTTAGTTATTTCCAGGAACCAATATAATGTCTGTGTGGTAGTTAGAATTCTTTTTACATCCTGGTATTCATTGGATAACAGGATGTTTAAAATAATCAATATATATATATATATATATATATATATATATATATATATATATATATATATATATATATAATTATTTATTTAAAAAAAATTTTATAACACAAATATGTTATAAAATCACTACAAATATAGCCATTTTGTTTCAATACCCTCGGTGTCTTATCAGCGTCATCACTTGATAAGACACCGAGGGTGTTGAAACAAAATGGCTATTTTTGTAGTGATTTTATAACATATTTATGTTATAAATTTTTTTTTTTTAAATAAATAATTATATCTGCTTTACTTTGTATTGAGCACTCTTTTAAGAATAGTAATTGTTGGTTATTGGAATTCATTCCATATACACCAATCATATACTTGGGTATATATATATATATATATATATATATATATATATATATATATATATATATATATATATATATATAAGCTATAAATTGATGAATAATGAATAAATATTACTATAAACATCATATATAAATTTAAATGCAATATCAATCATTATCTTCTGCCTTCTTAATCCTTATTCTTTTATTGTTCTCTCTCTTTAATACCGTGTTTCTCATAATCTCTAACACTCAGTAACCTGTTGCGTCTTAGTGGCTAAATTGACTTGCTTGAGGGGAAATGATATATATATATATATATATATATATATTATTGCCTCTGTACTAGGATAATTGTTATATTTACAGTTAAATTTCATACCTGAATGTAGTAACTGTTATAAGACATAGCTAATAGTATATAATTACTAGTTTCTCGAAAATAACGGCAACGTGTAAGTAATTTTAGTTGCAACGTTTAATATATTTTGTGTGAGTTATCTAATCGTTTATGCTTATAAGTAAGAAAGAATTTATACTTCAGAAATCATTAACAGTAAAATTATCTAAAGAAAGTTAGCTGTTCGCACTACTTACTAAGATATTTTCTATGGTAATACAATGGATGTACTCTTATTAGCGTTGGGTAATGTTTCCTGTTATCAGTACGATAAAACATTTTATTAATAAATAGAGAAGAACAGGTTACGTAACTGATAAATTGATTAAGTAATATGTGATTTATTCCCAGAGAAGATTGTATCATTAAATCATACAAGGGGGCGTAGAAATATTTTAGGTTCGAACAACTTCCCAAAATTTCATCAAATTACGAAATATTAGAATTGTTTTTGAATCCCTTATAATATATATATATATATATATATATATATATATATATATATATATATATATATATATATATGTAAGCAAATATATGGATATAGATCCGACAGTATGAAGAAAAATATACGGAAAAAAACAAACAAAAATCCTTATATGCAATTATGCTGTTTTAATGTTAATATAATATCAACGTCGGACGTTTCGGTCTAATAAACCATCTTCAGGACAGATAACTGAAAGGTTTATGATCAGCGCTGATCATAAAACTTTCAGTTATCTGTTTGGATAAGTCTTGTTCTTATGTCCATCGTCTTTGTCATGTTAAATTGATAATGTTAATTATATTTTATGAATATGTCCTGAAGATGGTTTATTAGACCGAAACGTCCGACGTTGACATTATATTAACATTAAAACAGCATAATTGCATATAAGAATTTTTGTTTGTTTTTTTCCGTATATTTTTCTTCATATATATATATATATATATATATATATATATATATATATATATATATATATATTATTATATAATATATATATATATAAGATATATATATATATATATACGATATAATTTGTATGTGTGTGTGTGTGTTATTAAATAATGGTCGCACCGAAAGCAAATCTTCTATTTACTTTGGTTCACAATATCGAAGGTATACCTTTGTGGCATAGTAGCGGATGATGAGCTCATATTTTATTTTTCTTTTGTTACAACTAGCATTCTGGCAAAATGGCGACTGACAGGAAAGTACGTACGAAGTAGAGGCGTGTCACTAAATTCCTCTCCTTGCACCTATTGATTTCATTGGCGCTTGCTGAACGTTTACGGAAATCAAAACAGTGAACATAAGTATAATTTGGCGATGGATACTGCATTTCAGTAATGGCAACAACGAAATGTGACAAGCCACGTTCCAGGAGGCTCTTTCCAATTATCAATCTACCAAATGAAGATAGCCTCCAAAACCTATAGCCAGTGGTCGTGACTATGTTGAAGTAGTATTTTATGAGAGATAACTTATTCTATCTAACGCTGTTATAATTCTCCCTGTATTTGTTGAAACGTTTGTGGAAATAATTGGGAGGCATTATTTTCGAAGAGTCACTCGTACATGTATTATATAACATTATATTGGTATATATTTATTAACTTTATAGCTTTTTTGATATATAGTAGAAATTTTAATAAATACTAGAGGAAGCTAACTTCTAAAACTTGGTTAAGGTGTTTTAATTTCATATAAGCATGTTTTTCGGAGTTACGTTTATAGGAATTACTCTTTCAGAACATTATATTTTTCAAAATATGCCTATGAATAAAAGAAAATATATTATAATTATATTAAATGCTTAAAAAGTAAAAATAAAAAATATTTTTATAAAAATATTTTGAAATGTTTCTAATTGAGAAATAAATGTGTTTTAAATTTTATTTTTTAAGATATCAGATTGATTTTGTTTGTATAATTTAGGCGTTATTGATATTTAATTTGATAAATCGAATTAAAATCTCATAAACGGAATAAATTTAATTAATATTTAAAGTTAAGAGAAACATTGTATCGTCGTTTTAATAATCATTCCGGTTGCTGATTGTGATTAAGTTCATTGATCTGTTAGTATTTAAGGGAAATGTTGCCATATGTTTCTACGAAGAAAGTGCAGGCGGTGTAATATCTACTTTGAATGAGAAATAGGCAAACCGAGTTCGAATCCCGTTTGTTACATTCACTTAAGCATGAATTCCCATGGAAAAGTTATTAGTTTCTTCTCTACCAGATTTAGGTAAAATAGCAAGGCACACTGAGGTCTCTAGCCTTTGTTTCTAGGAGAAGGATAATTCTAAAGTGTAAACCATATATAAGCTTATGAGGTATATACTTAAAAACTGTAAGCTCAGCATATATACAATTCAGTATAAACTGCAGTGTAGGCGTTGAAGAAAACACAAATGAACTCAAAAAACAAAAACACAAATGAACGTGAGCAGATGAGCATGCTCAGAAACGAACATCGATATTTGAAGGTGAGAAATCAAACTGATTTTTTCATTCAGCCTTTTGGTCGAATCAGCTCTTATGATCCAAGGAGAGACTGTTTGAAATGAATAGATGATATTTTTTGGGTTAATTTGGATTTAAATATTATGCAATGACAGTAAAAAAAAAATAATATAAAAGAGATCGGGGAGAAAAAAAAGACAGAAAGACGTGTTGAAATGATCGTGGAAGAAAGAAGGTAAAAAGGATACCGAGTGTTTATCTATAGGAGTTGGATTCGAAGAGATTCCACGTGGGTTGATAACCAAAGCTGCACATTATCATATGTCTCGCTCTTTGTCTTGTTAGCAGTTGGGCTTCTCTGAGACAAAAGGGATTTTATTTTTGAATCTCACCCAGAACACATCTTTTGTTTTCGATCAGCGCTGGTCAGTTACTGTTTAAGACTGACGGCCTTTGTGAAGTTACGACAAGATGCAACTAAAAATTAAGTTGAAAGTAAAATAAGTAAAAAATTAACAATGATTATTAATCAAAGCTTATAAAATAACTTCTTGATAGCATTAAGGTTATAGTATAAAGAAGACTTTAACCTACACAGTGAGATGTTCTTAAATAACGAGAACATCAACCATTATTGGCAGGCATAATCATAACAAGGTAAGAAACCGCAGATGTCACTTGGTTGAAGACAGACTCAAAAAGGATATCTGAAATAACTTTTAAACAAAGTCGTGAAGGAAAATAAAAAGAAAGGACAAACTGTTAAAGGTTGGAAGACAATATATAGTTGCCAGCAAAAGGGACAGCCCAAGATGGTGGATAGGAATAGGGAAAGATGTCTTCCAGAAACTATGCAAAGTTTTAAAGCATAGAAGAATATCGTTGGAAACAAAGAAAGGTGCATTGAGCTGCAATGTAATATCTAATCGTCTATATGACACTGAATGTTGGACAAATCTCGTCGGTGATGAAGATGAAAGTTGAAGTGGCTCTTTTAACAATTGCTGAGAAAATGGATGCACTTTGTGGTTTAATGGATATCAGCTCGGAATGAGAAATCGAAGAGCCGAGTTCGAATTTCAGTCGTGTTTGCTGTAAATACCCGTCGGAAAGGTATGAATCAATCTCTTCTCCCAGCTATGGGTTGAATAACAGGGCAGACTGGGTTCTATAGCCTTGGTTGGCAACTAGTCTATCGTAGAAAGAAATGGCAACATAGTGCGGGAAAACTATCTACCTAGTCAGTCATGAATCGAAAGAGCGTGTATCGTGTATGACAATTAACTGAGTGACTGAGAATACAAATGGACAGATCATGTAACTAAAGAAGGAGTTTTCAGGAAAACAGGAACTAAAAGGAAACTGATACTTTTTTGAGGCACATAATGAAGAAAGAGTGCCTAGAGAATTTAACACTCACAGGATATGATGAGGAGCAAGAGAAGCAGGAGAAACAACGAGTAACCTATTTAAGGAGTTTGTGTGAATAGATGTCCAATCAAGGACAAAAAGAGGAATGATAAAGGGTCAAAAGTTACTTAGAGCAATGAGACAGGAAATTGTGGAGGACATGATGTTCTGAAACGTCATGACACTTAAAAGAAGATAAAAAAAATACAAAAATCGAGTGAAAAAAGAAATGTTATTTCTATGGTGTTTGAATATCTTACAGTATTAAAAATAGTCTTGTGTTCAATTTGTTTTCCTTCAAGTAAATAGCGAAATTGATAATGCGAATGGTATGATATAAAGATATGCGTGGAATAGATGAGCATTGAAAGTGAAACAAAGAAACAGACAAACGGGAGTGAGAGAAAGAGAGGGAAAGTGAAAGAGACACACATATATATATATATATATATATATATATATGAAAGAGACATATATATATATATATATATATATATATATATATATATATATATATATGAAAGAGACATATATATATATATATATATATATATATATATATATATATATATAAACGGGGAGAGAGAGAACAAATCTAATCATATTTCCATGTGATACAGAATTTAAATGAAGGTCATTTTCAAGATGGGTCATTGAAAAAAATGCTTAAGGCGATTCGCTTCAACAACAGATAACTGGGAATAAACCTAGCTCTCTCATTTTAGAGAAATGAGTTGGCGCTGTCCAGGGAACGGATACTCGGTGCCAAGGCAATTTATTACACTGAAAAGTGAAGGTGGAATTCCATGAAGACTGACGTAGACAGACGGATCGAGACAATGTAATATAAATGTAGTTATAAGCTTTATGTGTGTAGAAAAAGGAATATGGCATAAAGAAAATTACATGGATAGTACAAACAGAAAGGAAAGGTTGCACTTTCTTAGAGGGATAGAATAACAAATTTGAAGGAACTAAGAAAGATACACAGAGAAAGAAAGAAAAACAGAAAGTGTGTGTATGTGTGTGTGTGTGTGTGTGAGAGAGAGAGAGAGAGAGAGAGAGAGAAAGAAAGAGCGAGTCATATATATATAGAGAGGAATCCTGTGACGATGACGATAGCATTCTGGACACATTATAGAAAGTAAAGCAAAGCAAACAAGCGACTTTCCAGGATTTCCTCTTCCCCTGTTATCATCAACAAGCAAACCGTATGTTTTCTAACCAGCGATGCGCCTCCACTTGTCTCTTCCCCCCCATCCCACCATTCTCTACCATTCCACTTCTCACCACCATCGCTCTACATCACGTCCTGTTATCCCTGCTCCTTACTCTCTTTTCATATTGCGATCCGACTCCTCCTGACTCTCCATTTAGTTTTTCCCGCCACCCGTACCCAGTTCTCTTACCACTCATTCAATTCATTCCAATACACGCGTCTCTTTATATGCAACTTTGGTATT
>OZ010573.1:57040381-57060381 GCA_963932145.1 Acanthosepion lycidas
TGTAATATTTCTGATAGAGTATATTTGTAAAAGGACTCGCTCTCTCTCTCTCTCTCTATATATATATATTTATATATATATATATATATATGTGTGTGTGTGTGTGTCAGTGCCAACTCCGGTGGTTGGGCTTGTCGGGCCTAGCAAGAGTGAGTCTACATTCAAGTATATCTATTTCAAAGAAACAAAAATCTTTCGTATTGTGTCTTTTCATTCTTGACTTCAGCTCGATCAAACATTATTTGTTTTAACTCCATTCCTCAAAATATTGCCCGTAATACATTTCGTTCATATTGTTCATAATAAAGAAGAAAGAAAGTAAAAAAAGAATGAAATAAAATTAACCTGGCTAGTCGGTTAGACATTTAACAGGTAATGTATTTCTTGATTTACTTTTGTAAATAATCTTTTAAAATTTCTAATGACTTGTAGGCCCTGTTTTTCAGAGAACACATTTTTAACTTATTATTTTCAAATGTCCATTTTAAATAATTTATTCCGTACAGTATAAATTTTTTAGCATAATGTATCAATTGAAAAAAGGCAAATTGAATTTAGCTCGACCTAAAGTCGGCAAAAATCAAAGAAAGCCTTAACTTGTCGATTGGAGTGTTGGGATGAGTAGAGTGACTGGGGTAGTGTTGAGGAAATATGATATCATCCGGCAGTACTGATTTAAACGTAAATTTCACAGACACAGAGACCCATAACACACTAACGCATGCACATATATACAAACACACACTCGAGATAGATATACACATTATTTAAAAATGCAACACATCTGGTTAGAGATTTAAAAAAAAAATGTGTATTTTACTCAGAGTAAAGGAATCAGTTTAGCATCTAAGTTATACCAATAGTATATTTTTTTTAAAGATTGTAATGAGCCCGACAAACATTGATGAGCTAGAGTCACCACTGATATATATATATATATATATATATATATATATATATATATATATATATATATATATCATTGAACGTTTTTGTAAAATTTTTCTAATGTTCTTAGAGTTTTCTTTGTTGAATGACTAAGGGATTACAGAAACTGGCCATAATGTTTATTGCCCCAAGTGCTTTTGGTCGATTCATTAGATATTTTCAAGAGATCCATTGATATTTTAATGCTAATGTTTTTTAGAGTGTATGTTATAAGATGTATTGTGTAGAAGTAATTTCTTTGTTGCATTCAATGAAACACATATACAAGAAAGTTTTCTGCCGAAAAATTATACAACACACACACACGCGCGCGCGCACGCACATATCAGAAGTGTTGTGAGAATCAAGAAAAAGCAATGAACACGAACTTTCGCTTGTTTTTAATAAACCTTACACACGCTCGCACTCACTCAAACACACACACACACACACACACACACACACACATATATATATATATATATATATATATATATATATGTGGGGAGTGTAGCTTTCAGCATTCTACGATGAATATTTAAAAAAAATTTGCCCATATTTGTACTGATTATATTTTCTGCATGAGTAATCTAGGATTTTTATCTATACAATTAACTTTGTTGTCTCGTGAAATTAAACGTTAAAAGTAAAATTATCCAAAGAAAGCTAACCTGAAGCAAACAATAAATAAATAAATACATAAAAATAATAAAAGCAATGCATTAGCAGCTTAGTCTCCCGTGCTTATTAATGAGGTATTCCGTTATGTTGTTAACACGTGGTATGTTCCCGTGTTGGCGCTGCCATGCCTTTTGTTAATTTAACAAAAAAATATTACATTATCTCAAATAGGGGAGATAAATTTGTGTCACTGATTGCTATATGACATCATATTGTGTTTTCTGAGAGATTGCGGAACATTTTCCAAGATCTAACAAAATAACCAAACATAATTTTTAAAAAATTCCTTCCTTGAAAAGAGAACTTTTCAGCATCTCTCATAAATGAATAGAATTTTTTTCATGCAGTCGTTCAGTCTTTTGTGGATGGATGAAGAATATAAAGAGAAATTTCCCAAACGGAGTATAAAAAAAAAACAAAATGCCATTTGAAGACGACCGGAAAGAAAGGTTTTGTCAGATTATTTTGCTTCCTCCTAACAGAATTGATTTCTCTCATTGATTTCTTGAAATTAAGAATTGAACTCTGCTAAAAATCTCCTGTTCGATCAAAGAAAAGATTTCATCCCAACAGACTCGAATTAATTGTTTTACTGCATCAAATGAATGAATTTCAGCAATTTTTCCATCATCCATGGTGCTGTGTGGTGGTGATGGGGATGGCTTCAGACTCCGCTCTACTTTTTGTTGAAAGTGAAAACAGAAGACTAAATTTGTCTTTTTGGCCTCAATCTATTAGAATATTTTTGATCCGAGCCGTGTCATTTGTCTAATATCATTACTGTCATTGATTTTCAAAATAAATCATAAAAACATAAGCGTCTAAAACTTTTATATAACATTTATGTGAATAAAAAGACTTTAGGTCTCAATTAAAAAAAATAAGTACAAGCGAAAAGTATAAAAACGAAAAATATCCTGCCTCTACAAAGAGAAAAACAAAAAACAAAACAAAACAAACCCAAATTTATTTCAAATCAAAATAAAAATGTCTCCAGTATGATAACAGATCTAAAAATATTCATTTTATGAGTGCATCAGATGAAAAAATATCGAATCAAGAATATTTTAAACTTAATATCTGATTTAGCTCCACGCAAGTTTTATCATCGGATTTTAATCCGGCCAACTTTTTATTTGCAGCGCCCTGCTTGTCCATAATGTAAGCGACCTGATTGTAAAGGGTCAGCATTTTTTTTTTCATTCAGTTTTCCCCGAAGGCTTGATTTTGTTTCGCTCATCACAAAAAAGCCAGTCCAGTATTCGTCTATATATTTTCCAAGTACGTGAATGCGCTGAAAAATTTCGCGCCTTTTTCAAGAAGTTCTTTAAGAAAGAAAAGAAAATTTGCTCAGATTTTGGGGAGTAGATCTCACTAGAAACTTTTCAGCACCCAATTGTATAGATTTTAATAAGTATTCGCATTCTCATTTCATGGTGATGTCTGTTAGAAAGAGATTAACTTAAATTTAAATTTTCAAAATGTTTGGTGTTAATGTATTTAGAATCAAATATGTCATTAGTTATTTTCAGTGTTCCTCCTATGCAGTGTAAATGCAAAAATTTTCAGCATCATTTGACAAAACTATAAAAATTCATAGTATTATTATTCAGTCACCAAAGCCTTTTCCTCAACTTTCTATAAATTCATAGCAACTTTCTGCTAAATTATATATGCCATTATTAAAGAACTGTTTCACTTTTTGGTATGATTAAGTCTTCGATGCTTTCCAAATCTTCAACTTCTTTGACATAAACTTCAGTTCTATTGTCTAGTTTTGCTGCACTTTTCACCAGATTAAACAGAAATATTAAACAGTATGAAATGTGCATTTCATTTTCTTATATGATTGGACGAAAATAGAAAGTAAACAAAATTATCAAGCTTCCAAAATCTGTCATTTTGCTTTTTCAGTCTATAAGCATTTATTAATTTGGGAGATATGTAAATATTGGTCATTTATATTTAGTTCTAGAAGTAAATATTCGTCTTTTATACTTGAGCCTATAGGTAAACATTTATCTTTTATAATAGGGTCAAAGGTTAATATAGTTCATTTATATTTAGTTCTAGAAGTAAATATTCGTCTTTTATACTTGAGCCTATAGGTAAGCATTTATCTTTCATACTAGGGTCAAAGGTTAATATAGTTCATTTATATTTAGTTCTAGAAGTAAATATTCGTCTTTTATACTTGAGCCTATAGGTAAGCATTTATCTTTTATACTAGGGTCAAAGGTTAATATAGTTCATTTATATTTAGTAATGAATGTAAATATTGGTTGAGTTTATACTTGGGTCTGTGGTTAAATATAGATGGGGTTTATTCCTGGTTCTATAGGTATATGTTGATGGGGTCTATACCTGCATCTATTGGTAATTATTAGTCGGGTCTGAAGATAAATATTGGTTGTTTATATTTGAGTTTATAAACAATTACTAGGTTGGTGGCCAACTAAGAACTCTTGAAAGATTATGCGTATACCAGCCATGAAGAGATCAGTTTACTTCAAAGACAATTTTAGCATTTCCCTCATATTGTGCAAACATGACGCTAAGAACTTTTGCACCAACTTAATATTAATGATGTGTGTGTGTGTGTATGTTTGTTTGTTTGTGCGTGTGTGTGTGTGAATCAACTGTTATTCATTTGCGTTCCCAAGCGCGTCTTATTGCACGCACTATCAAAGATGTCAGAAATACTTGATCTCAAGGAGTCGAAAATCCAATTAACGTTAAAGCTGTGACTGAAATGCGAGCAGTGACTCATTTCCTAGTGTAAAGCTATACAGTTTGAATACAGTTGCTTGAGTAAAGATTCAGTGTTTAAAAAAGTTGAGTTCATGCCTCTTCTAACGCTTTTAAATGATATTTACAGCCAGAAACCAGAATTCGAAATATTTGAACCAGATCTAATTTCTGTCTTTTCGGTCTGTGGAAACGTTCATAGCGCACTTTTTGAAGAATCGAAACTGAATATACAGTTCAAAAATTTTTTTTTTCTGAATAGTTTTAAAGCTAGATAATGTATTCAAAATGAAGTGTATATGCTAATGTTTGTACCTGAAAGATATATATATATATATATATATATATATATATATATATATATATATATATATATATATAGTTTATGAAAAACTAGGTAATCCGTATGAGTAAACCTAAGGAGGATAAAATCCAGAAAGCTCATTCAAATTTATATCAAACATTATAATCTTTATGAAACCCCAAAATAACACTTTCAAAGTGAAACAAAATAACAGCGTCTGTTTCTAGGCATTTTTTTTTTACAAAGAAAATTAGTGACATCTCTCATGACTTCATTCTCTCTTTTTCTCTCTATGGGCTTTTTTCCTCTACCCCTTCGATATCAATATATAACTTCCGTTAAGTTAACCGTTTAAATGTGTCAATGTCTGCTAACTCACTCATGTCTTCTCTCTCTCCCCTCACTTCCCACTTCGTTAATTTACATATGTTTAATACGGCCCGTCAAAAATGTGTAAATTTTCTTTTCATTTTTTGTTTGGAAGTAAAGTCTGATGATCCGCAGTCCTTTAAAAGGGCTGTGGTGAAATAATTTATTACATGGTACCTTAAAGAGGTCTGTTTTTATTTAATATATATATATATATATATATATATATATATATATATATATATGTAGAGAGAGAGAGAGAGAGAGAGAGAGACGATAGGCTATATCCTCTTCCTCTTGTATGTGCTGCGTCCCTTCAGGAGATGGGCGATCATGATTCTCCAAAAAATCCCTATCTTTTGTGGCCCTTAGCAGATTTTTTCTCTTTACTAAGACTAACTTGTCGGGTAGGTGGCTCTCTGCCTTCTCCTCGCTCTCTTACTGTGAGGGTTAAGTTTTCTAAACCCCCCTTTCTCATTATGTGTTCAAGGAATTTCAGCTGCCTCTTTCTGATTCTGAGCATAAGTGTTCTATTTGTGGCAAGACTTCCTCATTGCTTACTCACTCCATCCATAGAATTGTGAATATACTTCTGTAGAACCCCATTTCTGTTGTCTTTAATTTTCTCTTCATCCGTGTGAAGATTGTCCAGCATTTACGGCCATTTAAGAGCATGGATAGCGCATAGCAGTCCAGCACTTTTTTCTTTGTTTGTAACGAATTTCTTTCGATTTCTCAGCATTTTGCATTGCTTTTGGAATGCCTCTTTGCTAGTCCGATGCGTGTTCGCATTTCATTGTCGCATTTTCCATATTTTCGTTTGAAGCTCGCTATATTGATAAAGAGTACTCAGTATTGGAAACAGAGTGTTTATAGATATAGACACTGTGGATATAGGAATTAACACTGTATGTTGTCAGTTTCATGCCTCAGTACTTATTTACTACGTAATAAATTGAAATTCGCATAATTAAAAAATAAACATCACATGAGTGAATTCATAATATTTAATTAAAAATTCATTAAGACAAATGATCAGGTGTCACAGAGTGGAGTAGTTTTTTGCACGTTGGTGCACATGCACACGCACACACACAAAAGAAAACACACACATATACATATAAATACAGGAGTGGAAACAGTGGTCAACACCTACTGGCGACAGTCTGTTTCATGCTTGAACGCAATCTTCAGGCAATGTGTGTTGTGCTCGGCTGTTTAGATATGCTGGTCAATGGGAGGTCAAACTATATATAACTCAATTAATTAGAAATCTTATATACACAAACTCGCTCTATCTTTGATATTGAGCACTTTTATCCCAAAATGACATACCTTAAAACTAATTTTTTTATCATATCTATCTATCTATCTATCTATCTATCTATCTAAACACTGTATTTCTCGCCGTGTCACAACAACTTAACTCGTACCATATACCTCGAGGAGATAGGTTAGACGTATTAGACTAACACTTAAACACCCCTATTTGACACTAATCCACTGATGACCCTAGATTCAAATATATATAATTATAAATGATTAAAATATGATTACAAATAAAATATGACTGAGTCATTAGCTAAATATTATTATTATATTTTGTAATTGTTCCTTGACAAATTATAAATATATCTTTTACTAGCTTACTGCCATATCACCTTGAAATACCGTACGATCAGCGAAGTTAAGCAACGTCGATCCTGGTCAGAACCTACATAGGTAACAGCTTGCGAATACCAGGTGGTGTTGCCTTGAATATAAGGGTGAAGTAACGGATAACCACTCGGAATTGTTAATCGGATAACCGTGTTCCAATTCCAGTTGGGGTCGTTATATTCCCTTATGCGCAAATATCCCGGGAAAAGTATGAATCTAATTCTTCACCTCCCAGCTATGGGTGAATTTGTAAGATTTGTAACCATTATTATCACCACAAAAATAGAATAAAATTGCGTATAAAATATTTACATTTCGACATTAAATTACCCATAGAGTTTTATATGCGGCTAAACAAAAACAGCCAACCACCATCTTATATGTTGTGAAATTAAGTATATATATATATATATATATATATATATATATATATATATATATATATATATTACAATGATGTTCACCCGGCACAAAGCCCAAGAGCCACTCGAGTTAGACAGATACAGAGTAAGAGGTACAGTTTATTGGGATATGTCGTGAAGATAACGGTTGACCTTAGACCTGAACAGGAGAAGATTGTAGTGATTGGGGAATCATCCTCACCGGAGTCGATTCCGCAAAACGACTGTACTTGGGAAGAAGCTGCTCGAGTGGAACTTACATCTCACCAATGCAGTGCAATAACAAGGGAATGAGAGTGGTTCGCTTCACTATGCGTGTCATGGCGGGTCTTAGCCGTGAAAGTTAAAACTGACGAAACTAAAGAATGTAGTTAATCTGAACACTTTCCCTGGAAATAGTGATAGAGCAGCGGGAAACTTGTGATGTTTCCTCTGTGAGAAAAGGATTGCAGGGTGGATAATATTTCGTCACACACAAGGACGCAGAGACTCTCTTTGAATCTATCAAGATTGGAAAATGAAGACTGGGCAGCTACTGACATATTTGGCAGCAGTACTCCATTTATGGACTGGTTTGACTCTTGTAAAGGTAGATGATAGGTACTTACTGGGGTAGTACAGGGAACCAAATATCTTTCCAGAATCTTTAATGATGGATCGTGTGTATGAATTCCACTTGTGGTCTGGGTTGAGTTGAAGTCCCAATAGATGCTCAAGGCACCGGACCTCGCTGAGGAGGCACTCGTTCATCGTGATCGGTGAAAGTTTTGGGTTCGCTCGGTGATGATCGAACGTCACTAGTATGGTTTTCAAAGCATTGAATGTGATCAGCCAGTTTTTCCCTCACTGCGCTGTTAAAAGTAGAGCAGAGGAGAGACCAGCTGCCAATCTCTGTTCATCTAGATTTTTTGAGGTACACTTAAATACCGTTTTATCATCAGCATGGATATTCACAAATGATTGGAGTATACTCTTAAGCAAATCAACTATGCAAAGTAGAAAGAAGGTTGAATCGAGAAGCGAACCTTGAGGACGCCTGCGTTGATCGCCTGGGCCACGGTGGACTGGCCGTTAATGACTACCTTCACGGACCTATCAATTAGGAAGGACTTTATAATTAAGAAGACTTTGCCAGTGATATCTTTATATCCTACCTTGTCAAAGATATTTAAAATATCTAAAGCAATCGGGCTTGAGATGTATTCTGTCTCACTGGTTCTGTAAGTGAGGATATCAGCAGTGGACCGAGTCGATCGAAAACCGTAGTGTTTGTCGCTTAATATATTGCTCCTATTAAGGTGACCAACAAAAATCAGGTTGATTATAGCTTTAAAAAGTTTCATAATGACACTGAAGAGGCTGATGGCTCTATACTGTGACGGGAATGAACGGGAACCCGCATTCTTGAAAACGGAACATACACTTGCCACCTACCACAGACTTGGGAAAGATTTCGCCTTCAAGCAGCGGTTAAAGATTTCACTAACATCAGGGATAACTCCCGCTTAATATTCTTAAGGAATATAATATTATAATATTCACTAGGATTTTATCTGAACCATTAGCCTTCTTAGAGTTAAGACTTTTGATAAGTCTGGGGACTTCCCGGACCACACACACACACGTACGTGTGTATGTGTGTCTCTGTGTGTGTAAAGCATTTTAACTCGTGCAGGACAAGATTAAAACATTTTATTTTAAACTTTGGCCTGTTACTATACACCGTTTCTCAAACTTCTACCTTCTTTCCTTAAAAAGGACCAACAACAGTCGAAATTATTCGGAACAATACAGAAAATTTCGGTAAGCCCCTTTACACCAGAAGCAACTCAGCAAATGCTTAACACATATTTCCTGTTCGTACTATTTAATAGAACATGTTCAAACGGATTGCTGCATCAACCTACAATGCTTAATATGTATATATACATATATATATATATATATATATATATATATATATATATATATATATATATATATATATATATATATATATAAAGAGAGAGAGAGAAAGAGAGAGATGAGAAAGTGAAAGAGATTTATCTATTGTTCATCCTGAATAATACAAAAATAAATCGTAAGGAAAAGACTGGAATAATTTAACACGACGTCGTGACAGAGGAATATAGAATTCTAAAACACAGCAGTATGGCATGACATTCTCCCGATTCTTTAACGATGCGACAACATCTGATTTTGATTAAAACAAAATTTCAAACATGTCAACTAATTCTTTCTTTCAACATTTTCAGATATTCACTCAAAGCATCGCAAAGCGATTGAAATCTGGCAACCGCAAACACACATAGCACCTTCCTGTTTTTCTAATATTTCTTGGGATTCAAGCATTATGATCTGCTGCTCCATATCAGATGGATAGGAAGACTATGTCTCATTAAGGTGGTGAAAGACTGATCTTGAAAGAAGCTTATAAAATCGCGAAAATTTAATTTAGTTTGAAATTTATTGTTTAAATTAGATTTCACTTTTATGGAAAATGGAGAAGTTGATGCAAAGAAAAATATCATCTATTTTTTAATCATTTTATCCCAAACAAAGCAATAATGCCATGAATACATAAGGGGTTACTGGGAGTGAAAGAAAATAAGACATTAAGAAAAGAAACGGAAAAACAAATCCTAAATAGGAAACAACGGACAACTCCTGTTCAAAAGACAGGGAAAGGTGTGAAGCTGGCGATAAGTGAACCTATCTATCTTTTTTTTTTTTAACTGAACCCATGTAAATTTGACAATTTTGAGCAATTAAGATTATTCCGAATATCATACCTTTTCTTTTACTCGTTATCTGTATCTTCTCATTTTTCCCTTATCCTTTCCAATCTTTATTGCTCCGGCTTGATTGTACTTAAACGTGGACTATTTTCATGAACGGAAAAAAGAATAAAGAATGCACAAAATATTTTTTATCTGCATCATCTCTTTTGTCTTTATTTTGTTCTAGCACTCAATAAATAATTTTAATGTAACAGAATTTCTTATATCTTTCCGTTCATCCGTGTCTTTAAATCGTTCTTTCTTTATCTCTTAATATTTCTTTCCCCCTCTCCTTCTTTGTCTCTCTCTACGTACCACAAGGTCCCCAAACAACCCTCCGCGAGTTTTGAATACAGAGTTGTCCTTCTCCTAGATCAGTTAACAACTAAGGCTATAGGACCCAGTCTCTCCTGCTATCTACCCAGACCTGGAGGGAGAAGAAGAGGATTAATAGTATTAGCACGTAAGTGAATGTAATGGATTCGACTGGAATTCGAACTCGGCTCTCTGATTCCTCAATCTGAGCCGCTATCCACTACTATATATATGAAAGGATTTTTTATTTGACATTATTTCTTATGACTGTTAGCGTTTTTTTTTTTTTTTTGGTACGTAAATTCATTTTTTCCATCAGAGAAATCACATTATTAGCCAAAGTGTGCCTCTACATGTTCGGCCACGAGCCCTGCCTGACAATTACAAACAAAATTCAACATGAGTTACAAAAACCGAAAGATTAACCCTAAACCAGCCTCTCAAAAACCACCTAAACCCCTCAACATTTCGTTCTTCAAAATCCGGGGCATTAGGACAAACTTCTGCAGTCTGGAATCTTTCCTCGCTGTAAACGGCCCGGATATACTGGCTCTCTGTGAAACAAACCTTGACTCGTCTATCCCCTCTTCTGATCTCTCGATTCCCGGCTATCTTCCTCTCCTCAGAAAAGACTATCTAACCCACATGCACGGTCTTGGTGTCTACATCAAGGAACATCTCCCTCTGGCCAGAGAGTCCTCTCTCGAATCGCCAGACCAGTCATACATGTGTCTCCGACTCTCTCTCCTCAATGCGGTAAGCTATCTCTTCTTCCTTTACCGCTCTCCATCCTCTCAAGACTGTGAGATACTCGATAGCATTTCTGACAGCATAGACAAGGCTCTCTCCACCCGTTTGCTCACATTTTCGTGTTTGGTGACTTTAACGCCCATCACACCTTGTGGCTTAAGAATGCTACTACTGACCACGCAGGCATTCAAACGCTCAATTTTTCAATCTCCCATTCCCTCACACAGATAGTTAACTTCCCCACTCGTTTTGCCTCCAACCGGGAATGTAAAGCCTCTCTTCTCGACCTGTGCTTTACCTCCATCCCCGAATCCTGCAGCGCCTCGCAACTCTGCCCTCTTGGTAACTCTGATCATGCAGTAGTATCAGTTAACATCTCCTTCAACTCCACCCGCTATAAAGAACCTCCTACCACTAGAACTTCGTCCTACTATCAACGAGCTGACTGGGACGCGTTCCGTGATTTCCTCCGCGATGTCCTCTGGGATGGAGTCTTTAAGCTCCCCGTCCAAGAATGTGCTTCTGAAGTCTCTTCCTGGGATAAAGCTGGAATCGACGTTTTCATCCCATCAAGGAAATATAGGGTCAAGTCGCGCTCCTCCTCCTGGTTCTCGGCTGCTTGCTCAGCCGCCATCGCCCATAGGAACCACTACTTCCACCTATTCCGTAGCGACATGTCTGACTGCAATAGACGTCTCTTTGCCTCCGCCCGTAACGAATGTAAGCGTGTCCTCAACGATGCTAAGTCACTATTTGCGGCTCGGATGAAGGAACGTATTGCATCTCGCAAATTTGGCTCCAAAGATTATTGGCATCTCTGCAAGAGCGTATTGAACAATTGCTAACCCTCTATACCTCCTTTATTCAACCAGTTCGAAGTCCTGACCTCCTCTACCGACAAGGCTGAATGCTTTGCTCGGAAATTTTTATTCAACTCGACGCTCGACTCTTCCGGTGTACCCATACCCGACTTCCCTCTTAGAACTGAGGCCATATTGAGTGGGTTAAACATAACCCCATCTTTGGTACTGGGCGTTATCTCCAAATTAGACCCCAACAAGGCTAGTGGTGGAGACGGGATACCAGCCATTGTCTTGAAGAAATGCGCACCTGAACTGGCGCCCGCCCTTTCTAAACTATACAACTACTGCCTCAAGGAATCTTGTTTTCCTGACTGTTGGAAGTCCTCTTCGATCGTTCCTGTCTTCAAGAACTCCGGCGACCCCTCTGACTCTTCCAACTACCATCCTATCAGTCTCCTTCCCCTCTTCGGCAAAGTCTTCGAAGCCCTAATCAATACCGGGGTGGTTAACCACCTCACATCCCATAATCTGCTCTCAGACAAGCAATATGGTTTCCGCTTTGTCCGATCTACAGCCGATGTGCTTACGGCCATCACTGAAACAGTCTACCGAGCTCTTCAAAATAATGGGGAAGCCCGAGCCGTGGCACTAGACATCTCCAAAGCATTTGATAGGGTTTGGCATGCCGGCCTTCTTCGCAAGCTCCAGGGTTATGGCATTACGGGTCGATTATATAACCTAATACGATCATTCCTGTCATACCGTAAATTGAAGGTCGTTCTCAATGGATTCTCCTCTAGTTCCTATCCCACGAACGCAGATGTTCCTCAAGGCTCCATCCTAGGCCCCACTCTATTCCTTATCTACATAAATGACCTTCTTGACGCAATAACTTCCCAAGTTGGCATCTACGCGGATGACACCACAATTTATTCCTGCCTCAAAAACAAATCTAGTCTCGCTGACAAAACTCGCCTGGCTGTACGTCTCGAAAAGGACCTCCAATCGATTGTGAACTGGGGCATGAATTGGCTGGTCAACTTCAACGCTTCCAAGACAAAACTGCTCTCTATTAATCACCACAGAGATCCTTCCCTTCCCTCCATTAGAATGTCTGACGCTCAACTTCTCGAGAGCAACTCTCTGCGGCTTCTCGGTCTCACGTTGACTGCTGACCTGAGATGGAATAAATACATTGAATCAATTGCCTCGTCCACTGCAAGGAAAGTTGGCTCCCTGAGCCGCGCCAGGAAGTTTTTCTCCCCGGAGTCGATCCTCCAGATCTACAAATCAACAATTCGCCCTTGCATGGAGTATTGCTGCCATATATGGTCTGGTGCCCCTTCTGTTTGCCCCGGGGTTCTTGATAGGCTCCAGAGGCGGATATGCAATGTAGTTGGCCCTGCCCTGTCGTCTCGTCTACAGTCACTTTCTCACAGGTGCACCGTTGCCTCCCTCTGTCTGTTCTACAAATACTTTCATGGAAATTGCTCCGAGTAGCTGCATTCGCTGGTTCCCAGACGTCATGAGTTCCAGCGCCTTACGAGGCTGGCATCCCGCTCTCACCCCTTCACTGTCGAAACTCCTAAATGTAGCCGTCTCTTCTACTCTAAGAGCTTCATGTCTCGCACCTCTCGCCTGTGGAACTCCCTTCCCTATTCCTGTTTCCCTGTTAGCTATAATCTCCAGCTATTCAAGTGTAATGTCAATCGACATCTCCAGTTGCCTTGATCTATCCACTACCCTCATCCTTTCTTCTATCACTCCTATATGATCTTGCTCTAAATTTTCTGTAACCCCTTGCGTCCTAGTGGCTTCTCGCCTTGCTTGGGGTGAAAAGCAAATTTTTATTGTAATTTCGTACCCGAAACGTAAATAGTAATTTTTGAAAGGTCTTTTTTTCCAACATTATTTCTTATGAATATAAATGTTACTTTTGATGATTACTCGTGTTTGAGATGCTGTCCCTAACTGGTCTCCCTGATGGAAAAAAAGAGATGCACGTTCGATTCTTGTCGAACTTACAATTTTTCATTAGTAAGACTTCTCAATTTAGGCCGGTTGTTATTAATTTTAGAACGAGTTTTATTAAATTCCATACACACGTTCTGTCTATTCAAAATTTTATTAGATCATTCCAATTTCTGAATGTGGTGTTGTACATCGGGATTGAAGACATGAATAAATTGTCCAATGTTTTTTTTTTTTTTTGTCACAATCAAATATTTTCGAGTATTATTCTCATTGGCAAGAACTGGGCGTTATCAGTATAGTAAGCAAGATTTCTTTTACTAATTCTTGTAATTCGATTTTAAATGGAAATGGAATTGGTATCAGATCAAAATGACGTTATATGTAACGGTTAACCGGAAAAGCATGTATCAAATATCTATACGTTTTTTTAGTTTTTTTTTAATGTACTGCGAAGAAAAGATATTTTTTAATATCGACTGTTTCTTTTACATTATAATGGCTTCTATAATTTTGATTCGTTCTTTGCGTTGAGTCCTGTATAATACTTTGGCGTCATCGTTATCTATTAAAGTTTGTTTTAGCATTTTGATTGTTTGTAATGTGCCGATCGATATGTGTAAAAATTACTCTGTTTCGGTAAGTGACATATCATCCTACAAGAGAGTGTGGCGCACGTGTAACGAATATATATATATATATATATATATATATATATATATATATATATATATATATATATATAATACTAATTTGGATCCATTTCGGTTATAATTTATTTCGTGATTATTGTTATATTCATCTCTTCAGATCGAAAGAAAATTCTAAATTTGTTCTCTATATTCATCTATAAATTGATTGATTTATTTATCTTTTACCTATTATTTTTTTAATTAAAAATCTCTTTATTTTACTTTATTTTATTTTATTAATTTTACTTTGGATTTATTATTGTTATTATTATTTTTATTAGTTTTATCTTTATTAGACTTTATTTTTTAGTAGCATTATCTTTATTAGACTTCATTAGACTAATTTGAATTTGTGATGACTATTGCTGCCTAAAATAACAAGCTGTATCGGACAATTTGCTGTAAATCTTTCAAGTCCGATCACACACCACGTCACCTGATGTATGAACTTGTTCAAACCTTTAAGAAAAAAATTTCTTGGCCAGGTCATTCTATTATAGTTTTACTACTATCTCATCATTTATTTCTTCCTTTTTCCCTTTCCCTTCCTTCACTATCTATCTCTCTCCTTCCCTCTCTCACGCCCTCTCTCTTTTATGTTTTAAAAGAAATTATATCCGAGAATCTGTTATTTTTCTTTCTTCCTTCCTTCCCTCTTTCTTCTCCTCCTGTTAATCTAGTATATGTCTGAATGAATTGCCTCCATTTGTTATGAACTCTCGGTCTGAAGAGATGAATATAACAATATTCACGAAATAAATTATAACCGAAATGGATCTTTAAGGTTTTTCATGATATATATATATATATATATATATATATATATATATATATATATATATATATATGTATGTATATATATATATATATGTATATATATATATATATATATATATATATATATATATATATATATATACTTTTTCCTTTCAGTTGTTTTTATTTTCATTGATTTTGTAGCATTTTTTGATCACATCTTTCCTTCCTGCCTTATATGATGGTGTAATTTTTTTCTTTCAGAAAGTATAACTGATTCTGGCTCGGAAGATCCGGGCATCAGACAGGTACTACACTTTGATCCTAGGTAGAAAAGCTTATGTCGTTGTATATACAAGCAAGCGTAGCGGAATAGTATGCTTTTCTAAACTTTAATTTGGACATAATGACTGATGAAATGTTACGAAGTTCTAAGCGCCCTCTTTTTGATAAACTAGAGATAGAATCTGCAGAAGAAAACCAATTTTTTCTAATAAAAGAAGCGGGAACGTTTTGCACGCAACTAATATTCTACAGTGTCCCAAATTTGTATTCAAACCGATTAAATATTTTATTTTCAGCAAGATGGCGTTCATGCATACTATTATTAGTGTTTAACTTTTGGATGACAACATTTCATGAACCTGAATTAACGGAATAGATCCAATAGTATTAGGTTGGTGCAAAAAATAATAACGTAATAATGTCGTTTTTTGACGTTAAAAAATACGTCAAAAACGACATTATTACGTCATTATTTTGCACCAACCTAATATAAACACAGTTTTCTAGATCTTACCTTTTTTGTTTTTAAGCGAATTCACCCCATGTAAGTGTTGTGGTAAACCCTCTTACAGTATAATGAACTCTTCCTTCTCTCATAAATACAAACTGCGAGAGTCGGACGGAGCGCTGAGTGGCAAAGTGAAGTGGAGTAGTAGACGCAGTGCTAATCTACTTATTACTAACACTATTGTTTTGTATATATCTTCAATATACTTTTTCAACCTACCTTCGTCTTCCGTGTCTTTCTTTCTGGCCCCTAAACAGGCCACAACAGTAAGGCAATAAATCTACTAAGACACAAAGTATTAATGGGCGTGAGAGAATTAGAAAACAGAAGCATTACTGAAGATCAAGAACAATAGAAGAGTAATCACTAAGACAGTAGATAACGACTGACATTGCATTTAAATTTTTGAAGATCATACTTGCCTGTAAAGCCAGAAGAGAATTCCACAAGCGAGAAGGCTGATAAAAAAAAGTTAGCATAGAACTTTACGGTTACATCTAGCTAGTTCAACTCTAAATCGATGGGAGCTTGTTGCTAATTTAGTATTGCGCTTAAATTGATAAAGTCTAGGGACCATGGTGAGGAGATCAATCGAACAATTACCATGAAAATAGTTATAAAAAAGGCACAGGGAAGCAACTTTACAGCGATGGGAAAGTGACTGAAGCTGAGGCGCCAGGTCAGTACCAATAATATCTTTGGATTTTATTAAGAATCTTTAAGTCTATAAAGCAAGATCACCGGACCAAATGTATCAGCAATATTCGAAGAATGGACGAATGGTAGACTTATAGATATGTAAGATAGATTCTGGAGATAAAAACTATCTAACATGACACAGTGAACCAACTTTCTTAGCATTAAACCTAGCAATGGATTCAGTATAATCTTTTTACTTCATGTCAGCCGAGAATGTTAGCCCGAAAAGGCGCAACGAGTCATCCACCTGGAGTTTAGCATCAGCCATACTGATAGAAGGCAGAAAGGGGTCACCCAGATGATTAATAGAGAGCAGTTTTGTTTTGGATGTGTTGAAATTAATAAGCCACACTTTGCCCCAGTTAACAAATGACTGTAAGTCTTTTTTGAGATCAGCCGCCAATTTGAACGTATCAACCTGATCGGACTTAATATCGAAACAGGAGTAAATGGTTGTGTCATTAGCATAGATAGCAAGTTGAGAACTGATGCCATCAGGAAGGTCAATGATGAAAAATAAGAACAAAGCAGGACCAAAGAAGCCCTGGGAGGACACCTTCATTATTCAGAAGTATTTAGAAGAGTGGCCGTTCAGGATAATTTTCACTTACGATTTAATAAGTCCGAATCAGTTAAACATTCGTCAATATCACTTTTCAACTTGTGAAGAAGATCAGTATGCCAAACCATGTCGAACGCTTTCGAGGTGTCCAAAGAAACAGCCCGAGGTTCACCATTCTTATCTAAAGCTTGATAGACTCTTTCCATCATAATCGTTAATACATTGACAGTTGACCTAGAGAAACGAAAGCCATATTGCGATGTGAGATGCTTAATCAATTAGTTGATTAGGGCCTCTAGTACTTTACCAAAAAGAGGTAGAAGGATAATAGGCCAATAGCTGGAAGGGGTAGACGATTCACCTGAGTTATTAGAGACTGGAACAACAGATGAAAGGTTTCCTACAAGCAGGAAAACAAGAGGCAGCGAGGCACTTATACAATTTATAGTGGACAGGAGCATTTCTTAACAACAATGGATACCATCAGGTTCCCATTCTTTGTGTGGATTCAAATTAAAGTTGATATTAGACACCATAGAAGCGTTTATACGCATATCACTCAACAGAGACTCAGTTCTAAATGAAAAGCTAGGCAAGGATTCTCCAGATGAGTCAAGAATAGAGAGTTTAAGAGTCAGGAGAATTTACGAGCGAAACATTATGTTTATCAGCAGATGCTAACGCCTCAAATTGATTGAATAGAAGAAGATTAGAAAAAAATTCTTATTTAATACACTATCAAGAGTCGACAGTATTCACGAGAGCCAAAGTTGTTAGATGCAATACTTTGCCTCATTCTATCAGCAAATTGAAATAGCTCTTTCGAGGACACGTTTATATTTATTACATGCAGGCACTTATAGGCGTCTGTTGTAATCAGAACTGTCACGGTGATATAGCCGGGGAAAAAACGGAAGGAGGTCTTGTAAATAGTGGTTCCTGTCTAATGGATGACTGTAGATACTACAGCGTGATCAGAGTTGCCAAGAGGACAGTCTTGCGAATCTCGACAAAAGCTAGAAGAGGAGGTAAGGAAGAACTCAAGTAAGGAAGCATGTTGGTCTGATTTATTAGGGAAACAATTTAGGAAATCCATGATTTAAAAGAAAAAGAGATAGCTAACAGCGTGTAAGCTAAAGTCGAAAGCACATGAAAGACTTGTCTGGGGGACACGAGTGACATTGGAAGATTGTCCCGGATGTAAACGCCGAGGCCATACATATAGATGCTAGAATCTTTTCGGTAAAGAGGAAGATAGCCTGGGACAGAGAATTAATTGGTAGTAATGGAAGAATTTAAATTAGAATTGCTAATTATCATTCACATGATGCAACATGTATACTTGTCAGGGTTTACTAAGCTTAGTCTTATACTAAGGTATAAAACTTACTTCCAACAGCTTGCGAGATTGGTTTGCTCGCCATTCATCTCGATACTAAATTAAAAGAAAAAGAATGTTTTAGATGGCAGCTATTAACGAATATAATAAATAAACTTGATTGTTATTTAAAGTCTTTTGAGCCTCTGCAAGTGCGTATATCGTTGAAAAAGTTATTATGGCATCTTATGCGTTAGCGTTTTCATTGGATCGTTGTTTCATTGCGACGCCTTTCTCTTTATAAATTTCTTGCGTTTGATCATAACATTGCTTTCAGCTTTCAAATTCCCTTTTCACCCATTGTCTTTTATATAGTATTCTCCTTTCTCATTATATTTTCTGTCCCCAACTTGTTACGCTAACTCCCCAATCCCAATCAATAACCTCTTATTTTCTCTAAATCACTCTTTCAGTAACTTGTCGCTCTCTCCAACTCCTTCCCTCAATACTTTCTTAGTCAATTTCATTTCACGATTCTATAATTTCTCTCTCTTTCTCTCTCTCTCTCTAACCGAACCACTTCATAACTTCTTATTTTCTAGCTTACTTTCTCTGACTACCCAATCTCTTACATTTAATTTTCTCCAAACCATAACTGAGTCTCTGATTTATTCTCACAACTCCATAACTTATTACTATCTCTCTAATTCCAACCTCTGTATTCTAAATTCTTACTTCCTTTCCCCACTCTGCAACCGTCTTACTAACCGTTTTATTCTAAATCACCATTCTAACCTCTTATTTCCACTGACTCTATAACACTTTAATTTTCTCTAACTTGATATTTTTCTTGGAATCGTTGTGCGTATATCTCAAGGACATGAAGATTGCGTCCAAGCATGAAACAGACTGTCACCGTTTTGTATTAATCTCAGTGTCCACTTTTATATTTACACATGCTCTATCTCTGATATTGAGCATTTTGCCATAAAACTATATTTTTATCATTCATACATATATATATATATATATATATATATATATATATATATATATATATTTGAATAAAAACAGACCACTTTAAGGTTCCATGTAATAAGTTATTTCACCACAACCCTTTTAAAGGGCTCTGGATACTCAAACTTTACTTCCAAAAGTTATCCAGAGCCCTTTAAAAGGGTTGTGGTGAAATAACTTATTACATGGAACCTTAAAGTGGTCTGTTTTTATTCAAACATATTTGCTCTGAATTTACATTGAGCTCTCTGGATATCATCCTCCTTGGGTCTGCCCATACGGATTACCTAATTTTGCATAAACTATATATATATATATATATATATATATATATATATATATATATATATATATATATATAATTTATCTAACAAAACAGAATGAAATCAAGTTTCTTGCACGTTTATCGGCTTTTGTAACGATTGGCTTCAAGATAGTAATACACAAATACATTC
>OZ010573.1:57065381-57130381 GCA_963932145.1 Acanthosepion lycidas
TGTCTTAATTTTGGTTGCCATATTCACGATGTTTCGACCGTTGTACGCTCTGACATTCTACAATATGGCAACAAAGACGAGGACAACAGATCGAACAATGTAAATAGTGTAAATAATTACAATACCTAATCTCAAAAATATAGACAGATAATGTCGATTTAATTGAAATAGAATTCTTTTTCTGATTACAACGATTCATTGGTGAAACAGGTTAAAATAGAAGTTTTCCAAATTGTCTTACTCACATACGCACACACAAATACTTACACACGAACAGGTTTTATTGGATTCAACTGACATGTTCGTTTTGTTTAATTTTGATTGTATTTTTTACAGTTTTTAAACAAATTAATGCACATTCGGACCAACTGTAGCTAAACAAGTTCATGTTTTTGTTCGAATAATTTCGACTTTCTCTGTCGTTATTAAGAATAAAATATTGCCAGCATCGTAGATACACGTACATATAAATTTGAAATATAGCGTTTAAAAAATAACCGGATATGATTAACAAAATTTTATATATAAGGCATCCCTCTGAAAGTAAATGTCTCCTGTTTATGTTCGTAGAAATTATAACCGATACAGGGATTGAGAAAGTTTTCTTTTAGATTGAGAAAGTGTTCAACCAGAAAACACTATTTTCCCACATAATTACCACCAGTGGCTATGGGTTGGCGATGAAGAAGAGCTTTTCATTTTGTAGTTAATCCCAAGTCAACTCTGCAAGTAGGTCCCTTGATAGACTTGTGTAAAATTGAGTATAAGGAAATAAACGGCTGGTTTCTTTATTTCTATATAGTTTCAACATTTGCCCATTTAAAAAAAAATAATTTTCTTTCTTTATCTTCACTCTTTTCATTCTTCCATTTATAGTAATTTCTTCTCTTCGCTTTTGTTCCTTACACTTTATATATTATATGCTCTGTAGTCTTTCTCTATTTCGTTCATATTTTCTTTCTTTCTTTCTTTCTTTCTTTCTTTCTTTCTTTCTTTCTTTCTTTCTTATGAAATTTCATTTGTTTTATATTCTTTCTTTCTGTAAATACACATCATGTTTAAAGTCACTTCCAATGCACAAAACTGCGGCAATGTATCTATCTTTAATCACTAGTCTCTTTCTCGCTCTTTCTCACTCTCCCTTTCTCTCTGTCACACACACAAGCAAACAAACAATGTATGTGTATATATATGTCATACAAAGGCACTGTTAAATATTTGTTTCATATATATAACATCAGTTAAGTGACAAACTGTATTTGTATTAATCACACACACACACACATCTATACACACACTTGTTGGAATAGACTCCTTATAATGTGCGTGTAGATCTGTGTGTTTGTGTGTATGTGAACAATAACCCTAGAGTGATACGTAGCTGTATTGTGATCTGAAATATTTGTTGATTAAAATAGATTTTTATTATTAGGCTTCAGGCTAATATATATATATATATATATATATATATATATATATATATATATATATATATATATATATATATACACTTACGTATATAGATGTACCTACGTACGAACATAGGTAGTACGTCCGAACCATTGATCACGATGACTTGAAATTCATGAAGATTTGAAGGAAGCCGAAACAGAAGCGAGCATGAACCGTATCAATGAAGGCTATAATCCTCAAAAACCAAGAAAGACTTGCTTGTTGTGGATTGTCTGATATTCGCCGAAAAAGTACTTGGAAAAGCCTCTGTCTTTCAGAAATTCTGTGATGTGGTTGGATGAGTCTTGAATAGAATTGTTTGATTGAATAGCGAATCCTCTATAAAGGAAAAAAAAAGCACTGCGTCCCATTCAAAGAACACAATCCCGACAGTGAAGTAGCATCATGATATTTTTTAAATCATTTCACGCCAAGCAAAGCAATAAAGCCACTAAGCCGCAAGGGTTTACTGAGTGTGAAAGAAATATTAGAAAAAAAAAACATGATTAAGGAGAGAGAACAATAAAAGAACAAGAATCAGAAGACAACGATTAACATTGCATTTAAATCTTTGATGAACAAATTTGGAAATTAATCTGGAAACTAAGAAGCCGGAACCGGAAGAGAGTTCTACAAGTGAGAAGTGTGAAAGGAGAAACTATTAGCGTAAAACTGATGGTTATATATCACCATTTCAACTGCGAGATGATGAGATCTTGCCGACTATTTAGTACTGCGCTTAAATTCATACAGTCTAGGCACCATAGCGAAGAGCTCATCTGAACAATTACCATGAAAGTATTTATAGAAAAGGTACATGGAAGCTACATTACAGCGGTGGGAAAGTGACTGACGCTGAGATGTCAGTTTAGGACCAATAACACTGCAGATTCTTCTTTGAATTTTATAAAGAATCTCTAAATGTATAGCAAAAGCAACAAACCAGATATGATAGCAATATTCAATTCATGGACTATATTCAATATATGGGATTATTTTTGTTCAAGGTGAGTATACTATGTATCGACAGGTTTTCGAGGAGTAACTGATATCGTCTACGAAAGCCATGAAATTATCAAGACGTTGTATTAGGTTGGTGCAAAAATAATGACGTAATAATGTCGTTTTTTGACGTTAAAAAATACGTCAAAAAACGACATTATTACGTCATTATTCAGCTGAAAACAAAATGGTTCCAAAAATCTCCTGACTTGAATCCCATTTAGAATTTGTGCCAAGAGCTAGAAGTTCGAGTCTAACAGACCTAATCTGAAAATCATTTTTTAGAGTATTGTAAAATACTGACTGAAGTCTTCAGAAACTTATCAGCACTATCTCTTAAGCCATTGCAAGATGTCGTTGCTTTTAAAGGCTACAGAACCAAGTATTGAATCATTTTTCTATATGTATTTGATATTTGTTTCTATTCTTATTTCTGGTACTTGATCCAAACATTTTTATTAATAAATCGTTTTATTTAAAAAAAATAATATCATTTTTGTATTTAAGTGTGGTAGCATTGCTTTTTGTTTTCATTAATTTGGAAGCTGTATATCACTATCAGTTATTATCGTTCTTACTGTATAAAACTTGTTTCATATACGGTCAGTGAGATCTCCACAGAGAACCTTTTCTCCCTTCCACCAGCATGACTGATCCAAAAATCCAGGAAAGCAAAATCTTGGACTCACATTTTCTACTAACACGAAGTGGAGCGATAACATTGAATCAATTGCTCCATCTACGACTAGGAAAGTTGATTCATTGTGTTGTGCCAGTAAATCTTTCTCGTCAGAATCTTGCATATTTATAAATCTACCATTCGTCCGTGCGTGGAATACTGCTGCTAAAGTGCTCCTGCTGTATATCCCGAAATTCTTCACAAAATTCAAAGAAGGGGGTCTGTAATGATATCGATTCTGACCTGGCATCTCGGCATCAGTCACTTTCTCACCGATGTGACGTAGCTTCCCTGTCTTTTCTAAAATTATTTTCATGGCAATTGTTCCGAGGAGCTTTTTTCCCCTGGTGCCTCGACTATACTGACAACTAGATTTCACCGTTTTACCGTTGAACTAGTCAGATGCAACCGCTACTTCTATTCTAACAATTTCTTTTCTCGTACTTCTCATTTGTGAAACTTACTTAAATTTAAAAGCAACGTCAATCACCATCTTCTGTCTTCTGGAATCCTGTTCTTTTATTGTCTTTTCCTCATTTCTCCTCACTGAAGTCTTCTCATTCTCTTTCACTCTCTGTAAACCCCTATATCTTAGTGACATTATCGCCTTTCTTGCGGTGACATGATTAAAAAGTATGTATTAATGAAAAGTAGCCTACCTAGTGCAATGGCGCCGTAGTCCGCTTTAAAATACGAGAACCTAGCGCACGTTTCCTTTCGTCCTTAAGAAATTTTAGAAACAATATTTAAATTCCATTTTCTGGATAATAACCGTTTATATCTTTGCGTTCTCTTTAAATCTTGTCAAACGATGTTTCAACAACGATTTTAACTTTGCCAAAAGCCAAAAGTAGGAGTTAGTTGAATCTATATTTTTGGGAATGGCGTTGACAAACGTGACCTTTTGCCAAGAGCTTTGAATAAAACATGAAGAATCTACCCATTGGTTTTTTGTTAATACGGTGATCACACAGTGTCCAAGCTCGCACATTGACGTCTCTCTACTCACTTAACAAATTTACAAGAGGATGTCTGTTCACGCCTATAAAGTAAGGTCTCCATTATTTGTTTTTAGATTGTGTCACGCCTACAAAGTAAGGTCTCCATTAATTATTTTTAGATTGTGCCAAACCTGAGCTCTGTTGGATCAAGAAGACAGAAAAAAGATGTTTTAGATTTTCTCAGATTTTTAGGAGTTATTAATAAAGATAGGAAAATAGAAAAGTTATTAATAAAGATGGGAAAATATAATTTAGAAATAAACACAATTCACAGTAAAATCTGTTGAGGATTAAATGAAACTTCCATGGGACTCAAAGTACAGATTGAAAAAAAGGTAAGTGAACCAATATATATTAATTCTAAGGTAATGGAATTTTATTTATCAATCCGATAAATTAGTGGATACTCATATTTGAGTAGACGCTCCATTTATTTATTAAACAGTATATTTTTTATGTCCCTCTACTGGCCTGTATATTCGAGATAACTTAGTAAATGAAAATATACTGTCTGTAAAATTCGAACCTGCGTCCCCCAGGAAAGATGAAAATGAACATCGATAGACCCGACATGTCTTAAACGCCACCGCCACGGAGCAGCCGTGCCGATCAAGCAAAGTCTGAAACTTACCTTTAAGCGAAATCCTTCTCGTATTAATTATGTATGTGTATGCGCGTATGTGTGTATTGATCAATATCCCATCGAGTAACATGTATTATTGTTATTATGCTACAGATATACTGATATCTACCTGTATGTGTGTGTGTGCATGTGTGCATGTGTGCGTTTCTATTTTCTACCACTCTGTGGTTTCGTTTTCATCCGTCATTCAAATGCTTTTGATATTCTGCTTTAGTTTTTTTTTTTTTTTCATAACTAACCTTAATCGACCTATCCGTCGTTCCTCTGAGATCTTTCTCTTGTAATGAAGGCAGCTTTTTATCTTCGTTACTGCGATGCACGCAATTCCCGTTATCTGATCGACAACAAAATTGCAGAGCAGATGAAACAATGAGTGTTGGGTGACGAACAAGAATCCTTTTTATGTTCTTCAGTTTTCTCCGTCATATTAACTATCTTTGCCTCTCTGCATAATTTATGTATTTATACATTTTTTAGTATTTGATTTCTTCTTCTTCTTCTTCTTCTTCACTTGCGTTTACTTTCGTCACCTATTTTTCTTCTCTGCTATTCTGCGATTGTCTTTAATTTTTGGTCCTGATCACAGAGCTCATTCTGCAAACACCAGTTATTATTTGATCACCAAAGTTAAGCAAAGTTATGCTTGATCATTACTTAGCTGAGTGACCTTTTAGGAACATCAAGTACAGTTGCTTATGGCTTTGTGTCGTACTTATCAAAGCCGAATAAATAAACTTTCTTTTAATATTAAGGCGTATCAAATGTATTTTATTTTTTAACCATCTCTAGTTTTCCTGTTGAGTATCTTTCGATGATCCGAGCTCTTCCGAAAGTTTAAGCGTGTTGATAGATTAGTTCTCCTATATTTTGTGTTTTAAAGTATCTTAATTGATGACCATCCCCGTATGGATTTATTTCAAGAAGCAAAATGTTGCACATAGATATTTGTGCGGGATTTCATTTATAGCGAGAATGTCATTGAACGTCAGCGATCCTATTCTCTTGGCCGAGGAAGTGGTACGAAGAATCGTCACAACCATAGACTTCTTCGGCTGTAATAGATGACCCCGACGCCTTCCGTGTCTTGCGCTCTTGCGTTCCACAACACTCGCTACTGCCACCTTCGTGACTGTTGGATCAAATGATCTCTACTATCTAGTCCATCGGGTCCAGTCTTCGCATGTTAGAGTAGACAATCCCTAACTCACTGAGGATTCAAGACATGTTGACTACCCGGTTCTGCCGGCCTTCCAGAGAGGTTGCCAGGGATGTGGCCACTATCGCATGCTAACAAATTCGGGGAGCCACTGGTGAAAGCTGAGTGCTATATGGAAACCAATAATGGACGAGTTGTCCTAAAAAGTATATGGAAAGCCCCGCACTGAAGGTCGTATCCCTCTACGAGACAGCCCATCCACACCATTACTCTTAAAACACTTAAATCAGTTTTGCTCAGTATGGTCAGATATTCTTTAATTTCGTTCCATTTCTCGAATTTTGGGAGCATATTTATTAGCGCTGCGACCAAGTTTAAAATAATACTTAAACATTGGCAGAATTCCAATACTAGTATTTGCCATTATAACATCTGATACTAAATTTAAAAATATTAGGTTGGTGCAAAAATAATGACGTAATAATGTCGTTTTTTGACGTTAAAAAATACGTCAAAAAACGACATTATTACGTCATTATTTTTTGCACCAACCTAATATTACTGATAATGAATTAATAATACATTGGATTATGTATAGTCTATAAAATGTACTTATATAACTTTGGAACTAAATGTCTGTAAAAATTGAAAATACTTTTGATATCCGCTAATATAAAATAATAATAATAATATTAATAATAATAATAATAAGAAGAAGAAGAAGAAGAA
Source organism: Acanthosepion lycidas (assembly GCA_963932145.1). Lineage (NCBI taxonomy): Eukaryota > Metazoa > Mollusca > Cephalopoda > Sepiida > Sepiidae > Acanthosepion > Acanthosepion lycidas. Next base: position 57,072,044 of record OZ010573.1, read on the forward strand.
GAAGAAGAAGAAGAAGAAGGAGGAGGAGGAGGAGGCAAAGGATTAGTTCAACTAGAACTGTCTTACAAAACTACAACAATCGATCTTCAAAGATATCTGGAAACTTCAGCAGACTGGATGATGGTCTGTGTCAAAGAACATGAAAGAAATAAGAAACCTTATTCAGTAACAGAGGAAGCCAACAAACTCAAAAGAGAGTTTCAAGTAAGTGAAGAAGTGCAAATAAACCATAATACACCTACTGCAGCGGCAAAAACTTAAAAAGAAAGCAAAGGCAAATGCAACGTATCAAATGTAGAAACGATGGCAAGATAAACCTCTTCATGGTCAATACTCTGCCCGTACCAAACAAGCTGATGTAGACAAACCCCGTAGACAAAATATGTCGAGTGTTTGGTTATTGGTTCCTAATTCATAAAGAAAAATAAAGATTTTAATTCAACGTTTTTGTTAGATGATTAAAAATGCGCAAATACATATGACTGCATGTGCGAGTAGCGTAGCGGTTATTGGCTCTGGAAGTAGAATCGGCGAGACTAGTCTATTGCGTTCCTCTTGCTTCACACCCGGGTCGGTTTCGCAGCGTTCACTTCCGCATGAATACCATTAGGAAAAGGTATACATCCATCTCTTATGACACCAGCACAGCTACGGGTTAAATAACAAGGCTGACTGGGCTCCCTTGCCTAGATTTGATGATCAGTCTAGGAGAAGGGCAATTCAAAAGCAATCGGTACATACTTGCTATGTAAACGACAGCAGTAACAACTATCAGGGTGAGGCTGTGGCACTAAAATCAACCGCGGAGCCTGCAGAGTTAACATAAACACCTGTTTTGAATTGATGAAGTCAGATTTTCCAAGGTTGTAGGCAGAATTTTATTCCAACAATGATCTATCCAAGCAATTAAACAGTTCATCTTTTTACGGCGAGGCTGTGACACTATTCGGCACACGGGAGTTTTAGGAAGTTATATATATATATATATATATATATATATATATATATATATATATATATATATATATATATATATATAGATAGATAGATAGATATATATAGAGAGAGAGAGAAAGATAAATATTTATTATTAAAAATATTGTAAGATATGCGATAGGGTGCTGAAAGGTTTTAGGTTTCACCAAGAAGAAAATGAAACATAAAACATATTCACCAGTAACACTCTTGGCAAATCATTTTTGAAGTCTTTTTTTTTATACTAAAGTTTACCCAACGCATGGCTGAGAACCAAAATAGAGGGTTAATGTTAAAATGTTATGAAGAATGAAGTGTGTGCATATCAATTATATCATATACACTTCTAGATATCTCATATGGTGAATGATATATTATTTAATGTGGGCTGTTTATTTTATATAAGCTTCTAGAATTTTAGTCTTTCTTTGCATTGTGCACTGTAGAGTATTTTGGTGTTACCTACTAATATTAGTCTTATATTAATAGTTATATTTTGGTCGTTCCTGATACGCTGGTCGATATGTGCACGGATTGCACTGAGGTTAGACAGGTGACAGGCCAATCTACGAGAGAGCGTGGTGCATGTTTGCCCAATGTAAGTATTTAATATTGTTTTTTGGAGGTGCAATTTAAGATAAGAATTCCTAGACAACATTATTTTATATAGGGGGCGGGATTTATGAGACCCAGTGTTATTGGTAATAATTAAGTTAGAAGTTTTAAACTGTTTATAGTAGTTGATGAATCCTAGGTGTTGGTTAGGATCATTGAGTGATATGTACCTGTAAATTATGCTTTAATTGCTTTTTTATCTTGTGTATAATTTGGGTGTACCTGGTAACGATAGAATAAGTTAATGGTGTGTTTATTTTTGTTTGCGTCAGGGTGGGGTCTAGCGTCTTTTTTTCTAAATTTCTTTAATGCTAATTTTATTTATTCGTCGACGACGTGGTTAGGAAAATTATTGTTGATGAGAGTTTGTTTAATGTAGCTGAGTTCTTTATACAATAATATGTCCGACAAAGAGATAGCTTTGATCCGCTAAATCGTTTTTTATAACAGCTATTTTGTATCTGCATTTTATATCTTTGTAGTTAAGTAAACATGAGCTAGTGGGATTTTTGTAACAGGGGTAGTAAAATCATGGTTATTGACATCCATTAATTTATCAAGGAAAAGGATTTTATTATTAATATAAACAAGTTTGTAATTAAAGTGTAGAACAGTGTTATTCTGGAAGTTTTTTTTTTTATTTCTTCTAAGCTGTGTGCTAATAGGAATATGATGTCTATATAGCGTACATATATGTGGGTGGTGGAATTATTGAAGACTTTGTTTTTCACATGACACATAGAAATTAGATACAGTCGGTTCAAGTGCCGAACCCATCGCTACGCCGTCAGTTTGTGTATAAGTGTCGGTATGGTGGTCATAAAATGGTACTTGTGTCGTGCAGGATAGAAAAATAGTTGGTCTAATGTTAGTAGGTGGGAATGAGCGGTGATTGCATACGTTCTGTAGGGCAATGTCTATAGTTTCTTTGCCACGTACCCAATAGCCATTACACATGACGTCAGGCTAAGCTATTTAAAACGTCCAGCTTCCCAAAGAATACCAGGATGCAGACAAATTAATTCTTATTTCCACTCAGACACCATAACGGGTCTTGATAATGACTAAGAAAGTCGAAAGTACTTGAACAAAAATAACAAAATATGATCTTCGGACAGTTTATCCACAACTTCGAGCAAAATACTTAGCACCTTAAAAAATGAAACAGACAGAACTTGTCAGTTCTTTTTAATCAAACTTGATTGGACATATATATATATATATATATATATATATATATATATATATATATATATATATATATGTGTGTGTGTGTGTGTGTGTGTGTGTACGTGTGTGTGTGCGTTAAAGTTCTCGGAATATATCTGTAGAGAAGACAAATTGAATAAAATAGACAATTTTTTGACTAAGTGTTTTTTTTTTATTTAATTTGTCTTCTCTACAGATATATTCCGAGAACTTTAACACATTGTCGAAATGGAAAACAAGAACACACTAGATCAAAAAAAGAAAAGAAAAAAGAAAAAGTTAGTAATATCCAAAAAGACGCTTTCGCAGGAACGTCTTTTAAAATTTTAGAATTTCATGGAACTACTTAACATTTCGCTTTTGTTTATCATTACTTGCCTTGATAATCTCGAATGACGAAACGCGACGACAAGGACTATTTTCCGATTGTCTATTTTATTCATATATATATATATATATATATATACATATATATATATATATATATATATATATATATATATATATATATATATATATATATATATATATATATACTACCAGCACTCTGAGTGCTGGTAGTAATAATAAAATAATAATAAGTAATAATAAAACTGAGCATGATACAAATTAATAGAGTAAATACACATTTGTTTCTCACTGCTGTTGGACAGCCTTTGATAATTAGCACCACGCTTCATGTTACTACAACCCTACTGAAAAAATTTTGACCTTGAGTCATGAAACGTATTCACCATGCAATTCAAAATACATGGCACGTTGTTTTCTGAGTCTCTTTAAGAACTTCAAGAAATAAAAATTATAATGTTTGTTTTTTTTTTCATTGAAATATTACTCTGCTGCTTTGTTCCTGGAATCATTTGAAAATTTTCCCGCGATTATAGTTTTGTCTACCCACCTCAAAATACTAGATATTTAATTCCTGCATATCAAAATTTGCATTATGACATTTAAGTTGGAAACTATTATATTTTCAGTCATGAAAATCAACATTAATGCGTTTTCAATTCATTACAAATTCAAAAACCAATAAGATTAAACAGGTTATAAATTCGTAGAGATTTGATACCAAAAAATTATACAATTTTGAGTTTTTAATTCTTTGATTTCACATAATCTCTGCGAAGTTATCATCAATCATATCAAAAGTATGTCAGATGGCATACCAGCTCTGTGTACAGGTGCATTAAGTTGCAAAAAGACAACACCTTTTCCCATCCTCACTTACCTTTTTTTCCTTAAACGCCTCTTTTATTAATATTACTACCATAATATTCGTTATTAATTTTATGCCTCTTCTGAAATCAGTCAGTCTTAAAAAAATCTTCTCTATCCCAATTTTTTTATTATTTTGTATGCTATTCAGACGATAGTGTTCATTTTTGTTCCTATATTTCTACTAATGTAGCCATGCCTTACTGAAAGGTTCTCAGCCAGACCAAAAAGAAAAGACCTTTAAGATATTTAACTCACAGTTCAAAACATATGGTATATCATTATTTTAAATTTCTTTAAAACTTTGAGAACCCAAAATAATGTTTGTTTATCGAAATACTGTTCTGCTATTAATCACTTTTAAATCGTTCTAAAATTGCTTCATTTTCAAACTCTTTTCAAGTCTGGTCAAAAGAATCAAAATCTACTGAGTAGGGAAGAGGGTCTATGCACTGTACACACAAATTTTTCAAAACATCCCTCGTCTTGCCGCTCCTGCAAACAGGTGCATTGAGCTACAAAACGAGTACACCATTTCGCATCTTCTCTTGCTGTTTATCTTTCAACAACTATTCTAATCGGAACCATAATGGCTGGCCGCTCGTGTCTGAGTATGCCTGTCTACTAGGGCGGCTAGCCAATCCCTATTGCAGATACCAGCTCAATCACATTTGTGTTTGTTCAACCACCTGCGGTTTATACTACAACTATGTTGAGTGTATATTAGTTACAACTTCTGGGAGAGAGCGCATTATCTGGCGTGCGTGATCAACAGTCTGGACAAGGCCAGTACACACTAATCCTCCGTCACGATGACTTATTTCGTGCTTCCAACTAGTTGCGATGATCCAATTTCACTCACAAGGCTTGGGTCAACCCGGTCAATAACTTCTAGGTGCCACTTGGATCACCTGCTCAGGCCGATAAGATCAAGAAGCCATTTTCCTGATAAATCGACCATGGTGAGATTTGAACTCGAACGTTTTAACCACTCAGCCACGTGCCTATATAATCGTTACAAGTGTAATAATATTCAGTAGTAACGGTATTAATATTCTGTATTAACGGTTTGTCTATTCTGAAGTTCGTCAGTTCTTAAAAAAACATCCTTATCCCCAAATCCCCGCTTATGACTTTTTCCTTCTGACTACTGTGACTTAGAATTTCTTCGGTTATGGAGAACGTGCGAGTTTTCACTACATAGACTGTTGTTTGATCTCTGAATCATCTTGATGTAACCATGTTTTATCAACAGTGACAAGTTGTTTCAAAAAATTATCACTAGATCTTTGAAAATACTAGAAAATCAATTCGGACGTGTCCACTCGATATCATTTTTGGTCAACATTCAAATATTTTGGCACCCACTTGGCTGACAGCTTCTGAATAACCAACAGTTCATGAATTATAAATCCAACACGTTCCCTGGATATCTCCAGTGTCTCAGTCATTCTTTTGACCAAGATTCATTGATCAGTCGGATTTAGGTCATAAATATGATCAAACAATTTGACACCGTTGAATGCCTTCCAGACTGTGCTGTGTCGTGGGTCTCAAAAACATCACAGTGGAAGTTGGTTCAACACTTCTTTCAAAAATTGAGTATGATGGGCACTTGTTTGCGTTAGACACTCATACGTTTCATATTCTCGTGCAAGAACACGAATTTCATGACTGCCTGGGGGTCAGCACTTGAAGAATTCTCATCACCCGTTGACATAATCAGTCAATTATTTGAAAAAATCGAACGAAAAAAGACCAAGAATTCTGCAGCTTGACATTTTAAAATATAAAGAGACATTTTTCATTTACTGACAAAATGTGGCTCAGATTTTGGGAAGTGGGTCGAAAACTTGTACCATGAATGTACATTTTACCATAAAAATATTTTGCCGCTGACGGCTCGATTTTCATAAACACGAAACTTATGATTTGTAATTTTTCTCTCTCTCTTTTTTCTTTATTCCTTTTTTTCTTTCTTTCTTGAAATAAATCGGCGTTTCAAAACCAGTTAATTTAAAATAAATACAAGACGTTTGGTTGATGCAGTCAGCAGTTTAGTTTGCTGGCGCCTCTCTTGGTTAAGCCAATTCACAGTAACGCAACGGAAAAAAAAAAACGATTTTTTCCCGTTTCTAATATTTCTCTTTTAAGAAATTTCGCGTGCGTATCAGAAAGGATTAACCTCTCTAACCATTGTATAATTCAGAGTGTTTGTTAATACTTTTCGCCTACAAAACTTTGTTTTAATATCTTGATTTACTATAAATCCCAAGGCTCAAATTGGGATATTTTTCAATTTTTATTAGAGGTTTAGTTTTCTTGTATAATAAAGTGTTTTCATGACCCAAAACCTTTTAAGCTTCACGCACACACACACACACACACACACACACACACACATACACACACACACTTACAAACACACTTACAAACACACACTGATAGAGTATATTACTGAGACATGCCTCTAAAATTGGGATAGTCCCTGGAGAATCTATCTATCTATCTATCTATCTATCTATCTATCTATCTAATAATAATAATAATAATAATAATAATGCTGATAATAATAATAATAATGAACACTTCACATTATTTCATTTAAGTCTTCAGATAATATTTTTAACAGAATTCTTATTTAAATCAATGTTTAGAGTTGGGCCCAGACTATGGACCTGTAACTTCCTCCGCTTGGTTTCTATTTTTTTTAATACAGACTGGTATTTTTCTTTTTCGTTTACGTTGTGTTTTTACTTTTTCCCCTATTGTTTACGCAATCATTGCTGAGGGTGTATATATAAGATGATTAATTTCTGTCAGGTTCATCGGTATTTCCATTTCGTCCTTTATTTTTCTAATTGCTTGGTTAGCGAGGTTGATGGTTTCCTTCACTTGACAGTTCTTTCTTACTTTTGGAATTGTTGGCCTTTCCTCGAAAGACATTTCCTTTATATTCTCCCATTTATATCGGATGTTTTTTTTTATCACCTCTGTTTCTCTCTTATAGCCGTCATTATTATTTGCTTGTGTGTCTCAGACGGATTATTATAACTGGTTTCTATTTGTTCCTCTGCGTGTGTCTCCTCTGGGTTGGTGGCATTTAGTCTTTTCATGTTAACATTTAATCTATTTTTGATGTGTCCGTGGATGCTTTCCAGTTCTATGTCAGGTATTCTTTTTTTCATGATGATATCTCGCTTGACATTGGCTAGTGTATTGGCATCGATGTTTAGTTTGAGTGATGTTTTTCTCGTCAGATATTATAGGCGACTTTGGTCGTTGTTGTCCTTGTCTAATTTATAGCAGAGGTGTAAAATGCTAACATTACTTCAATATAATCTCCCCTAAAATATTTATTTATTGTTCTTTTTGTGGAATTTTCTTTTAATGAATATAGAGGGCCTCTGTGAGGACTGTCCTCGGTAGAGTTTTCTTTTAGTTTTCGTTGTGTGTGGTATCATCTTACCAGAGAGTAATTTTAAGTACCAAGTCCCCTCCGCGATCTATGAGTAAAAAGGGCACTGTCGACGTTTCGTTTAGATGGAGAAATGCAACGTGACGATAAATAGCAGCAAAGGTTGGATGACTGGGCTGCCTTGGGTCGGGAAACGCAATCTGATGAAGCCGTGCAGCCTCGCGTCCATTGCCATTCACGCTGCCGTATGTATCTGCCTGCTCACGATATGAATATTCTGCTATTGTTAAATGGAACACCTCTCAGTTAGCTCACTAATACAGGCGTTAAACATTGACAGACTAGCCACAAATGTACACGAATTACAAATGTAGCCTAGTCCACGTGGCAACAGCGCCATCTACCGTAAACTTACTTTAAACTTAACTAAAAAACGAAGGATTTGTCGACATATGTTTATATTAACATTTGTCCTTGTTTTGATGTGAGGAACCTAATCACAAATTTTGCAAAAGTATTTTTGATAAATATATATAATGGCTGGGCGCTCGTATCCGAGTATATTTCTCTCTATTAGAGCGATTAGCTATTCCTTATTGTAGATGTCTGCTCAGGCACATTTGTGTTTGTTCAGCACTGAAAGAGGTCATTTGTGATTTATACTGCAACATAGTTACAGTTTCTGAGAGATAAACATTTTATCTGGAGTGATTAACAATCTGAACAAGGCCAGTACGCTCAAAAGCTCTGTCACGCTGACTTGTAAATTCGTACTAGCACAAACATCGACAACACCCTAAGAATTCCGTCTACTCAATTCCACTCACAAAGCTATGGTCAACACATTATATCGTTTTCAGCCGATGTCCAAAGGTGCCGTACACCGGGATCGCGCGCCTCCCAAGCTTTATTTTTAAGTTTCGTCAGAGATTGAGAGAAAACAGATACCCCCCCCCAGAAACTCTGGTATTTTCAATTTTGCTTGCATCAGTTCTCATTGGTCAGACACGTGTCACGTGCATTAAAACCGTAGATAGTTCTATGAGTATGTGAAAATTTTTGTATGTCTAAGTGAGCATCGGATGGTAATGTGCGTTCGTAATTGTGTATGTGTACGTGTCTTGTAGGAGTTTAATGACTTCTCCTGTGAAGGTTTAATAAACGTGAAACATGTTCGATTCATATACGTTTCCTATTTGTTCTTTATTTTATCATCCTGTCGAATTCCGATCCATATTTGAGCTTCATTTGATCTTTAACTCATATATATATATATATATATATATATATATATATATATATATATATTTCAATTAAAGGTGCAATTATAATTTATAAATTCATGAATCATTCATACAAAAAACATTTGTTTTTTGCATGAATGATTCATGAATATATATATATATATATATATATATATATATATATATATATATATATATATATAATGCATCAGTATGACTGTAGACTCATACTTCGTTATTAGTTGAATTTTTATTTGAAATTTTCACTGTATAATGTCCGATATATGAAAATAATATTTGTTTAAGCTAAATGCTTTTTTTTCATCAATAACATACGGACATATAAGTTCACGTAATTTCTATGTAATGTATTATATGTAATAAATAATAATAATAATAATGATAATATATATATATATATATATATATATATATATATATATATATATATATATATATATATATATGACAATATTTGAGTATATAGTCAAAACCAGACTCATTAAATGGAGACTAGTTTGCGATCCATAGTTCTATGGCTGACGTCCATTTGTGTGTATTTTTGTACAAGAGTTTACGTTACATGTTCGTCTATTCTAGAGTGTGTGCGAGCACACACACTTGTGTGTATGTGTGTATCTGTGCACTTGTTCGCTTGCCAGTATGTATGTATAGTACCTCCCAACCTCTTTGAATATTTTCCTGGCAGACTCGTCAGGTATTTGTCATTCTGTTCATCCGTCAGCCATTTTTATCTTCAACTCACCCTTAACCTTCTTCCACTTCCTCTGCCCCTTTCCTCTTCTCTTTTTATCTCCTTTTCAGCCTCACTTTCATTTCCCGTCAATGTGACGGCCGCCGACGGCGGCCATCTTGCTCTCAATTCACATTCACTCTTTCCTTATTTCTGATTCGATTCCAGCTCGTTATTATTATTATTATTATTATTATTATTATGTTTTTATGATTATGATTATCTGCCAGTGATTCTATTACTGATCCACCTTCCAACTAGAGACCAAGTAACTACCCAACCACTTCACCATAATTAATAGCGACTCAATTTGCCAAGATACTCAATCACGTGACATTTCTTCTCTTTTCCTCCGAATCACTTCACCCTGATCATCACACTCCCCGCTCCTATAACTTTATTAAGTAATATCCCTCCCTCTTGTACTTTGTTGTCTTTTCTCTTTTTCCTGTTCTCGTTTATTCTTTCGCCCTCACATTTTTCTCATTTTATCTCTTAATCATCTTCCTTTCCGTATTGCGTTTTCCCTCCTCCCCTTCTTCTTGTATCCGACTCTATTTTACTAATTTCTCTTTCTGAGTGTTCCGTTTCTTAAAGCTATTGGCGTGATGTCGTAGACGAATATGGTCCTATTTCTAACATAGTCTTTTGTGTTTTTCTCCATATTTGCCTCCTTGCAGAACTCAAATTTTTGAATTCTGTTTACACTGTAGGGCGTCGTTTTCTACCGTATATTTTACTTTTGATTTGAGAGAATATTCATTATCTTCTTTTTGTTTATGACAAAATTTGGGCCAATGAGGTCTTCGCCCTTTCTCAGATATATGATTCACACAGTAAACATTGACAGCCATCCTATATTTAATGATTTTTTAAGCTTTCCATCGAAATAATTCGCGGGTCCTACACTGAGAATTTAAGCCAGTTTAAGAACTCTCGACAGAACAATGAGTGTGTAGTAGTAGCTAGAACATGAAGACTGACGTTCTGCAACGAACTCATATTGGGACAGGAATTTGTCTTTATGACACTAGCGAACAGGTGCTGACGTGTTGCTTGCATAGACAAAAGAAAACGCAAGGATTTTTAATACCTGTTATAGCAAAGCTTTGGGCTCTGAAAAGAAAAGATTAGTCAAAATGAATTGTTGCTCTCTCTTTAAGCTACATTTTGGCTACAATGAAAGAGACTATTTCTCTACTTCGTTTTCGTTTTATTTTTAGGGATGCTTTGCTCTTCGGTGATGATATCTCGAACATTTCAGCACACTTTTTCCGCTGTTTGCTTAGAATCAGATTAAGATACACAGAACGGAATAACAATATATACAGTATGGATAAAAAAAACTATAATGAAGTGTTTCATTCAGTGTACATTTTGCCAAAGTTTCGGTTTGGGCCACTGGAAGTAGCAGGTCGCTTTATATGATGAAATTATGGCCAAAAATAAGTACGGAGAGGTGGAAAGCATAAATTCTAATTCTCTTCATTTCTTAAAAAACAAACAAACCCAAAACAACAAAAAAACTTTGCTTTATTTTGGATGTGCAGGTGACACAACGGTTAAAGAGTCAGAATGAGAAATGAGCTTGTCGAGTTCGAAATCCAGTCGAAATCGTTAGTCACGTTCGCACAAATACCCCCGGAAAAGTTATGAAGTCATTTATTCTTACCCCAGCTATAGGTTAAATAACAGGGCAGACTGGACTCGTGGTTGGCAACTAGTCTAGGAGAAAGATTACTCTGAATTCAAAATCGTATATGGCCCTGGAGGGGCGCATATTTGTACTGTAAATAAATTCTGCTCAGCGCAATTGCAGTATAAACAACAGGTTGGCTCTGTGGGTGTTGAAGAAACATTAATGAACCTGAGCAGATGGGCGTGCTTGGAATCGAGCAGCCATACTGAAGATGAGAAATTGCACTGATCTGCAGTGGGCTTTTAAATCGAAACAACTCTGATGACAATGCATCTTTCTTATTTATTATTACTTATTTAATTATTGATCCGATATACTTCATTTTATACACTACGTTCAGGGGTCACCAATTAAAAGAGACTAAGTGATTTACAACGTAAAATACATGCTTTCCTTTATTATGCCTTCAATTAGTTTTATAATTTTGTTAGTATGAACTTTTGCTTATATCTTTCTTTTCCTTACTATTCTCTCTCCGTTTCTTTGTTTCATTCATCTTCTCCTTTGCTCCCTTTCTATTTCTCGCTCTTTCTCTTTCTGGTTTGTTTCATTGAATTTTTAATAACATTCATCATTTGTTTCCCCTTAATTTTTCTTTACTTTCTTCATTGTTTTACTAACCGTGTTTTCTCTTTTTCTGCTTTTTTTCTCTCTTATTTTACATATCGCAATTTTCGACATACAAGGGTCACATTTTTTCTTAAAAAATAAACCTAACCAAAAACTAACTTTCCGTTTAATACTACGATGATTGGTGTACGGGTACTAGAATTACACCTAAACATCTGTTTGACATATTACTCCCCGTTGACCGTAGAATAAAAAATATGTCATTACTTTATTCGTGTCATTTCATTTATTCAAAATTAAAAATCATGTTAAAAATATTAAAACGGGGGTACAATTATGGATAAATAATATCTGATTACCAGGCAGTTCAATCCCAGGGTAGTGCTGAAAAGTCATATAAACTAGTTCAGTGGAAGAAACCAGCAAGCGACACAGCGTTGAATAAGGCATTCGGTATTAACTGATGCGAGTTATCTTCCCTAATCATTGAAAGCAAAATGAGAAGAATCAATTCTACTAGACTGAATAAACAGCTTCTTTTAAAATTCCAATAAAGGTAAGACATGAGGGTAAATTAGCCGAAACGATGTGAAAGAAGTATACGAGTATGACTTTTTCACACTGTCCAAGGATTAAAGGAATGGTAAGGCACGTAATAGTTATTAATATGGTAGTGTTAAAATAGAGAAGTACATAACGAAGAATGAATGAATTGGTTTGCGTGACGAAAGACAAACTGACAATTTGTGTTCCAGTAGGCTGTATATATATATATATATATATATATATATATATATATATATATATATATATATATATATATATAATGAAAATGTATGTATATTAATAAAATAAAAGACATCAGGAAAAACTTTTATGTGGATGCGTTTCATTCTTTGAAGAACTTTATAAAGGCAAAAAACAAAATGCGCTGACATAAAAGGTTTCCTTTTCTTTTTCAATAGCGTTTTTTCGCACACACACATATATACGTATTTTTCAATATATATATCATTATGTTACATATATATATATATATATATATATATATATATATATATATATATATATATATATATGTATATGTATATATATATATATATATATATATATATATATATATATATATATATATATATATATATATATAACAATAGTCATAATTGTTTAACGAGTTAACAGGCATCATATATATATATATATATATATATATATATATATATATATATGCTGTTTGTCATTGACATTGCTGACAAGTTGTCCATATAACCATGTTTGGAAATTCAGAGTTTTCCTCCTTCTACACAGGTTACCAAGCAAGGCCGAAGAGCCCAGTTTGCCCTACTATTTAACCTATAGGTAGAAAGAAGAGATGGATTCATACTTTTCCCATGTGTTTTTGTGCGAAAGTGAATTTATCGAACAACTGCAATTAGTAGTCAACACGCTGGTTTCTTGTTCGGAGTTGCTAACCATTACACCACCCACACATATCAGGTCATCGCATAAATTCTGTCCGGATTTTAAATGATAAAGAACGAGTGATTAAATCTTACATTTTATTGAAATTTATTCATAAATGTAGTTTCCATGATTACCTATGGCTTCCTTCCATCTGCTTACAAGATTCTTAATCCCATTAATCAAGAACTCTTTCGGTTTCGAAGAGAAGAACTCTGAAATGTCAGTTTTGACTTCCTCGCAGCTTTGAGAGTTAATCCATCCAAATGATTATGTAAACTACGGAACAAATGATAGTCTGAAGGAACAAGGTCGGGAGAATAAGGTGGATGAGGAATTCTTTCCCAACCAAGTTCTTCAATCTTCTGGGATGTGATTTTTGCAGTGTGGGGTCGTGCATTGTCCTGATGAAATACCACTCCTTTTCGATTCCCTAAAACAGGTCTTTCTTCTTTAAAGCCGCGTTCAAAGGTGCTAATTCCCGACAGTAGACTTGAGTATTTATTGGGGAATTAATTGGTAGCATCTCAAAGTGAATTATTCCTTTGAAACCCACCAAATTGAGAGAAAAAAAAATTTTGCGCATAAAGTTCCCTTCTCGGTTGTGTTTGGACCTTTTCCCCATTACCAACACACTGTCTACGACTTTTAATAAAATTTCATTTTTTATCACGAGTCACAAGTCTATCCAAATAGGTCGAGTTGAGTTCACGTGAATGAAGAGAAGATCAGATGTCAGACAATTCATGAGGTGCCCATTTTCCAAGTTTAGGAACCTTTCCAAGTTGTTGAAGATAAAGATGAACAGTTGTATGGTTTGAAGTAAACGTCATTGCCAATTCTTCAACTAGTACTGCAGGATTTTCTTCTCAAGTGGACGTCCTGTTCGGTGTTCATCTTAAAGGGTGAAATTTCCGCTTATGAATTTGGCAAACAATCTTCTTCATGTTCTTTCATTCAGGCATTCTTCTCCATAAGCCGAGTGAATATTTTGAATCGCTTCGGCTACAGAGTTCCCTTTTTTAAATTCATAAAGCATTATGTGCCTTAAATGCTTCTTCGACACCTCCATTTTTGTGGGGCTAATTTGAGTAATTTAATCAGTCAAATTATTCTGTGCAAAGCAATTATATTAAGTTAAAGGTTTCTAAATTGATATCATTATCAATCAGTATCATTTGACATTTTAGAATACTGTAAAATTTGATTGAAATTACATATATAACATTTCGAAGAGAACTTATGGGATGACCTGATAAATGTTATCGATGTCAGAAATCCCGTGATGAGATTATAATCGTATACAGCTTGTAACAGCAACGACTCACAACACTGCTAAGAATCCCATAGATAAGTGCATGCGAGATATACGCATTAGCGCTGAGGCGACTGTTACATCAAATTTTTCCTTCTCCTAGACGGATACCTTATCAAAGGTATGGAGCCCATAATTATATATGCATAATCATTGGTTCTGTCGAATCCTTACAGAGAATAGGCATGATATTCAACAGAAAAAAATTAATTACTAGGTCATGTGGACTACATGGTAGGAAATAGAGTTCAAATGGAACATGTACGATTCATGGCTTGGCTATCGATGTAGGCAATGTACACACGCACAAGTATATATATATATATATATATATATATATATATATATATATATATATATATATATAAGAGAGAGAGAGATAGATAGATAGATAGATAGAGAGAGGGAGAGAAAGAAGATAAAATGAAAATGCTACACTGCTACGCGTTTTGCACCTGAAGGTAGGCGTCCTCTGACGGCCCTGGACAGCACTGACCAAATATGCAACCCATATCATCGATCCTCAAGTTCATTCAGATGGTCAGGGTTGCCATATGGCTGGCTCTTCAATCGTTGGCGCGTGACTCATTTTGTTGTTGATATCGTGATGATGACACGGCTCTACTCGACTGGCGTTTGTCTGTTCACGACCATTCATTCGTCTGTTACGTTCTGTCTTTGATCTCAGAGGATCAAGAATCCTTTGGAATAAAGAATTAACTCGGATTAAAAATGTAACAATTATTTGGTTTATATATGATTTGTTGCATACAGCGAATTTAACCCTCCCCACTTGTTGCTATAAACAAATGACGCTGGGATACACTTCGGAGTCTGCAGCTTATTTAATTAGTAACTTAAATTTCTAAGTTTTAGTCTTCAGGGTCAGCACAAGGTCTTGGTCAAGAGATTTCGGCGAACGATATCGATTCCAGTAGCAGAAGTGTGGAGACTCTCTTTTTCTCTGTGTGTGTGTCATCTGTCCCAAATCTTCAGTTTATATGGAATCCTGCGTCCGGCAGTGGTGGGTGGACTAGTGTCTGAGTTCGGTTGTTTTCTACCCTAAGCATTAACCTTTTCTAAATTTCCATATATATAAAAACACATTTACACAAGTGGTTTTCCAAATTTGGGGTTATCCAGCCCCGTTTTGAGAGTGGTCAGAGTAATCAAGCCACCCCTTAACTGCGTCTTCCTTCACGCCTCACCTTGCCCCATAGCTCCATATATGCAAATTGGTCCTTCTTTTTCTTCTCCCACTTTCTCAACAGCAGGGATTTTCAGTCATTAATCCTTCTTCATCAGCTTACCCCATGTTGGGAACTCTTGATCGACTAGACCACTTAAGAATTGGAAAAGGAAAGAAAAATTTAAGAAAAGTTATTTGCACTCTCCTTAAAACGAAATTCTTATCTTTTCTCTGTCTATGCTTTATTTTTTTACGATTAACAGAGAACACAGTCTTTTTGTCCATGGTCACTTCAAAGGAGTAATTCATTTTTCCTTATCACTTGTATCCAAAGGAATCCGAATTAATGTTTGGATACAAAATTTTCTCTGGACGAATGAAGACAAATGGATTTTGCGCCCCAAAACACTCTGTCCGGACGGACTTAACAAGAGAGTAAACAGAACAGTTAGAATTAATATATAATCCGATAGATCAACCCATCCACCTATATTTCCCAACCACACTAGACAGACATACTTGCAGAGGTGTTGAGGTCTCCCACATACACACACTCACACAAACATATACACATCACCCTCCCCACGAAAAAACTAAAATATAACATACACATCACACACGCTGTCCCCTTCCCAGCAACCAATAAAGCTGTCAAAATGACTAAGGCGGTAAATCTGAGACTCACAAATCTCCCAGCCCCCTTTTAAAAAGAACTTGAAAAAGACCTTTACAATACAATACAAGGACTGACCAATAATTGACGATAAAAAAACAGATGAAAATTACAGGCAAAGTTCAATTTCTTCAGAGACAGTTATTTATCCCTGCAGTTAACTGCTGCTAACAAGCAAGAATGATGATGGCCATGCTGGCAGAAACTAATCGAGGAACATAATTTAAATAATAATAAGAAAATATTAATATACAACCCAGTGTGTCTGAAATTTTAATTTTTTAACATTTTTTATTCTTCAAGACACACACACTCACGCACACACACACATACATATATATACATGTATGTATTATATATATATATATATATATATATATATATATATATATATATATATATGTATTATATATACGCACGCACGCATACATATATATGTATATATTATATATATATATGTATTATATATCTATCTATTATATATACGCACGCACGCACGTACGCACGCACGCATGCACGCACGCATGCACGCACACACACACAGACATGTGCTGAAACCTTCTCGGTTAGACCAAAAACGGGATTCAAAAGAAAATGTTATTTTGGAAATGGGACGGACCGAGAACTTTTCATAACTCTTCGTATATATATATATATATATATATATATATATATATATATATATATATATATATATATATATATACGCGTGTGTGTGTGTTTATGTTTTCTCTCGATCATAATAATCATTTTTGTATCCTGTTTCCTGATTGATTTGTACGCAATAAAATCACCAGAAACGATTCGCCGGAAATTGCTGTCCACAAATTCTTTCGCCACCCGTCAATTCAACTCTCCACCAGTCCCAAATCTCTGAATTTATCCCACTCCCAACTTCTTCTCTCCACTCCCAACTTCTCCTCCTCCTTCTCCCTGCCACTCCACACCACTGAATCCTTGTGATCAGATGAAAACTCTTATTTCGTCTGCCATATTTTTTCTTGCATATCAGCAGAGAAACTATTCTCTTTCTTCTTTTGATTGCAATAAACCATTTAGTGTAAGCAGGTGGTAGCGTTTCTGATTCCTTTAGTTTTGGAGTCAAGTTTTTATTTTTCCTTTTTGCTGCAAATATTCGAGAACATTTTTTTTAAATTAAAATAAGAGCGTATTCTTTGTTGTTGAAAGATGCTCTTTGGAGGGAATCAAATCAGAACGGACATTTTACACTGCGTCTATTCTATAACACGCAGTTTCAGCCTGGGTAAAAGACATAACATGTAATACGGATTTTCAAGGCAGGCGATATTTTCTTATTATTGGCGAAGCACTCGATTTACTCACATTTGGTCTTGTTATTGTTCTCTCCTTGTTTTCTTTTCATCATTGATTCAGATTGAGTCGACGCTGCTTTCTTTAATAGATGCTATGAAGGGAATTTGCATTCAGTTGATATGTATTTACTAAAAACTTTGTAGTCATCAATTGCATTAATATAGGTTGATGTCTACTTGTTTACTCTCATGTCAAATTGCGCTGGAATTCGCTTAATTCCCCTACACGTTTCCGTATACATATTTAACGAACAGATGTAGAATCTATCCAAAAGATGAAGAGATTTAATTCACGATTTCATTTCTCGTTCATTTATTACCTGAGTTACGCCTGCACACTTTCGTTAGAACAGAAATATGCTTATATATCATTTTTTTTTAAATACTGACTCGAATTAAATGGTGGGATCAAGTTTTAAGTGAGTCGGTAAAAAGGTAATTTTTTTTAAACTATCAACCATAAATTGTCTCGAAATCCAGGTGGAAACATTTATGGGGTTACTTATTCTTTTCCTACCTATAATCTTTCAAAATGGCTACCCTTGTAGACACACAGATAGATATAAAATCTTTTGTAGGGAGTAAGTGCTGTAGACATTTATAGGAGGTTAGTGTTTATGAAAAGGTTGCACTTGATGTAAGCACAGTAATGGCACTCTGAGAAAGGAGATACTGATCTTAGTGACAGGCCCATTAGTGGCAAGTCAGGTGCTGCTATTAATGAGGATAACGTCAAGCAGGTTAATGCTCTCATGATAGAAGTACAGTTAAAAAAACTCTGTGAAAGCCTCGGGTGAGCTATGGAGTTTAGTGCAGACGCTTCGCTATTCACATGTCTGTGTAAAGTGGTTTTCCAGGAAGATTTCTGACCTGTCGCCCTAGACTTTCATATATGTGGGTGCATGAAGGTAGCACTTAAAGGATAGTCGTTCTCCAATGATGCTGAAACGAAAGAGGCAACAAACATGGCTAAGAATATAACCAGAAAGCTTTGATGAGGCAACTATACATGGCTTCATCTAATGTCGGAATACCATGATTGTGAAGGAAGAAGTATATGTTGAAGACTAGATTTGAACCTTAAGACTTTGTGTTAATTTTCGCACGCTTTATGTGATTCTGCTATTAATTCTATCATTTGTAAATGATAGACTATTTTTTTTTGTTAATATTAAATGGAGGGATAATTTCCGGGCAGATTTAATAGAACGCATTAAATTCTAACTGCAGATGAAAAGTAAATAAAAATAGCCACAGTTTAACACAAACTGCAGTTGAACATTTTATACAAGTTTCCTGTTTTCCTTATCGTTAATAGGGTAAACCCAACTCACTAGCCTTGAGTGACAGCCATTCTATGATAATAACAACTCAAAATTAAATAATGGAGAAGGCAATGGGAACCGACTTCATTATTTTCCCAAGAAGACATGATAATTCACATATAATAAGGCAAAGGAATTTGCATTCAGTTGATATGTATTTACTAAAAACTTTGTAGCC
Organism: Acanthosepion lycidas; assembly: GCA_963932145.1. Taxonomy (NCBI): domain Eukaryota; kingdom Metazoa; phylum Mollusca; class Cephalopoda; order Sepiida; family Sepiidae; genus Acanthosepion; species Acanthosepion lycidas. The sequence continues at coordinate 57,091,218 of OZ010573.1, forward strand.
ATCAATTGCATTAATATAGGTTGATGTCTACTTGTTTACCCTCATGTCAAATTGCGCTGGAATTCGCTTAATTCCCCTACACATTTCCGTATACATATTTAACGAACAGATGTAGAATCTATCCAAAAGATGAAGAGATTTAATTCACGATTTCATTTCTCGTTCATTTATTAGGTTGGTGCAAAAATAATGTCGTTTTCTCACATATGTTACTATGTGAGAAAACGACATTATTTTTGCGCCAACCTAATATTAAGAATATGAAGAAACCGTGGAGAGTCATCATCGCCGTTGTCTTGAAGGTTTCTGGCATTTTTTAATCAGCACTTTTCGCTTTGCTCATTTAGTCATTAACAAACTAACAATTTCAGGCAGTGTGGAAAATTAGTTATCAAATTTCTCAATTTTTACTGAAAGTTTTGCTTTAGTGAGGTTTATTATGTTTTGCACTGAAAATCAGAAAAAGAAAAATCATTGTCAGTAAGCCATGATTAAAGCTGTCATAAGTGCTAGAATTGGGTTATCTTATGAATAAGGTAAGTGCATTTTTAATGATTTTCCTTTTAAAAAAGCATTAAAAATAATTTCACCATAAAAATTGCATTGAAAATTATTTTATAGAAATACGCTGAAAATCAGGAGGAAATAGAGCATCTGTCGTCAGAAATTATTGCATGCGTTATTGAGAAGAGTCCGCTATTATCAAATTAAAATATATAAAACACGCGGGGCAAAACGAAACCAGTTTCATACTGGTTGTGCTTTTATGGTTTACATTAATGGCATTAACAAAAAACAAAAAAAACAAAAAAAAAAAAACAAAAAACAGTACAGATTTTAAAAAAATACTATAATTTACAAATAGGAACGAAAATGGTGTCAAATAGATCAACGCGCGCAAAATATTTAATCTTTTTTAAGTCCTGTTCTTTTTAGGACTTAAAAAAGATTAAATATTTTGTTGAAATATTGCATATGATCTGGCGTAAAATTCTACTTGAAATAATAAAACGAGTACGGTCAGAATACATTAAGAAATATTGATATCACATTTTTAAAAAGCTTCAAATAATTGCCAGTATATCATTGAAAACGATTTATAGTCTAGATATATAATGTTTTCTTATTATTTTTATGTTCTATTAATTTTTGTGGGTATTCTACGAGTAATATGAATAGCTAATGTACCCACTATGTTCCCTTTGCAACGTCTCCAATCCCGGTTTAAGTCTGTGACTAGCAATGTGCTTCTTGTAGTACTAGTCTCGCTTGCTACTAGTCATGCAATCATTTGTTAATTCTGAAATGCTGTGGTCATTACATCTCGGGATCAAGGAGGAAAATTATCCTTGTTTCTTTTTCGTTGATGGATTGAAAAATCGATTCCAGCCCAATCAATTCGGATTCAATTTAATAATTGCTACCTCCTTTTAATCTGCCATCCTTTGCTCAACAAAATGGCCGCAGTTATGGTTGCAGTAATTTCCGCTTTTTGCGTTTATTTTGCAAAATGCAATTCAGTCTGGATTATCTTATCGCTGTTTATTTGGAACAGAATAAAAGAGAGACGTGAACGCATACGCACATAGGAGGAGGATGAAAAGAAGAAAAAGAAACAGAAGAAACAGCAGCAGCAGCAGCAGCAGAAGAAGAAGAAGAAGAAGAAGAAGAAGAAGAAGAAGAAAACTTCCTAAAAACGCTAATTTGTATATATAGTCGCAGAAGAAAAATATGAAACAAGATCGAGGACAGAAGATAAAATCAAATTGGATTGGAACAGATATTTACTTACCTCAGCATAGAGTTACAAGTTAGTGTTACAAGTTTCGGGCACCTAGTGCGGATCGAGCTTACTTTAGTGGTATTGGTCCGCAAGACCAGTTTACGAACCACTATTACTCAAATTGTACTGAGATGTGAAAGAGGGCAAATAAAACAGAAATGAGGCTGGAAAAGACAAAAATATTAGTAAAGTCTAAGTAATTATGTGGGGATTTTCTAAGCATGTCACAAGGCCGAGTAGTATGTGGCATACAGCATAGCTTAGATGTGGCACAAGGTCGAAAGTATAGGGCGTCCAGTGAGTTATATGAATGGACAACGTAACAGTTATAGACGTAGAAAGTGGAAGCGGCGAACCGAGTTCAAATTAATGCCTTGTCTGTTACGTTCATTTTCGAATTAATGCCCTTGGAAAAGACAAATCTATCTCATCTCCTCGGCACCCAGCAGTCAATAGCAGTCAGTCTCGGAGAAGGAAAATATTGGATACAAAATCTTGCAGAAGGCAACGGAAAAGGTATCTACTATATTTCCTAAGAAGACATAGTAATTCCCCGGTAATAAAGAAAAGAAACCAGTGGAGATCCATGTCCTGAAGAGAAATGACATTAAAATATTATAGCAGAAAGCAAAAATAATATTAGGAGTGAGTCTAATGATGACAAAGTGGGAAAAAATTAATTTAATTTGAAGAAAGGTAAAACTTACGGGTAGAATAAATAGTGAAATAGATAATTGGAGGAGGTGTAAAAGAGGTGAAAAGAGGAGGAGGGCAGAAGATAAAGGGAAAAAGAATGAAGTGGATGAAAGAGTGAGAAATAAAGATGAAGGGATGTGGGGTGAAGAAGGTGAAGGGAAAAGGAATGAAGTGGATGAAAGGAGAAGACGTAAAGGGGATGAAGTGAGGAGGGAATGAAGAAGATAAAAAGGGAGGAGGCGAGAGAGAAAAAAGGTGTAACAGTCATAATGCAAACAACAAATACATGAAAAAGAGGGGAAAGAACTGAATGAGAAAAAATCAATGCCGAAGATAGAAGAAAGAAATAAGAAAAGTTTGACTTTTGGGAAATAGAAGAAGGAGAATTCTCGGAGTGGGCAAACTAAAGAGATGTTTGTGTGCAGCGTGTAAAATTACAAAAGATAGAAGAAAGTGCCAAGAGAAGCAGAGAGAGAAAAGATTGGAAATTTTGGCACAAGTTAATGAAGTCAAGTTAGAAAATAAAGAAAATGCTATTGGCACAATCTTCAGAAAGAAAAGCAATTTTTTTTGTTTTGCTTTTTTCCCTAAACGTCCATTTGGCGGAAGATTTGTTTTGATACCGGAAGATTTTTCATTCAAAGATAAAACCGTATTAGTAGTTGTGGAAGGCAAAATAGTCTGCGTTATACAGAAGTGTTAAAGAAGAGACTTGTTCCACTTTTCCAACTGTCAGTATGGAAGACAATTTGTATTTCAGCAGGTTAATACAATGATTCATCAAGCAATGTTTTAAATGTAATGGTGTCATAGTTATTAAGTGTCCTACAAACTCTCCTGGTTGCAGTCTCATTAAGAAGCTGTCGGGCATCATTTCAAGACGTGGGTCTATAAACAGAAAAGGCAGTTTGAAAAGAGGAACAGTTTAATCCTTTGCATAAAGCTTTGCCGATATAAAATTCTATTTACAACCTTGGAAAATCTTATGTTCTCAATTCAAAACAAGTATGCTATGTTAATCCTGTAGACTCTCCAATGGATTTTAGGGCCACAGCCTTACAACGTTGCTGCTATCATTTCCGTAACAAGTACCTTTTTATGGAGTGGAGTTGCTAATCACACGCACCAGTGGTTTTGAATTCAAAGTTGTAGACTCGTTGCCAACCGAAACTATTACCGTATATACTTGTGTATCTAAGGTTATCCGTGAATTCTTTGAGCATAAAAGAGTTACAAGATAGAAGATAATGAAATAGCCACCATCAAGTCCTGATCTGAATCCGACCAAAAATCTATGGTCATTTGTAAAGATGAAATTATATGAAGATATCAAATAATAGACCTATGGGAAACAATTAAGACTACCATGTTGAAAATTGAACCTGCTGAATTTAAAAAATTAACAAAACCAATGGATAATAGATTACTGACTGTTATTAAGGGTTACTATATTAAAATGTAAAGGATTTAAATACTAATATGCGGTTGTCATTTGTTCTATTATAGGTGTTGATCCATGTTTTATTAGCTTTTTATTGAAGTAAAATGTGATTATTTGGTTTTGTCTGATAATTTCAGATGGCAGTTTATAAGAATACATCAAATAAATACAATAAAACATTGATACCACCTAAAATTTTAACTCAGCCTTTGTTTTGACATCTAAATTGATTGTTTAAATTTTGACAATTATTTTTTCAAACCAAATTTGAATTATTGAAGTTTATATGATTTGTTTAATAACTTCAGAAAGAGTGTCGTCTGAATAAAATGCAGTTTCAAGATTTCATGACGTCAACAAAATAATGAGAACAAAAATTCCCGAAATAATTTTCTTCTTTCTTTTTTTTTTTAGTGCAAGTTCCCAAATATTACAAACATTTATATTTTTGGGACCGTATGCCGAGAAGCAGATATCAATTTTCAACATAACTTTTCTTTTATGTATCAGAAAATCATGATCTAGACCTCTGTTACTATGATTTTCGAGAATCGTTTTTTTGCACCTTCTCAAAAGATGTTTAATTGGGTTAAATTCAGAATTTCAAGAATTTTAGCTCTTCACTACAAGAAGAAATGTATAAGCTTTGTTTTTTTAACCTTTCTCTTAAGTTCAAATAACGTTAATAGAGTTTCATGTATATTCGTTCGGCTCTATTCTCTACTTTTCAGTGTTACGATTAGATGACAGCAATTTTAGCTGTGGGAATTACCATAAAGCAGGTAGAATTTTGACAGTTATCAACCTAACGGGTTTGGGGTAAGAATTGTCCGTCTCTACAAGGGTGAAGACAGCCTGCGTTTCTATTTAGTTGAGGATGAAGTGTATTCATTCATTTCCGGAGAGTATTAATGCGAAGATTGATGAGTTTTATGGGATAGATCTTTAATTGGTTACAGTAAGTATAACCTACACAACAAATATTTTTTTTGAATCCACCTTATAAATTTACCTTGTAGATTGGTGATATTTTTTTTATCGTCACTTATTTCTATATTTCAATGATTTTCCGGTTTTTCGGAGAAAAGTGAATAAATACTTGGGCAAGCCATTTCCGCTAACAACAAAAAGTTGCCATATCCCCCTATGAACTTTGACAAGAGCTAATCATATTTCTGTCTTTATTCCTCACGAGAACTGGCAACATTTCTTAACTATGAAACAGGAAAATTTCATTAGAAACAAAAGAAAAGAAAAAAGAGTACTAAACTTGTAGGTAATATCACTCCTTCTATTTGGTGCTAAATGATGAACAACCTCCTCACAGATAAAGAAGAGACCTGAAGCAACAGTAAAGTGATTATACAGAATTATACTGAGAATACCATTGACTGATCGTGTGAATAACAAGTAAATTTTTGGGTAAATGGAAACGAAAAAGGTCATTAGAATCAATAAGAGACAATTGTATTTTCTAGTGCGCATAATGGGAAAAAAAAATAGGAAAATTTGACCCTCATGTGACATATTGAAGACGAGAGACACAGATGAAAGCAGCGAATAACATACCTAAAGAGCTTGTGTATTTGGTTGGCGGAACAGAAATTAGGACTGATAGCAAAAAGACAAACGTTACTAAGAGCTACAAAAGTCTGGAAGTTGTGGAGAGTCATGATCGTCTACGTCTTGAAGAGACACTGCATAGAGAAGAAGAATTTGTCATCGGGCAAGTGCATGCGTTCAACGTGCCTTTTTACTTTCAAATTGCTTAGAATTAATCCAATTAATAGATTCTATATATTTGGTTTCTATTAATGATTCTTATATAGGGTTTTTTGAACTGTCAAATATAATAGCCTCTCATTTTATATTCGTTTGTCTATTTGAATAATATCAAAAATATCCATGCCTTAAGAAAAAAGATATGTTTATATTTACGTATTGACTACAAGTGTGGGGAATCCAGTGAAGATAAAATACATTCAATGACCTACGCGACTAGCTGGCTCGCCATTATTTCAAAAGGCAACTAACAATTTATAAATAATATGAATTGCACAAGGCGTTCGAATGTTGACATTGAAATGTCGGATAAAGTAGTTTTTCCTTTTTCTAAGATTCATTCAGATTTCTTTAAATTGCTTTGTTTTATTTGCACTCATCGATATGTTGGAATAAGTTTGATAATATCCTTTTCAAACGAATTAAGGATTATTGATCATACCCCTTTCAATAAATTAAAGAATATTTGATCATATGCCTTTTAATAAATTAAAGATTATTTTATCTTACCCCTTTCAATAAATTAAGAATTATTTGATCATACCCCTTTCAATAAATTAAAAAAAATATTTGATCATACTCCTTTTTGAATAAGAAATATTTGATCATACCCCTTTCAATAAATTAAGGATTATTTGACAATAAACTTTTAAATAAATTATGGATTATTTGATCATGCCCCTATTCAATAAATTAAGGATTATTTAACAATCAACCTTTAAATAAATTAGGGAATTTTTGATAATACACCCTTTCAATACATTATGGTATGCAATAATGCTTGCAACCCCAGTCCCAAAGAACTTGGCCTGGAACGTATGTTATAAAGATTGTAAGTGCACAAACGGCTAACGTTTCTTTGTCTAGATCTTTGGATATAGAATTCCAGTGCTCTTAATAATAACTAACCAATGTCTATTCAAATTAAAGAAACGTCATTTCTTGCTCTTAGAAAAAGTGTCCTTTCTTTCAAGGCTAAAAATTAGGATAATCACTTTCTTGTAGATATTTTTGTCATTGTATAAAAATAGAAGGCCTGTGAGATAATCGATCTCGCTTCTCCAGCAACGCATAAAGTGAGACGGAAAAACAAGTACGTTTGCAAAATATCTGGACTTTGCCAAAAACCTAAAAAAAAAAAAAAAAAAAAAGTTAAATGAAATAAAGTAAAAACTATGGAAGATGAAAATGACAGCTATACCTATCATTAATGGAGTTCATGAAACAATTCCTGAAGAGCTTTGCAAAAAGATTGGAAGAATTATGACTCAACAAATGAAATGATACGCTCCGGATAACCGAATTAGTAAAAATCGTCAAGAATAGTGAGGAGAATACGGAAGTATTCCTTAGTGCTAACCACCAGAAACCACTGGCGTAAGAACTCATCGATTAAAATGAACGAGCGGACTAATGATATATAGGCACAGAATCACTAGACAATCAAATACATAAAATCCACTTAGACTTTAGCATTCGAACGGATCACCCAATACAGGCCAGGAGACCGGATCAGGTTATCGTCAACAACAAGAAAACATGCCAAATAGTAGATTTCGCTGATCCTACGGAGTAGGTATGAAAGAAATAAAAAAATGGATAATTATCCCAATGTTACTACAAAGTTGTAGAACATGAAAATGACGGTAGTGCCAATCTTTATCGGATCGCTAGGAACGGTCCTGAAGAGCTTAGGGAAAGGCCTGGAGGAAATGGAAATCAGAAGACGACAAGAGCTTTGGTCACCCAGTTGGTAGCATTACAGAAAACAGTTATAATACTAAGAAGAATGTTGGAGTAGTGGAGATAGTTGCCGTTTCTTGATTTCCTGTGTAAATTGGATGGTTGTTTTAGTTTAGTGACATATCGACCTCTATCGATTATTTAATGCCGAAATTTAGATATTTTATACGCAATTTTATTTATTTTTGGATAATAATGGTTTTAGTGATACAAGTCTTACTAATTAACCCAGCTGTAAGCTTGGATGTGCGGGTGGTGTGATGGATAATGGCTCGGAATTGTTAATCGTTGAGCCGTGTTCCAGTTCCAGTTTAGTACGTTATATTCACTTATGGGCAAATACATTTGGGAAAAGTATGAATCCACTTCTTCTCCCCCACCCAGCTATGAGTTAATTAGTAAAACTTGTATCACTAAAACTATTATTATCTAAAAATATATTTTCTTGTTTTAAATAACCTGCAAAGGGTTGAAAAAAAAAAAACCCGTAGAAAACGAATCAATCAAATAATCTATAACCCATTCATGCCAACTAACCGATTTTTGGGGACGGTGAGCAGAAGGGGCTTAATATAATGACCCTAATCTTAATACTTATGTTTGGAATTATATCATTTGAAACATGCGTAACTGATTAGTAATATTGATATCACCGCCACATATTAATATTTTTGTCTCATAGTTTTCAGATGTGAACATAAAATACAAAATATACATAAAAAACTAAACAAAAAGCTCTAAAAAAATAAAAAAAAACGAAAATACTTCCGATACAACCTCATAATTCCAAGAAGATTTTATTATCGATTATTATTTATTATCGATTAATTTTATATTCATACTTTTGATTAAACAAGCGATCGATAGGAAATAAATGAAGAGAGAGAGAGAGGGAGAGAGAGAGTGTGTGTGTGCGTGAGTGAGTGTGTGTGTGTGTGTGAGAGAGAGAGAGAGAGAGAGAGAGACAGACAGACAGAAGCGGGGGAGAAGATAAACCTGAACGAAAGTTCCCTGTTGTTTAAAAATCTGCCTTTTCTAATTAATGTATACTAATTTGGATCATGTAATTTTTATTTTGAAATATGAAAATTTCGGAATGATGTTTACATACGTCAGACTATTGTGGATTCCATCACGGTGTAACGAGAGCAGAGCGAGTGGGGAAAGATTTATTCTTCCATTTACATTTATCACGTTATGGGCATTATTATAGCCATGATATGGAAAAAGAAAGACAAACATGCTTTGTTCTCAGAGACTTTTATAATAATAAGACATACACAAAACTATATATATATATATATATATATATATATATATATATATATATATATATATATACAGGGTGACGCCAAAAAACGGGAATTTTTGAAATGCGTATTGCCAGACATGAGCAAGTGGCAACACTGCAAGACAGTGACCTTGAGCAAGTAAACATTTCGCCATTTAGAATTCAAGATGAAATTCACAGTATCCCAGCTGAGATGTTGCAGCAGTCAATGAGGAATCTCAACAGCAGATTTCAAGAATGCTTTCGCACAGGAGGACGCCATCTACAGGACGTAATTTTAAAAAAATGAAAATTCCATCATTGTTTCTTAAATGGCATGTTTTAAGGTTTCAATTACTTTGAATAAAATATTTTTCTTCCATCACTCTTGGTTTTATTGGATTGTTAAAAAGTTCCCGTTTTTTTGGTCACCCTATATATATATATATATATATATATATATATATATATATATATATATATAGTGATTGTCAAGAAGACCATCTCCACAACAATTTTTTTTTTGTTATATACCTTTCAGACTCACCGATCATGAGAGCGCAGATGACTCTTTAAACCGGTCTTACCCTTACAAGCTTTTGCGCACATGTTGCACCTGAAAGGGGGATCCCCAAGCCCAACAGGCATGGCATCAACGTGAATTTTCATGTGTCTTATTAATCCAGAAGGTGATTTGCATACTTTATGCCAGAATGTACAAGAAGTCAGCAGGATTGATTGCCGGTTTCTTTCAGTGGATCGAGCCTGATGTGACCTAAGCTGACTTTGAACACCTGCCCCTGAAAGAGCAAAATTACCACATAAACTACATACATGTTGTAAGGTTAGGGTGGAATGTAGCGATTCAAGATTACCTTTAAGAAGATTGCACTTAACCCTAGCATATTCCATCTTGTCTTTTACAAACTGGTAACAACCTTGATATACATGTGAACTATATATCACATATATCTACATAGCAAAGCAATATGTAAGGAGGAACAAAAAGGGAAGATCTTATATATAATTGGGAGATACTTAGGACTTCACATTTAAGGAGGCTGGATTCATCTATATCCCAAAGGGAAACGGCACTATGTGACTGTAACCTGCTGCCGAAGTAGATTTAGCCTCAACTTTCTCGTTTGGTTGCTGTTCCTGAACTATAAAAAAAAAAAAAATGACTGCCACTTTGGGTCACTGTATGGCGTGACGTCACAAAGCGGCCGTCATTTGATCACGTGACTTATCTCCACTGAAAAGAGATAAGCCGCTTTTGTATCTCCGCCTTTTGTATCTCTGCAACGGTACGATTTCCTAACGATTATTCTGTTCTCATTTCACTCTTTTTAGCTTTAATTTTCATTTAAAATAGTTGTTTTCTAATCATTCGAAACTCTATCATTCTGTTATTCCGTTGAAACTACCTTACTGAACTTTTAACTTGTTTTTAGATTGCGGTTTATTGTCTCCACCCCGAGGAACATCGGTTGTTCAGTTTTCAAACTGTTTGTTCACCCCAGTGATTTTCATCTATAAATATTGCATACAATTGTTCATATAACATGGATCATTAGCATGGGTAAATATGAAAAAAATGAGAAAGAAAAGTATTAGATTCTTTATTAAAATAAAAAAATAAAATGTAGATCTCTTAAGAGTAGGATAGTGTCGCTCTTTGTTCATTTCAGTTTTGTCAGATATTTCTATTTTTTGTACACAATTTATATCACACATTAAAGAGGCTCCTTTTTTATTTACAGAATATATTAAGATGTTTGTGGGAGGATAGATTGATAGAAATGTTGTGGTTATTACAAAATTTAAGCCAATCACATAATTAATTCAGTAGCCCGAAAAAAATCTTGGAATTTCATAAAAAAATTACTCACTATCAGATTTCTTATTTGGTGACTATTTCTAGAATTCAAATTATCTTCTACTGTGAATGAAGAAATTTTTAATTTTAAATATCAGTTTAGTAACAAGAATAATATAAATAAATAAGTAAATGATATAATTCTGCAGTCCGATCGTGTCTCTATTGATCATAATTCTAAATTATAAAATTAACCTCAACGTAGTTGCTTCCCTTTAATCATTTAATATATGAAGAGTTATCTAACTTACCTATAATTTATTTTAAGTTACGTCCCTTTACATTTTTTTATCCCGATTAAAAATAATGATGGAATCTATGTTAAAAAATGAAAGCGCGATCAAGAGGCGTCGTCAGAAATGAAGATTGTGTTACTGTCATTTGAACTTCGGCTGAACTCCCGGTTGAAAAATACAGCAGTAGCAATAAATTATAACAGATTCACTATCAACTCTAGTGGCATAGCAATTAACAAGACCTTACCTTTGTCAGTATATCACAGGATGAGGCAGGTAAAAATTTGATAAGTTATTGAAAGCGATCATAACTGGAATTTGAACTCCATTCGATAGATCCGTTTTCCATGCTGATAATCGTTACGCTAACTTACAAAAGATAAAGTCAGAAACACTTGGACTGGTAAGAAAGTGTTTATTGTCAGTTCTTCGAAGGCATTCTTTCGAGCTTTTTTTGTTTACAGTTAAGAAGACGAACCGAGAATGCTTATTTTAAAGAAAAACAGATTGAAAAACACAATTTTAAAAAAATCAGTAACTTTGAGTGTTTTTATTGTTGCTAGATATTAAAAAAAGTTTTATCTATCAATGCTACCAAGCATATCACAGCTTAGCATTTGTGAGCTTGTTTTTGTAGTTAGAGGCACAATGCACAGTGACATAAACATGAAGTTATTTCCCTTTGACTTTTTACAGAGACGTGCATCAATACAAAAACCAAAGTCCATATTACAGTATCATGCATATCTATCTATCTATCTATCTATCTATCTATCTATCTATCTATCTACTGTATGTGTATGTATGTGTGAGTGCGCGTGTGTATGTGTCAGGCGTGTATATGTATGTTGGATGTGGGAGATAATTTATTTCGCAAACCTTTTAGAAATTAAGATACGCCTTTTACGAAATAATAACTTTTATAAAGCTTAAAATTCCAGACAGATAGGATCTTTGTTCGATTTTAAAAAAATTAGGGGACAACATCTGGACGAATCGCGGTTAATTTAATTTTCTAAATAAAATTTTTATTTAACACATTAATTCAGCATAATCTTTCTTTGAATACGATCTCCGTGGTGTCTTTTTACATTCCAAAAAAATTAATTCGTTTGCATTGCAAAAGAAAAAAAAATAGCTCGTTTCAAATTTCGCCATGTATATAACTAAATACGCCAAGTTCAAATTTATTGAATACAAAGAAATTGGCTCGATCCAATCGATCATTTAAACGTAAAATAACATTTAAATTTAGCTTATTTGCGGATACAAACTTTACCGAAACTCATATTTCTATCTACCCTTAAAAAAGGCATATCGTGGTTGTGGTTGTTGTTGTTGTTGTTTATGGAAAATACAACCTGTTTGAAGGACACTATATACCGTCTATGTAAAATCTAGCTGTGGAAATAGTAATCCTTCTTAAAAAATACAAACGTCCTTAATCGGCATGAGCCACGCACCCTTCCCCGTTAAGTTTTACTTTCAATTACAGCGGTTTAATTAGACGAGATCAATTCGAGTCGCGACAAAAGTGAAACTGAAATAAAAAATTTAATAAATTATTGTTTTTTAAAACTTTCACTTCATTTACTATTGAAATCTGTATATATAATTTATCAGTTGGGCAGATATATTTCCTCTAACAAGGCAAATCCACGAACGACATCCAACAGTGGTGGATCTAGCTGTTCATTGAATATCATTGAATTTCATTGAATTTTTTGAATATCATTGAATTTCATTGAATATCATTGAATTTTCATCTTGAAAATGGTTAGCGTGTATATTTAACAGAAGATACTACTCGAAACGTAGTTGAGAATACACCAGAAATGACTTTGACGGCTTTCTTTAAATTATACCAAAGTGACCTCTTTGCCTGAATACTGCTTTATATTAAGGTTCCCGTCTACAACACCTGGGAACACAATAGATGGCGCAAGCAAGGAACACAAGTTAAGGGCTGGGTAGAAAATGCTGTCTTCGGAAGCAGGACCATCGGGCGGGTGTACACTGTGCACCCTAAATCAGCTGGAGTACTTCTTTCTGCGTCTGCTGCTGCACACTGTCAAAGGTCATACATCATTCACAGACCTGGGAAGATATAATGGAGAAATCTGTACAACCCACAGAGAAGCTTGCGCCAAACATGGGCAACTGGAGGACGATACTCATTGATGTCAGACAATGCAGGAGGCAGCAGTCAGCAAGTCAACTGCGCCAGCTTTTTTCCATCATGTTGATGACATGCGTAGCTTAAGCTTTGGGCGACGCACAAAACCATCACGGCAGGGGACATCCTATGAAGAATTCAAAGGCAAACCTCTACAGAAATAGTCACGTCCAATGATGCTATTTACAATGGGGCATTAGTTTGCCCGGACACCCGAGTGCAAGCTATGGGACGCTAGGGAATTGCCACATTTGGCCTACAATCACGCAAATGGGTACATACAGAAGATCAGCTATGACACCGGTGAAATGATGGCGTATATAGCCGATAATTCCATTGACGCTGTACTAAACGCCAATGAAGCTGTGAATTATCCAGTTGAATTTTTGAATAGCCTAACACCAGCAGGCTTCCCACCTCACAATTTGCACCTTAAGATTGGAGCACAAGTGATGCTGCTAAGAAATCTGAATCCACCGAAGTTTTGCAATGACATACGACTTACAAATAAAAAGATGATGTCAACAGTCTTGGAAGCGACAATTCTGACTTGCAAAACAAGCGGTGAGCCTGTATTTATTTCTAAAATTCCATTTATTCCCTCGGATATAGCTTTCCAGTTCAAGCGGCTGCAATTCTTGGTGAAACTGAGTTTTACAATCAGCATTAACAAAGCTCAGGGGCAGTCTTTGAGTGTGGTAGGCCTTAACCTTGTTCAACTGTTTTTTTCCTATGGCCAACTTTATGTGGGATGTCCAAGAGTCGACAATCACAATCATTTGTTTATTTATATCCCACACAGAAAGACCAAAAACGTTGTTTATCAAGAGGCTCTGAAAACTTGATAAACACACACACAATTATCAGGTGTTTATGATTTAACTGTACTATGTTGTAAACAGTTTGTTAATCTGTGTTATTCTATTTGTAAATCTATATATAGTGATTTTCCAAGCGTAGCTCAGATGTGGCACAAGGCCGAAAGAATGGGGTACCCGGTGAGGATCAAACTCACTACTCAGTCATAATTGTGCTAGCAAGACAAGCTTTCTAACCATTACACCACCTCGAGGTGCCCCTGTAAATCTATATATAAATCTGTTTGCAGGTCTATTGTCAAACTATATGTCAATCTATTTGTATTAGGTTGGTGCAAAAATAATGACGTAATAATGTCGTTTTTTGACGTTAAAAAATACGTCAAAAAAAAGACATTATTACGTCATTATTTTTGCACCAACCTAATAATAAAAAGTTTGAAAATTTAACGATATTTTTCTTTGCGTTAATTCTGTGAATAACATCATAGCAGAAGGCCTTGATAAAGTGCCAACAGATTTAGTAAAATATGCCCCAAAAAACGTAATACGAACTGATGTCCTCGAAAATCATCAACATCTAGAATTTGGCACTGGAACACTAGTCGCATTACAGAAACCAAGGAAAGCAAAAGGTCCTGTGCAAAAATTATGACCCATTAATTTGTTGATAATCATTTGAAAAATATTATCCAATATCGCTCTTGATAGAAACCTAGTTATGAAAGATATCTATTACAATCACAGAGTGCATACCGTTCAAACAGAAGAATAAGCAGTATTGTCTCGATCACAGCGAAAGTACAAGAATGGAGGCATCAAGTTATTTATAACTGGACAGGCAGATTTGGAGAGGACTGATAAGAATTATTTATAAAGTCACTGAAGACGAGAAATCATATTGATTTGCAACGGGCCTTCAAATCGAAACAACTCTAATGATGATACTTTTATGTATAAATTCAAGTTACTAAATAAAATTTACACACTTGCCTTCATAAAGCTTCTCAAGGAACAAGATGCGTTATAATAAATGTTTTCACCTCTCTTTTCGTACATACATATATATATATATATATATATATATATTAGTGAAAAATTATGACAAAGTGAAACAAATTTTCATGTGACGTGTTTCGTCCTTTAGGACTTCATCGGCCTAAAAATGATGTTTGCGGAAACTTTTTTCATTTTGTTGGATTTTCCATAAAATTGTCCTTGATAGACAACACCGGCAACATATATATCCTCTAGAAGATGTCTGAAGCATAAAATTTAAAATGATTTCTGAATGATGAACAAGAAACTGAAGTTGGTTTTGTCGATATTTTGTTGATTCGCATTATTTCCGGATTTGTCTTTCTTGAGTAATATTCGCAGTTTATTCTTATGTTTAATTCCCATGAAGAAATTCACTCTGAGAATATACAAAGGCAGTGCTGATGTTAAAGATGTCATACAGATATTGGAAAAAGAATCGTCTTTCTTGTGGATAACATCCACACAGACGAAGTCATCCAGTTATATTGACTGAAGGTCTAATCCTGAATAAATTGAAATATACAGGGTGTTTCAAAAAGAATACGCCAAAATCGTCACGTGATGTGTCAATAACGAAAAAAATTACAAATCTCTAGCATGAACACATGTGTTGTATATACATTCAAGTTTCATTTCATGTTTTATAAGTGGCCACCACCGGCAGCGCAGACAACATCAAGCCGATATGAGAATTCCTCCCAAACACGCTTCAGCATGTCACGGTCCACCGTGTTGATTGCAGCTGTTATTCGATCTTTCAAGTCATCGATACCTGCTGGAAGTGCTGGAACATAAGCTTGGTCTTTAACATACCCCCACAAGAAAAAGTCACACACAGCGAGGTCCGGGGATCTGGCAGGCCAAGCACAGAGAGCAAGGGTCATTAGCATCTCTCCTCCCAATCCATCGCTGAGGCACGTTTTCATTCAGATAAGCCCTAACCCCGAGATGCCAATGGGGTGGTGCTCCATGTTGCTGAAAAATGAAGTCATTCGAATCTGCCTGCATTGTGACAATGGCATTTGTTTTCACGAACTCAAGCACTGTTTTTGCGTGCTTGAGTTCGCGAAAACAAATGCCATTGTCGCAAAAACAAATGCCATTGTCACAAAAACCAATGCCTTCTGCTGAGGAGTCGCGATTTTGATTGATCTTCCCGCAATTCAGCTGCACCGGAAGTTATACTAACGACAGCGGTGAAACTGACACCCAATCAAACTTTGATAACTACTCTATCAAATAACCACTGATTGAGTCCACTACAATGCTATAGACCTGAAAAAATAGCGCAATGATTTTGGCGTATTCTTTTTGAAACACCCTATATATTCAGGGTGTTGTATTTATATTTTTTCGTCTGTAGAGTATATGGAATGTGTGGTTCGGTGTAATTGATAATGTCTCGGAATAAGAAATTGGAAAGCTGAGTTCGAATTCCAATCGGTTTCGTTACATTCATTTCCGCACAAATATCCTTGACAAATGTATGATTCCATCCAGTTTCTGCTAAGCTATAAAAAGCAGGATAAACTGGGTTCTATAGCATTTGTTTGGTAACCAATCTACCGCAGAAAGAAACGACAGCCTACTACGGGAAAATCTGCCAAGTCAGTCATGAAAAAAAAGAGACCTGATCGCCCAAGTGTGTATTATGTATGAAAATTAACTGATATAGAGTATATCAGATTTTTATTATACCGTCTATATTTTAACCTTAAAAATATTAAACATTACTTTTGCAAAAATAGCCTAGTCATGTATTGGGTCAACTTACTTTTGGAGTTAGAACAATGTTACCTCTTTTCGAATCTTGTAATTTTTTTTATAAAATAAATACTCTTGTATATTTCTTGTCAAAAAAAAATTGTCATCTCTTAAAACTCAAAATAAAATATCCTTTTCTTCAACACATTATTTTTAAATATTCCAATAAAATATTTCCTTTTTGTCAATTAAAAATGCGTTTTATGTCTCAAAAGATTCAATATTTTGTTGAAAGCTTCTTAGCATTTTATTTCTCAATTCACATTCAAATTTTACTCATAAAATTTTTTAAAAATACATAAATTTATATTTATTCTGTCTACGATATAACAATAATTTGATACTCATGCAAATCGCAATCAAAACTTCAAGAACATTTTTTCAGAGATGAAAGTCGATTGTTTCTTTTGGATTCATACAGCATCAATATATTTACCTCCTATTAAGTAAGTGTAGGACATGATGGGATGACACCCAAGACTAGGTCACCCACAACTTCTTCTTTATTGTGTTAACAAGAGGCATAGAATAATGTCTTAAAGAATGATATTTGATATCTATGCAAACGTATGAATGCAAGAGTGCAAGCCAATCCCAATCAGGATATGCAGTTGTATCAATATGGGGTTTAACTACTGTTACTTCTATCTTTATTTTGGGAATCGTTGCACATATTGTATATATGATCATTTACTGCTATATTACCGCTATGTGGAATCTTGAGTAAATTGAAACACATGTTCAGGACGTTGAAATTTTATTTTCTGTCAGATGCAATCAATATCTTAACCATAAAATTCGTATTAACCAATTGATGTTGATAAAATTTTCAAAATGTAATTTCTATGATAAACGCACCACGTGAAATTGAGCTTATAATATGTCAGAGAAGCAAGTCACTGTTAATTTAGGAAGTACATGGAAACTGATTTCTCAATAGTAATTTTTAATGATGAATGTAGAGTTATATTGGATGGACATAATGGATACGTTAGAGCTTAGCTTTTTCATGGAAATAGATGATCAACACGATTTAGAAGACAAAAGTGAGATGTTGAACTAGTGTTTTGGGCTAGTATCATTGGCATTAAAATTATAGGCCCATTCAAATTTAATGATTTAATGCAGAGAATTATTTAAATTCTTGGACAATATATATATATATATATATATATATATATATATATATATATATATATATATATATATATATAAAATAAATAATATAAAATAAAATATTAATTGATCTTTCTTGTTAACCTGATGGATTTAAAAATCCTTATAATTTAATTACAAATTAATTCCTATTGTTTATAGTATATATATATATATGTGTGTGTGTGTGTGTGTCTATGTATATTTATTACTTCAAAAGTAGATACCCGTATTTGATTTGATTTCGTTTACCAGTTTGCACACCCGACATAACTTATGTGCGCCCCGGTACGACATAACTAATGTGCGCCCCGGTACGAATCCCGCTGAATATGTCGGAATAAAAAATAGGCATTAACTCTTTGTGTATGTATGCATTTACAGGTCGGGCCACTTTTTTTTTCTTGCTCTAAATTAATTTTAAAATTATTATTGAAAATTCTAAGGGATATTTTATTCAGTTATAAGACATAAACTGTCTGGAAACCCAGAAGAAACTCATAATACTCATTCATAATAGCCATCCAATTTGACACACGTAAATAGCAAAGAGGAGAAAGTGTTTTAAACATTCACAGGGGATTAGCGAATGTTTATGGAAAGGCTGATAGGTCAATAGTGTTAATGGCAAAGAGGAAGGAGAAACTGACAGCAGTAACAAGCCCCACACTGGTAGAGCAGCTGCTGTTTTGAATGAAGTTTAATCTGGCTGATGCTCTCATTACAGCTAACAAGAATAATTATTGCGAAATAATGTGAAAGCCTTCAGGTGATCTATGACAGTGCTTGCAGTTTAAAAGCCTGCGCAAAGTAGGCTCCCTAGATGCTGATATACTGATGCACAGAGGGTGGGGTGGTTATCCAAGTTCTTCTGGATCGGCATAATACGAATAATATCCATGGCGGAGAACACAGATGATATTGGGGCACTCAAGGGTTAATAAACTGCCCTCGATTAAAAATGGAATATCATGATTTGCGAGAGAAGGTGACTATGTCGAAGAACTGATTTAGAATCCTGAGACTTTTGTGTTAATTTTGGTATGCTTTGTGTGCTTCTACTGTTAAGAACATGTAATATTTTTACCGCCCTCTCATCTCTCTCTACCGACCGACACACGTATAAATATATATACAGAGTTTGATCAATTGGTTTGTTGCATATAATAAAATGCCTTTGTTTAACACAATGAATACTTATTTTTTAATAATCTCATTCTTTGTCAAGGCATTTAATTAAGTGACTATTAAACACAGAAATCGAATATTTTGAAAATTCAAGATTAAAATTCAACCAATAACGTATATTTATCCACCCTCATATTTGTGTGTGTGTGTGTGTGTGAGAATTCTGAACATGTTTTTTTAGAAAACTGATTCTAACACTCAAAAACAAAGAATCAAATCCCAGTGGGAAAGTCAAACAAACAAATAAAAAAAGAAGATGCAATCTCTTCAAAATATTTAGCGTGAGTGCTTGTCAAGATAAACTGAAATCAGATTGTGATACTGAGAGTCCCCAGTGGCACAGAACTGAACTGACGACGATAACCACCAATCCTGAGTCTTGGACTCACGTGATGGGGCTGAAAATCCATTTTTTGGGTCGTTTCATCACGGAACGTTCCATCCACTCGGAAAGCTTTACGTTTCAACTGAAAAACAAAGAATATCATTTACGACTGAATTTCTGAAAGGAATTATCAATATTCCATATATTACACTGACTATTCATTTAATCGTTGAAGAGAGTATAAGCGTAAGCCCCACCGTCATTTGTGGGTAAAACCGAAGCGACATAAAAAAAAATCCGTCATCTGTGAGGAGGCTATTAAGTATATAACTAATCATGAGTGGAGGCAAAGTGTGGATTGGTGGATGTCACGAAACCATGTAGAGCGAAGTCAGAATAATAGATAAAGAGCAAAATTAGAGAAGACGACTGAAAGAATTCTGTAATCTCTGATCAGTCGACCATGCATTGAAGTGAACACCATCAATACGATGAAAGCAATCAGAAGAATGGATTAGCAACAAATAATAAACTCATAAAAGATAATCAATAGCATAGACAGCAGAATGGTAACCATCTATCTACGTAGATTGAGTAAAGGATTCGGTTTGAAAATTTGAGAACATTACTGAACACTATATGTGGCTGAAGAAGACCGGAGTTTATAACAACCGAAACGTTTTGACTATAACAACTAAAATGAAATTTCCAATTTGAATAAATCAATTCATTATAAAGTTTAAATCATTAATTTACTCCCCAGCTTTTAAAAGAGATAGAAAGAAAAATAAATAAATAAAACATGTCACGAATTGTAAAGATCATAAATTATATATATTTATAAATCTACTATTCGTCCATGCCTTGAATATTGCTTTAATATCTGGCCTGGTGCTTCTGCTGTGTATTTAGAGATTCAAGATAAAATATAAAGAATCTGCTATGTTATTGGTCCTGACCAGGCATTTCAGTTTTAGTTACTTTCCCACCACCTTAACGTAGCTTCTCTGGGCCTTTTTCATGAATCTTTTAATGGGAATTGTTCTGATGAGCTTTCCTATTTGGTACCTCGACTTTACGAATTTAAACGCAGTACTAGATTGACAGTTAGATCTCATCATTTTATAGTTGAAATTGTTAGATGTAAGCATACGTTCTCGCACTTCTTGCTTGTGGAACTCTTTTCCAGCTTCTTGCTTTCCAGCCAACTTTGATTTTCAAAAATTTAAATCCAATGTCAATCGTTATTATCTGTTTTCTTAATTCTTGTTCTTTTATTGTTCTCTCTCTTCAATAATGTTTTTCTTTTTCTCGTATTCTTTCATACTCAGTAACCCTTTGCGTCTTAGAGGCTTTATTGCCTTAGCCTGGGGTGAAAAGATAAAAAAGAAGTCCTATGAACAACTGTTTCACTTCTCGGAAATTCTCTCTCTCTCTCTCCCTCTCTCTCTTTAAATGAACGTTTTTCTATTATTTGAATTTCTGAGATAGAGCTTTGTCAATAATTAAATCAAACTTTATACTCTGTTACTATAAGACGAGCAAATGAGGCACTATGAGAAGAAATTAACTGATACAAGATATCTTTATCAAGACCCGAACTCGCATCTCCTATCTTATAATCCATATAATCCTAATGTCAAATCAACAGAAATAGTTACAGGAAGATTGTATTGCGCCAGTCCTTTTAGACGAGAAAACTAGTTTGAATAGATTAATGTATTATAAGGATAATTCTTTTATCAAAATTATATAAAGGAATGTAAATCTAGTCGTATAAATGAAAAAAAAAAACAAAAAAACAAAAAACAAACTACAAAAATGACCATATAATTTAAAGAATGTCCTAGAAAATCCTATTTGATCATGTATCTGTCTCTTAAAGGATTGATTTATTTTTTACGGTTTATCAACACTTTGTTTCAACTATTTAAAGCCGAAATATTAATAAACAATAATTATTTTTAAAATAATGCATTAACAATATTTTGAGAATAACAATGTTTTTTTGACAAAATAGAAGTTCCTACTATTTAACTCATAGATGGGTAGTAGATATAGGTTTATACCTCTCTCAGGGGTATTTGCGAGTAATAAGTGAATGCCTTCTCTTAAAGGAAAATTATGTACAAAATATTCTATTTTTGAATGTCCCGAAATTTAGCTTCGTTTGCATTGTAACAGTTCTGTCTTTAATTTTTATGACTGGGACAAATTTCTAGTATACATTTTTATCATGTTGCCTGTGCAATTTGTTGGTTTACCTGAGTATCCTGAGCTGGCTTAGGAAGAGGGATTTTTTGTTGGAAATCAGAATGGGTCGTCGAACTTCCAATAATATCAGCTGTAAAATAAATAAAAAAAAATAAACATCACATTCAGAACTTTTTTTCAATTTTTTGTAAATTAGGAGAATTCATTCTACAAGTTTCATAATCAAATGAGTTCCTTCTATTTTTATTGTTAGATGGCATTAGAAGTATTAGTGCAGAAATAACGTCGTTTTCTCACATATGTTACTATGTGAAAAAAACGACATTATTTTTGCACCAACCTAATATTTAGTTTTTAACCAACTTCATTCAAAAAGATCGCTTTTGATTGAAATGCAGCAACTACGGCGATCATTCTAGAAATTGGCGTATATTCTTTATTGATCTTGATATCAGATAATTGATACTTAGATTTCTCACTGAACGATTCCCCATGATCAGGCAAACCATTTGAGACTGATGCCAATCAGCTGAAGACAGAATTTAATTTGAAAATAATCAGCATTATACAACGGGAAAGATAGCAATATATTAAAAAACTCAAAATATACAAATCAAACACTGAGAATGATTACTGTAACGGTTTTGATGCACGAAGGTCAAAGCTTTTAAACAGATGAAATAAACACCATTTTGTATTTTGATAAAAGATTTTCTGTGAGTGGCTTGACTAAAGAGAGCACTAATCGAAATGTCAATCATCTGCTGATGTTGGGGCCAAAGTAAACTTACTGTAGTAGTCGAGTGGTATAACTCCTGGAGGTTGAGATCGATGACGTTGGGGTATGTTAGTGATGGGCACCTGTTTGAACATGTTAGAGTTAGTCGTTGACCGGTCCCAATCAGCGCTCTCGGCAAACTCTACGTTACTCTTAGTTCGTAAGTCGGCGCCGCTGACATGAGTTCGGACTAAGCCACTGGACGGAGGCTGAAAGAGATAACCGGATTAAATTAACAAAAAAAAAAAAAGAAAAAAAAAAATAGAAGAAAGATAAACGTATTTTATTAGTGTTTTGAAAAAGTATCTTTTTTTGTGAAGAATTGATTAATATATAGTAGACAGAGAAAGGAGACTACAGGAACTCCCACAGAAGGTAGAAAAAGAGAGCGAGAAGTAGGGACTAAACATCAATTGTAAGAAGACAGAATGCATGGTTGTCAGCAATAGGAACAGCCCGAAATATGAACTACAAATTGGAGACCAAAACCAAGTATAAAAATTAAAATATCTAGGAAGTGTTTTAACAGAGGACGAAAATCCGAAATACGAAGACACATTGGAATAGCGGAAAATGTCTTCCAAAAGCTAAGCAAAATATTAAGAAATAGGAAAATTTCATTAGAAACAGAGAAAAGAGTACTGAACTTATATGTTAGTGAATGCTGGACAATCACCTCAGAGATAAAAAAGAAACTTGGAGCAACAGAATTGTTGTCCTACAGAAGGATACTGAGAATACAATGGACGCGACATGTGAGCAATTTCGAAGTTTTAGGGAAACTGTAAGCAAAAGGGCATCTATACATAGAATCAGAAAGAAACAATTGAAAATTTTCGGACGCATAACGAGGAAAGAGGGCACGGGGAATTTGACACTCACCGGGCATACTGAAAGCAAGAGAGACAGACGAAAGCAGTAGGCTTGCGTAAAAGGTTAGTAGAACAAGGTTTAGGAGAGATAAACCTTATAAAGAGTTACAAAGGACAGGAAACTGTGGCGATACATGATTACCCACCGTCCTGAAGAGAGGGGCACGGCACATATAATAATAATAATAATAATAATAATAATAATAACAACACACACACACACATATATATATATATATATATATACGTTTTACCAGTTTGTGAATGAAAGGGATAATTCTGAGGAGGATATAAATCCAGGGAGAGCTCAATATAGACTACAGAGAATTATAAAGTCTCCGTTTTCTTATCATTATATATATATATATATATATATATATATATATATATATATATATATATATATATATATACATATGGCTGGTGCAAAAATAATGTCGGTTTTTGACGTATTTTTTTACGTCAAAAACCGACATTATTTTTTGCGCCAACCTAATATATATATATATATATATATATATATATATATATATATATATGTATTAAAATTCAACTTTTCTACAAAACACACTCCCTTGGGAGACTATGCTTCTCACACTTTCTCTGTCACTAAAAAACAAAAAAAAATGGCACTGTTTGTCACACGGCAATATTTTTTACAAGAAGACTATCATTTCACCTCTCTGATATATAACACCAGAATTAAAAAATAGTTGCGTAACTACACACAGAACAATCCTTGAAGACGAATGTAGCAACATTCGAAAGTACTGAGAAAAAGATAATATAAATTAAAAGTTAACATGAATTTTGGCAAATTTACTGATAAACACAAAACAAATTATCCGGAAATTCGAAAGTGTTAATAAAAAAAATTGTAAAAAGAACTTGTCCATATTATTTAACAAAATACGTTTGAAAGAATTCTTGCTGCCTAAATACACACACACACACACAGACACACACATATATATATATACATACATATATATATATATATATATATATATATATATATATATATATATATATGTGTGTGTGTGTGTGTGTGTGTGTGTGTATAGGGAAAAGTGATGCTCGGTAAAAAATTAATCCTAATACACCGAGGAACGCTTGTAATTATAATGAAGGGATTAGCGGGTTGTGCTTGTAATTATTTCAAAGCGAATTTGATCCTTGCTAATTTTTTCTAGAAATGTGCGTTCGTGTCAAAGTTACTTTCAACTAATGAATAGAAAAGCATATAATAACGTTAATATGACTCCACGTGATCAGTGAAGTGTCCAGCTGTATGAGCATAAACTGGAACTAAGAAAAAATTCCAGAAGAATTAAAGATATATAAATAAGAATAATATGTTGAAAACTATGCTAAGATGTAACACCGATCCTTACAAAGTACAACTATTCGTAATTATTAATAAAATTACACACTCTTGTTTGTTTTACAGATTGCAATCGGATTAGAGTATTTACTCCATGGGAAAATGTTCTATAGAAACTGTTAAAGGATATACGTTTTATTACGCGCTCCAAGTCGGAAATACAAAAAACCTCAATTATAATTTTACATCGAAAACATGGAAGTTAGTCTGAAGAAGCTGCTTCTTGCGAGGAAGCGCGTTAAGGAGCTTCATCCATATTGACATTCAATTATGATCTGTAGATTGCGCCACGGGTGTTGACCTCTTACGGACTATCCTTGATACTAGGCAATTTACCCATAAATATAGGATACCTTAAAGCTATATAATTTATCATTATATATATATATATATATATATATATAAAGAAAAAAAAACACATCTCGAAGAATCCGTTAATAAATTTATTTCAGCTGGTAAGTTTTTAAAGCCTGCCTCATCAAACCGGAATTACAAAATGGATTAAATTTATCCAGACAATATGTTAAAAAAAATTAAAAATAAATCACAACAGAACAGGAAGTAAGTCTAAACTGCCTGACCTTGAAAAATTTATCTGTGTATTTATATTATTGAGGAGACGGGTGAGAAAGTAAAGTGTCAGCACAATGAACAGGTGTGGGTGGGGAAATTACAAATGACAGCGAGTGAAATGCATTGGAATCAAATCAAAATTTATGTCAACATCATCTAATTTATGTCAAATAATAGATATCATCATCACATATATATAAAAGGAGTGAAAAATTAATATATATATATATATATATATATATATATATATATATATATATATATATATATATATATATATATATATATATATATATATATATATATATATATATATATATATATATATATATATGTATGCTTGTATCTCCGGCTGATACAAATTCAGTCGGGTTTCGATCCGAGCTAGAGGCAACCGGATGTCTAGCCACACTGATGAGCTGTGAAACAGCGAAACAGTCTGTCTGTGGATGACGTTATATATATATATATAAAAAAACCTTAAATTCAGTATATCTGATTCATCTTCATAATTCTAAAATACATTATATATATATATATATATATATATATATATGCATATATATATGTAGATATATATATATATGTGTGAGTGAGTGTGTATGTGCGTGTGTGCAGCGTATACACTAAAAACATGCAAATATACACATCCATACAAACACACAAGTAAACACATATATACAATACATGTACATACATATACATACATATAAACCCCTCCATACGCATACATAAACATACCTACACATAAACACCCACAATATATATATATATACATACATACACCCCATTGTAATCATATATATACACACATACATACACAATGAACATATATGCATCTATAATACACTCATACATAATTATGCATCTATACACATACATACACACATGCGCACATACACATAGACACATACAGATACATATATATATATATACACATATCCACATATCCACACATAAACATATATATACACACATACACAGTTATACACTTGCACATACATACATACATACATACATAAATACACAAAAACAAATACATATACATAAAGCACATAACTTTCAATAAATACTGCAAAATAACTGTATGACTGCAAAATAAAAAAGACTATAAGATAATTTAAATCTATTACACACACACAGAGACAGACACACACACACACACACATATAAACACACACACATATATATATATATATATATATATATATATATATATATATATATATATATATATATACATGTGTATTAAAATAATTTTACAAACTTTTGGCGCGGGTTCTTCACACCAACACAAGGAGAAAAGTCCATTTAAACACAAATCCGCAAATCCTTCGTTTTTGAGTTATTACGTTTAAAGTTTACAGTAGACGGTGTTAAATGTACAATCCAAGATACAATCCCAAAATACTTTCACAAACTTTGGGGGGCGGGTCCCTAACACCCAAACTAGGTAAAATATGCATATAAAAATATCTCCAAAAGGCCATTGTTTTAACTCAACACAGAAACTCATAACAAATGTTCTAAATGTCCTCCACTAGCTTCTACAAATGCATGCACGCGTTAGATATTCCCACACGGTGTCGAATGGTTTCGCTCGCCTCAGTAGCACGTTGGTTAAGCGTCTCTCCGTTATTAATGTCTGCTGCATAAACCAATTGTTTTAAGTGGCCCCACATAAAAATCCAAAGGATTCAGGCTGGGGGAACGTGCAGGCCATTGGAGCGGTCCTCCCCTACCTGTCCGTCTTTCACGGTAGACATCAGCCAGTGCCTAGCGAACAATGTGACTAAAATGTGCTGGGGCCCTATGATGCATGAACCACATGCGTCTTCGTATTAGCAGAGGTACATCCTCTAGCAGAAATGGAAGTGTGTTCGAAATAAAGTTCCTGTAGATAGTTCCTGGAAGACGTGCTAAGAGAACATAAGGACCTACCAGACAGTCACCTGCAATTCTACAATTCCATCCCACCCATTAATCGTAAACTGATGCTGGTGTCTAGCCTGTATTGTACCATGGGAACACCGATCTGCCCACAAATGTTGGTTGTGTAAATTTGTTATTCCATCTCTTCCAAATGTTGCCTCATCCGTAAACAAAACAAGAGAGACAAACAACGGATCGGCAGTTTGTGCAATAAACCATCGGCAAAAGTTCTCCCGTGGTGAGTGATCAGAGGATGAAAGAGCCTGCACACGTTTCAAATGATACGGATACAGGAACTGCTACTGAAGTGACTTCCATGCGGTCCTATGAGATCCGACATGCTAAGGCCACTTGATTTGTGATAATACTTGGATCGTCTCCGACATCCTGTAGTATGTATTCTTCGTAGTCAGGCGAAAGAGCTGATCTTGGCCTTCCTCAATCTATAGTTTGGAGTGCAGCGGATCCTATCTCAGCATCGCGACGATAAACAACAATAAAGATTGGATGACTCGTCTGCTTTCGGTCTGGAAACGCAATCTGATACAGGGGTGCAGCTTCGAGTTCCATTGCCATTCGAGCTGCCGTATGTAAAAATCTTATCTGCCGGCCCACAATATGAATATCCTGCCATTGTTAAAGGGAATGCTTCTCAGTTAACTCACTACTATACACGTTGAACAGACTACGCACAAATATACACGAATAACAAATGTAACCTAGACTACAAAACAACACCGCGCCATCTACCGTGAACTTTCTTTAAACTTAACACAAAAACGAAGGATTTGCGGACATATGTTTATATGAACTTTTGTCCTTGTCGTGGTGTGCGGAACCAGCACCCAAAGTTTGTAAAAGTATTTTTGATACACCCTATATATATATATATTACGTAGGTGCCTGTTTTTTTCTTCTCAATTTGTATTTCGTTTCCTTATTTGTTGTTTGTTTTTCAATTATTGATGTTCGTCTTTCTTTTTATTTTGTTTGGTCATTTGACAGGCATCTCGTTGGTTTTACCAATACTCATGTTTGTAGCGTGTATATATATATATATATATATATATATATATATATATATATATATATATATATATATATATATAATATGCAGTTTATATATCAGACCAATCACTTTATATATCAGACTAATAGTGGATAATCAAATTACAAAATCCCATCAAGAGTGCCACCAACCAACGTTTTCGTAACGTAATAAGAATGATTCGTCAAAGGCTGCCATTGTGGACGTGTTGGCTAATATGAATGAGGATCAGTTCTGAGGCGACATCATATATATATATATATATATATATATATATAGATAGATAGATAGAGAGAGAGAGAGAGAGAGAGAGAGAGAGCAAGAGGGAGAGAAAAAGAATGAAAGGTATATACTTCTAAATACATATATACAGAGATACGGAATGCGGTAGGTAATTTGAAAACAAATTATATGAAAAATGAAATAAAAAAGTCAATAAAAAGATCAGTATATTTAAAGAAATTCCTGTAAGCATGTTCATCTTAGAAAAAAGAAAAATGTGTATTCACTAACATCGCCTTCAACCTCGATTTGGTCTTGTAAGTTGGTGGTTCTCATTCATATTAGCCATCACACCTACAATGGCTGCCTTTCACTAGTCTTTGGTATTGCGAAACCGTTGGTTACTTTCCCCTCTCGATAGCACTCTAGACATAATTTGTTTACAAGATTCATAATTGAAAATTTCGAATGTCTCATATGACATGACCGGGAAATTTGTTTGCTGGTCACTCTTGAAACAGCTGTGCCATATCTAAAGGGACAGTGACACCATGTGTGCATTACAGTGGGTACTTCCATGGGGTTTATCTAGAGCCAGTTGTTCCTCCGTTTCAACAAGCTAGTGTCATGAGCGTGACCTAACATTTCATGTCCTGTACATCAGATTAGAAACTGCCATGTTAATGCTCTTGATACATTTGAAAGAAAAATGAGAATGTTTAAATTTGACACATGCCGCATAACATTTCGTTCGATCGTCTTTCATTTATGGCCAGCTGAAGTGGGTTATTGAATATTTAATGCACTCTGCATACGTTAATACGAGAATATGCGATCACATTGATAATGAACCCGTAATTTCTCTAAGTTAAAATTTTAATATATTTTTTATTTAAATTGTGTTACATTTAACAACGAAAATTGCATCTTATGAAAAAATTGTAATATTAAGTTTAGCAAATATGAAAAAAAAAAAATTAAAACTAATTTTTTTTCTATTTTTTTGACATTTGATGACTTTTAAAAAAAAATCAGGCCCATTTTCGTCTGAATTTCCTACGGGAACTTAGAATTTGAATTGATTTGCTGATAGCATCTTTTATGTGGTTTTCCCATTCGGGTTGATTTATCTATGAAGTCTTCAGTAGGTCATGGAATCCGACTTGATTTGATCTTTTGATTTCATTTAGCTACAAAATCTTCAATGAATCTTAGAATCTAAATCGATTTGGTTATAAAGACTTCTATAGGTTTTAGAATTCGGATCGATTTGATTAGATAGTTTTCATGTGGTTTTCGAATCTGGTCTTAGTCTTCAATGAGTCTTAAAATACGAATCGATATGGTTATACAATTCAGTGGGTCTTAGAATTCGGGTCGATCTGGTCTATGAAGTCTTTCAATTGATTTTCAAATCTGGGTTGATTTGATTGTAAAGTCTTCTATACGTCTTGAAATACGGATCGATTTGGTTATAAAATTCAATGGGTTTTAGAATTCGGAATAATCTGGTTATAGTCTTCTATAACGTCTTCGAATCCGGCTCTAATTGGACATATAAGTGTTCTATGTCATCTTATATTTCACATTGATTTGGCTATGAAATCTATGGGATCTTAGAATCCGGTTACAATTCGTTATTGATTTCTGTTCACATAGGGCGTCCCATTTTTTTTAAAAAAAGTCATCTGAAAATCTAAGAAACAAAATAATATTAACCAATCGAAAGCACTTGATACACGAACTTCTCATTTCTGAAAAATGTACAAATTTAGGACCACTGTATGTACTTTAAAACGTTGATATAAATGCTCATTGTTTTTTTTTATCTACTATTACGTCATTACATTTCATTTTTTGACACTTAGACGAAATACTTCGCATTATACACGATTAAATACGGTAAATAATGATTTGATTTCAATGTACAAAATATCAGAGTCACTGAATGAGCTTTTATCTTAAAGGCTGAGAAGAAATGTCTGTCAAAAAAAGCAGATATCATTTTTCAATGATGAGGTCTTACTCATGAGTTGAAGCAAAAGTCTTTTACTTACTTTAGCGTAGAAATGACGGTAAGTGTTATACTGTTGCCTGTCTGCTTCTCGTCTTGGGTCACGATCGCCGAGCGGAAGATCACTGTGTGTCCGCGGTAATAAAGGTTTGCAGATTTCCACTGAAAAGATACGACTATATATATATATATATATATATATATATATATATATAGGGTACGATGGGTAAATTGTCACCATTTTATATTTTCAATTTTACGCATGCGCGTTGTTTGTTTTTGATTATGTCGGCTGCACAGTACAGTAGGGTCAGTTGGACACTGTGAGTAAAATACCACCATGATGCAATTCACTCCGCCAGAAATTGGGAAAAGGCTTGCTTTACTTCTTGGCATTCGCATCGGAAGCTCCAATGCGAACACTTCAGAGTGTTTGAGTGTCAATCTGAAGACAGTGCAGAGGATTCGGAAAGTATTGGATGATATCTCCAGTCAACATCATGGCTTTTGAAGTGATCACTAGTGACGGCAACGTTATGCCTCCATTCATCTTCCCACAGGGTCTCAGACTCAACACGGAGGCCTACATCAAGTGGTAGTGATGCCCTGGGTAAAAAGGGTGGCTGCTGGAAGTCCCTATGTCTGATAACAGAACTCAGCACCATGCTACACAAGCAGGAGAACCCTGTCAGACAAGTTCTGCAACCACATTAGCCCTTACATATGGCCACTTAACTCCTCAGACTGCAAGTCCCTTGATTATTATGTGAGGGGCGCAGTTGAGTGAGAGAGCAACACAACTCTTTGTAACGCTAAAGATTAACTGAAGGCAAAGATTATGGCAACTTAAACAAGGAGACCACCCAGAAGAGTTGTAAGCGATTCCGAAGTAATTCGGAGGCCATGGTTGATGTCAAAGGCGATTTTATTGAATAAATCTACTCTATAGTATTTCAATATATTTTTGTGCAATTTTCTTAAATATATCTGTTAAAATTAGATGCCAATGTTATTTCATTTAAACGACAATTTATCCATCGCACTCTGTATGTGTTTATATATATATATATATATACACACACAAAGTTACACATAAGGATCTTTTTCAAATACAATTTCGACTTAGATGGCTTTATTTTTCTTTTTTCATTCTTTGATGAAAAATTTGTTATGAAGATATTTAAAGAAATTAAAAATATTACAATTTTTAAAAATGATTTTATTGCTTTTAAAATTAATAACTAAATGAAATGTATAAAATTAAATTTTTTTAGTGACTCTTTTCACCCATCCTCGCACATCCACACATGTAGGTTCAGCAAAAAACGCATTCATTTGGACAAAAATATTTATTTTTCAACATAATCCCTTTTCCAATGCACTTAATTCAATAACCACCAAATAAATCAAACCTTATAGAGTGAAAATGTCAGAACAAAATTCAACTCCGCGTCTGAAGATCGCTTGAGGTATGAAAACAGCAGTTACCAAGCAGTGCTAATTTGTACACTATCTATCTATCTATCTATCTATCTATCTATCTATCTATCTATCTATCTATCTATCTATCTATCTATCTATACACACACACACACACACTCACACCCACACATGTATATACATACATACACGTAAATGTATATAAATGTAAATTGGACACTGAGGTTTTATGCTTAAACGCTTTAACGCAAGATTGCGTTCAAGCATAAAATGAAATCATGAAGGCAATCTTCATGAAACGCATGGCCTGAAGATTGCGCCCAAGCATGAAACAAGCTATCACCGCTTGGTGTTAAACTCAGTGAATTTAACATTTACATACGCTCTATCTTGGATATTGAGCACTTTTACCCATAAATATAGCACACTTTAAAACTATATTATATCATATATATATATATATATATATATATATATATATATATATATATATATATATATATATATATATATACACGCCAGATGGTGTTCTCAGTCAGACCTATTTTTTAAAATGCTCGAAATTTTACTTTGTGTTTCTTTATCGACTCGAAACCCCTCTCGTTTATATATATATATATATATATATATATATATATATATATATATATATATAGGGTTAGGGTTGGAGGGGTTAGAGTTTTTTTTTTATTAAGATTTTACATAGATATTGGATGTTAATGAACATTCCAGTTAGTGCTTAACGAAATGTCCTTTTTAACCATTCCGAGGTACCATGCGCAAACAGATACTTATATCCGTATCAGGAAATCGAGATGTAATTATGGACAGTATGAAAATGTTACCTTTTGCGATTTTGGGTGTATAATCTTCCGTACTGGATGTCTTGAAACAACGTGTATCACTCCACGGGCGGAGACTACACGTCTTCATCAAATCACTTGTCCGTTTATCTCTGTCCGCTGCGGGAAATGCCTTAAACTCATCGTTGTATATTGATTGGCCGCGCTTATATTTCGGATCAGGATTCAGCACCAAACTGAAATTTTTCTAAAACAGAAAAAACCACAAAAAAAAAACAAAAAACAAAAAACAAAAAAAACGGACAATTATGTGGCATCTGCACAGAAAGCGTATAACCGAAAGAATTCTTTACAAAATCGAACAATATCTAATTTATATAAAATATATAATACTAACATTAGCTGTGGAGCAATGTTTAACAACCTCGTACCTGATCTACTGTTATAGCAAGTTAATATCAGTACTCTATAAATTAGTGATATTTACTATATTTGATTCCATTTCATATTGTACTGATATTTTAGTGTCTTTGCTGATATTTTCCATATGATATCTTACTGACACTTTGCTGATATTTTACATATGATATTTACTTTTTTTGCTGATATTTTACTCTCTTTGCTAATAGTCTATTGTCTTTATTGATATTTTACTATTTTTGATATATTCAATTTGATATTTTACTATTTTTTAATGTGGTTTAACTGTCTTTAAATTATATTTTCCATGCGATATTTTATTATCTTTGCTGATATTTTTAATATTTTACTGATATTTTATTGTCTTTACTGATATTTTACAGACTTTACTGATATTTGCATGTGATATTTTACTGATTTTTTGCTATCTTTACTAATATATGACTGTCATTGATAATATTTTATTGTCTTTACTTATATTTTCCTCATTTTGCCGGTATTTCACTACCTTTAATGATATTGTATCCTTTGCTGATATTTTTCATATGATATTTTAATGTTTTTACTGATATCTTGCTGCTTTGCTGTCTGTTTTCATATGATAATTTACTGACACTTTACTGATATTTTATTGTCTTTATTGATATTTTACTGCCCTTTCTGATATTTTTCATTTGATAGTTTACTGCCTTTGCCGATATTTTCTAGATGATATTTTACTGATATTTACAGTCTTTAATAGTAGTTTACTGTTTTAACATTCATTTTCAAGCAAATAAAAACGTCTATGTAATGCCAAATTTCTCGTTTATTCAAAGAAAAATTATTATAATAAATTCTATATGGCGGTCAGAGTAGTTAAAGATTGAACTATAAATAATAAAATAATCACTGCAAGGCAGAGTTGGGATTCAAACACATATTTAACAGCAAATCAATTTGCTTGAATCAGTCTTGCAAGCTATGAGAGCACCTTTCTAAAATCCTGTTAAATTGATGGATGAGTCCCAATCAAAATGTAGGCCAACATATCGAGAAAGATGTTATTACGAGCCAATTCGAGAGAAGTGTTTTTACATAAATTCTATATGGCGGTCAGAGTAGTTAAAGATTGAACTATAAATAATAAAATAATCACTGCAAGGCAGAGTTGGGATTCAAACACATATTTAACAGCAAATCAATTTGCTTGAATCAGTCTTGCAAGCTATGAGAGCACCTTTCTAAAATCCTGTTAAATTGATGGATGAGTCCCAATCAAAATGTAGGCCAACATATCGAGAAAGATGTTATTACGAGCCAATTCGAGAGAAGTGTTTTTACATGAAATTGGAACAAGCAATTAAGAAGATCTAAGGCAGTGTTCATGCAGGATTGATAATTAAAATATCACCTCTCCACAGAATTATGAAATAATGATATTTAATTCTGGGTTTTAATAAAGTTTTGTTATTCCTGCAGAAAAAAATGTTGACAGAAAAATTTAAAAGTAGGCCGGGATTTTCTGGGGAAGTAAGACATAGTTGAGATTAATGATCGAAAATAGGTGATTAATCAGACGATTATCTGATGTCAAAGTTCCTGGATCGCGGATACTCCAGATGCCCTAAGGTGTGGGAAAATGATTAATTACCTTATCTCACACCGGCGAATGCTGAAAGAAGTGGAGACGGTACAAAATTTCTAAAATTTAATGAAAATAAAATTAAAAAAAAAAAGAAGTTAACCGATGTGTCCAGATCAGCAACCACCTAGCAAGAGAATTGAATTCATTCTTTTCTTCCACAAAGGTAGACTGCTCTCATTCCACTGTCCATTCTAGGTGATATCCATATATTCTATTTTCAGCGGAACGAACGGAAGAGGAATCACAAAGACGAGTTAACAAAAAGGATTGAATAACAATAATTAACTAATCAACCAATTAGGAAGTGTAGTTAGCGTAATTGATATCGGCCCGGAATGTGGAAACGGCAAACCGAATTCCAATTCTAACCTAATCTGTTTCGTTAACTGTCATGGATGTTTCTTCACCATCTTTCAGTTAAACAACAGGACGTACTGGAGTCTCTAACCAAGGGAATTAGCCAGTCTAGAAGAACAATTCTGAATACAAAACCCTGAAGAAATCAATGAGAAACCATTCCACTATCTTTCACTAGAAGGCATGGCAATTGATACTGTTATGGGGTCCACCCCTTTTTCATATAAGTGGACTCTACCAAGTGTACCTGGACTGCTGCCGTTAAATACCCAGAGTTACAGTCAGTGAGGAGCAGTCGGTGGTAGTAGTCGGATGGAAGTCGGTAGTGGGGTAGAGTGAGGTAACCTCTTGTAGAAGTCAGTTACAAGCACTTAGACTCTAAGGAAGTTCTACTTCGAGACTGTATATATCTATCTGTATTTGCTACTAACCATGTTCCTGGACTTACTAACAGTATTACTCTTTGTATGATTCTGTAAATACATTTTATTTCATATATTTAATTATTGCGTTTGTCATTCCTTGGAGACCGAATTCATCTCGGAATCCATAACAGATACATAATAAAAAAAGAGAATTTGTGGAGAACCCTGATCACCTACGCCCTGGAGAGATATGGCATAAAAAACAATACGAGTTATCTCCCCTGGCACGGACAACGACAACAGAATGGATTAAATAAATTACGAGATCGGCGCCAAATATGAATAGCTGAAGAAGGCTGGATGGTACGACAGCTGAAACGGTGTGACTATAACAACCTAGATAAAAAAAAAGTACTCACTTTCAAAACTGTGGTGGCTGATGGGCCCCATTTTCCTTGAAACGTGTCCATATTGGTCGTCTGGTATCTGCTACAGTGGTCACCTTGAATCGTGGTTGATGGTTGATAAACTGAAAGATTAATATATCTCTATATCATTTTTTAAAACACATCATACAGCTAAAGAATACATTTTTTTTATTTAGCAGACTGGATTTAATCTTTGAAATTTCGTAAAATTTACAGATCATATAGATATTGTCTTTATTAAAACCCCAGTACGAATGTTATGGTTGATGGATTTTATAGCATATCAACTCTTGATTTAATGTCGAAATCTGTTCATTTTATTACATTTGGTCATTTATACTTGAGTCTATAAGGAAATATTTGTTGTTTATACTCGAATCTATAGATAAATACTGGCCATTTATAATCGAGTCTATAAGTAAATCTTTGTCATTTATACTTGAGTCTATACGCAACTATTTGTCATTTATACAATTATTAGTCTAATGTCGTTTGTAATTGGGTCTGTTGGTAAATATTAGTCACATACTTAAGTCTATTGATAAATATTGATCGTTTATATTTGAGTCTATAGTTCAATACTGATCGGATTTATATTTAGGTCTATATGACCTCAAGGTAAACTATAAGATTTAGCTTTTCCAAGAAGACGTGTTATATTTTTGCATCCGCTTACTGCCAAACATTTAACGACATACTGTATATAAACTGAACAAAACGAGAATTTGTTTTTAAAAAAATCTTTACTATTCATAATTATTAATTTTCATGTACTACTTTATTTCGATTAAAAATAATCGTTTTCTACGTACATTAAAGTACGTAATCAAACATCAACAAAACGTCATGACTCAATCTTCACACGCTGAACAATTTACATTACTTGTTTAAGTACAATGTGATATCGTGAATGATGTGGATTTTATATGCAAAAGAAAATGTGAATATGGGTTATTTTCATGTATAGTGCTATCCCCGGTCGACAATAGTCGGTTGGGAATGAAATCGCTTCCAGTTGAAGCAAGATAGCGTCATAAGATGATTTTAAAACCGGCGTAAACCCCGGAGTTTGATCATTTTGGCCGTATAAGAAATTGTTAATGATTAGGAGTTTGCAGACGCAAAAAGTCCCCAATATCCATTGAGAAGTAAATATTAGACTGAAAGTAGTACTAACAAACACAAATTAACTATATGCTCAGAATAGTCGTTTCGAACTGGAACCATTTTAGAGTAAGACGATTGAGGACTAGCTGTATAGAGAAGTTGATTCTGAGTGAAAACACTGGATGCAACGGCTAATTGCCGATTGGCCGTTTAATGAGATCGTGGTAGAGTTTAGTTCATTGCTTACTTCTTAAATGCATATATAAGGAACATTTTCCAAATATTACGCTCATGCATAATGAGGCAAGGTGGAATATTGGATAGCAGTTCGGATTCAGGAATCGAAAGTGCTAATACACCTGGGAAAGGTGTGGATCAGTTCTTCTCCCTCTAGCTATGGATAAAATAGCGGGACAGATTAGGTCCTATAATTTTGGTTAGCGACTTGTCTAAGAGAAAGAAAATCTCTGAATTCAAAATTAGCCTTGAGAGGGTTGGGCTCCGTCAGGCTATCTTGCCCAGGAAACACCACTGCTATTGCGGCTGTAGTATATATAGTGCACCTAACGAACCTCGTAGGTTACGTGACAATGTAAACCTCTTATTTTATCTTTAGATTAAAAAAAAAATATCGCATTATGCGCAAATAAATATGATAATTTATTTCAATTGATACGCTGTCTTTATCAGTTTAACCACAGGGCCGGATTAAGCTAGTGTGGGGTCTGTAGCATATGTCATAAAGGTATCCTAAATTTAAAAAAAAAATACAGATAAATATTAAATCATAAATTATTTACTCGCATTGCGAGAGGTCTTATAAAACAAGAAATATTTAACTTCTATCAACATGATAAACAAACCCAGAAAAATATGAGGCTTAACGAGATATTTGATTCGATATAACGGCCTTAATATAATGTTACCTGAAATGATGAATAATTAAAAATGCAGTCCTCCTGACATGTAAACTTTGCATTTACCAGATCATCAGATGTCAATTTCATTGTACGGCTTAAAAGTATTTAATGCGGGTCTATCGAAAATGTTGGCCTGTAGATTAATCTAATAGACAATACTTGATCATAGAGTGTGGATTTATTGAATTATCAACATTTGTAGCAACTCCATAGTACTATTAATACTAAGTATTCGAGTTACTGTTGCTGAAAATAATTTCGACTTACTTTGATTACATTTTACTGGAGCGTTTTTCTCTTTTTCTCCGACTAAACATTTGAATTTGTCTTGCTGCTCCGAGAGAAGTGTAATTCGGGTTCGATCTC
Source organism: Acanthosepion lycidas (assembly GCA_963932145.1). Lineage (NCBI taxonomy): Eukaryota > Metazoa > Mollusca > Cephalopoda > Sepiida > Sepiidae > Acanthosepion > Acanthosepion lycidas. The sequence continues at coordinate 57,129,385 of OZ010573.1, forward strand.
TTGGCAAAACCCGATCTCCTGTCTCTGAAGATGGAACACATTTCTCTCTCTTTGGAATCCAGGTTTGTGTAGGAAATTCGGCTTTGTGGCTTGTCTGATAATTTGTACCTATTCTCTTGTCGCTGTGCATCTGAATACATGTTTGTCTCACTCGATCCGAACGTTCTGTCGGTTCCAGGAAAGGTAATTTTTCACCGTATTTATGGCGAGTTTCAGTAACTAACTTCCCAAAATGGCTGGCATCTTTATTTATTTCAGTGGCCGGTTGACAAACAAATGGACGAGACCTTGAAGTATTCACCGGTCGATGGGGAAACTCCGAAGTGTAGGTACTAACCAATGTTTTGTAGCTATCATTTTTTAATGGCTGAAGTAGGGACAGTGAATTTTCCAGCATCTGTATTTTGATTGTCGGATCACATTTATCCCCCTTTACTAATGGAGCCATCTTTCATCTCTGCAAAATGATAAAATATTCATGAAAATCATTGTTTTAGCAGAAGTTTTACATTAAATAAAACAAAAGTAAATAAAAACTCAAATGTGGAACCTGCAACACTTTTTAAAGTATTAATATTTCATATATTTGACTTAGTAACAAGTGTAGACTGTGATAAAAAAAGAAAAAAATAAATTATATGAAACATGAATCATCGCGAGTAACATAACAGAATTCATTTAGACGCAAAAAAAAAAAAATAACTGAGCGAGATGAATGTCAATATGTTTTCAGAGTAATGACTGCTGTGAAGATTATATTTTGTGAATATATAAAGTTGCAATTTGTTAGAAAATTGTTTTCTCCGATATGTGGGACTTTTGGATCACTCTTTATTGCTTTTTTATCATGTAGCGGCTCAGTGTTTATATTAATGATACTTCCACGTACAGGATTCAAGTAATAATAACAATAACTCCAATTTGTTAAACAACAAATATATATTGAATAAAATACAAGAAGAAGCATGAAATAATTTTGTATTCACAATGTAGATTA
>OZ010573.1:57135381-57217881 GCA_963932145.1 Acanthosepion lycidas
ACATATTTTACGCGTGCCTACGCACACAGTTACACACAGACAGGTCTCTGTTCGGAATATGTGTCGGAGGAAATATTGAGATATCATGAATTTCATCAGACATTCTTTGAAATGGTCATAGAGAAAAAAGCAAGCGTGTCTCCGATTTATATATATATATATATATATATATATATATATATATATATATATATATGAAGAAATATAGTTTTAAGGTGTACTATATTTATGGGATAAAGTGCTCAATATCAGGAATAGATCCTATGTAAATATTACGAAAAAGGATAAATAAAAATAGAAAATAAAAATGAAAAAAAAGTAAAAATAATCAATCCAAATAAGTAAATTTAAAAAAATTAACAAACCACTCCCGCCAAAATAACCGTTAGAATAGAGTACAATAATCAATCCAAAAATTGGACAAAAAATAGCTATAATTACCGTTCCAGACCATAACAAACTACTATATAAACAATCAGAATTGATCTAAAAAAAATTGTTACTACGTTACTAAAACATCTAAAACCGAAAAGAATAAATAAATATATAAAATAAAATGAATAAAAAACAAGTAAAATAAATTACTCCAAATAAATAAACAAACCACTTCCCTAAAATAACCGTTAGAATGAACTACCCACAATATACCACTGGCCCGCATGTACAAATAGTCGAGAAAAAACACAACACATGTGGCCTGATGATTGCGTCTAGCATAAAGCAGTCTATCACCTCTGAGTGTTGACTCAAATGTTCACCTATCTATCTATCTATCTATCTATCTATATATATATATATAGGAGCCACCCAGTTTTCACTTTCCAGTTTTGATAGAATCCAAAAGCTACTCTGCACCTTGTTAGTGACGAATTATTTTACACCCTGAAAAAAACCTTTCTCACGCATGTCTCTCGCTATTCTATTGCTATTTCCGTAGAAAGTAATTGTTCAGAGTAACTATAGTTTCACCAGTTCTAACTTTCACAGTTAAGAGTCGCCATTCCATGCACAACCTTCTTCCCTTCGTATTCTATTGATGAGATGTAAGTTCATCTCAAGCAAACTTTTTGTTAAGTATTTCTGCTTTGTGGAACTGATTCCTAAGAGAATACTGGATCGTATATATAGGTTCCAGTTGAAATCTGGAATGGACTTGTGATCTAATAGCACTTGAGAACTTGAGATCAAAGCATAGGGCCTCATTGTGAGTACAGGCGTTATTCAAGACTGGGGAAAAAGTCATTTTTTTTTGCAATCAACATCTTGTGTAATGAAAGCTCCCATAAAAAAAGAATAAGAAAAAGGAGGGGAGAGAAAAATTTGTGGCTAATTTCTACTAGAAATGATTTTCCTTCTTTTAATTCAATGAATGAATTCTATCAGGCGATGTAATGTTTCATCTCTTGACAGGGGTCTGGATTCAAACTTTGTTGATGTTCATTATTCCCTGCTCTTTGCCCACCCCCTATTACTAATGTTTACAATTTTAGTTAGAAAGAGCGTGGTCAGAAACCTCAGCCTGGCAGCTCAGTGTTAAAAGCCAATCGATTCGCTAGTCGTATTCGCTCGCGTGTGTGAACGTGAACGTGAATGTGTATACAGTCGTGCAAATCAGAAAAAAAAATCTGATTTCTCACCGTTGTTTCCTTCTCAAAAACCTGTTTCCGTCTCTCTACTGCCTTACTGTTCTCATCAATTAGCCAGTGTTTGCTTCTCGACGCAAATATTTGTCTTTCCACCCAACGCACGCTCGATTATTTATTGATAAACGAAGAGTATTTTTGTTGCTATTCTCGGCCCAACGGCAATGAACATCTTGCTCGCTGTGTTAGAACGCCAATCGACTCGGATTAACAAATCCAATAATATGATTCTTACGCTATTCATATCGTATCTATTGTCGATTTGTTGCTTGAAGATACGTTCTCTCTTTGAAGCTGTTGCCGGCTTCGTTAAACTTTATTTATGTTTGTATTTATCAGCTATTGCAATTATTACTTTTATTACTGTTTTCATGTTAAATGTTTCTCTTTCTTTTCTTGTATTAAACGTGGAAGCATCATTAGTTGTTTTTTTTTTTAAAGAATTGATTAATTTTGTGATATTTCAAATCTTGGGTTATTTAACGTCAGTGGCAATGGTCAAAAAGTCTAGCCTCACTAACCATTGTTACATGCCAAGGCGTCTCTTAAAAAAAAAGAAGAAAGACATAGGAACAAAAGAGGGAATAAAGAAAAGAAAGACAAGAGAAGATTATTTCAGCTTAAAAATTGTTTCATGTTCCTCGTTTTGTTTCTCGCTCTACAGTCGTAATTTTGAAAAGAAATACAAAATCGAAAATTTTGATTCAACAACAGCAAAAAAAAAAAAAAAATGATTTCAAATTAAATGCAAAATTTTACGAAAATTAAGTCATAGGAATTTTTTTTCCCTATTTTCCTAACTTTGAGCATGGAGAGAAATACAGTATTACAGTAGAAAATAGATTCTTACAATCTTAATTCGAAATACTCTTCGTCTGCATAAGGACAGTTGCGCGACGTGGCATAAAGTTTACGAAATGCCGAAATAGTTACGTGGGTATATCTATCTAGAGTCGAAATAGATATACCCATGTAGCTATTTAGATTCTAGACTCTTTTCAGAACCGTCCGTAAATGATCTGTATTTGTTGTGTCAATGCATTGAATTTAGTGAGGTCTGAAACATGACCTATACATGCTTAATGGCGTTTCAATCTGGAGAGCGCCAGAGCCAATAAGTATCTGAAAATCAGGCGGGTGTTCCTGGAACTGGTATCGTATCGCCGAGGCACGACAGGGGTAACTGTGTTGTCCCGCGAGAACAAACCGTAACCACTCGCAAAAACAAGCCCAAAGTGGTGCAAATCAAGGTCTCTGTATCACATCAGACAAGGCAAACTCCAGTTTTACTCAATATTCTTGAGAAATCAAAGAAAACACTCTTCATACTATTACACAGTCAGCAAAACTTTGCCCAACAGTCTGATAATAGGCATGATTAATAGTTTCACAGTGTCTCCTCCACACACTAATTCAACCGTCTGCTAAAAAAAAAAAAAAAAAGCTGGCTACCTGACACCTTTTATCAAGTGAAACGGCGTCACTTTTCCACGGCTGAATAGCGACGAGAAGCACAGTAAATGATGCTTTATTTTCAATAATGGCGCCCTTGTTGCTCAACGACTCTAAACACCATCCAGTGCAGTGTAAGATAGACAGTGGATTGGCGTTGAATTGGAATGCGATTTGATGCAATCTTCCTCTTCATTTTTTTGCATCTTGTGTGGGCGGTCATAGTTTTCATGGGCCATTGATATCTATCTTGATTTCACTTATTTTTGGTATACTCTTTTCTGTTGATGTTCAAGAAAAACCGAGAGAATTTTATATCTAAGAGACAATGTCCGCTATCTTTGGTTCTGTAATTTGCCTCATTCACTATATTCAGCAGATTTCTTCACAGAATATACTTTATGAAATAAAAAAATCAATTCTTTTGAAGACTGCAAAAGTAATTGAAGATCTTTACTGAAACATTTTGGGAGGATAAAATTATGAAGTTATAAGAAACATGGCTAATATAATGGAACAAACAGTACATGTTGAAGCACTTTAATGTTGAAAATTTAAAAAAATATGATTTTTTTAACTTAACCGAACAAACAGTTTACGTATTTCAATACTTAAACAATGTTTTACAGGTTCAGTTGCATATGGGGTAAATTTTTCTAAATTTCAGATGCTTTAAGAAAAAAGGTTTTCAAAATTCCTTTTGTCATTGAATTTAATCTTTTTTAATACACGATATACAAGTCTCTACAGGTGTTGGCACGTCAACAACCTGGAGTAAGGCATATTGTTGTCAACATGGACAAGATAGTGTCACCTTGATTGAGAAAAATGACTACTTAACCATTTAAGTCTTTTTTTTTTCTGCTTCTGTATATTATTTGACATGCTTATTCATCAAAACTTCCTAAGTTTATCTTTGTTGCCTTGTTTGTTTCTTTTTTCCTTATGATCGTCTTAGTTTCTTTCTGCCTTTCTTTCTTTCTTTCTTTCTGTCTTATGTCCTCAGCGTCTCTTTCTTTTAAAAGAAAATTTCTGGTATCATTAATTTAAGATGTCATTAATACACTCTCTGGTTGGTCAACACTGAAAGACCTGTATACACATGCTTTGGCGAGTAACACACAAAGGATTTAGTAACTTCTTATTGATGAGTGGCAAGATGACCTCTTGTTAACCTGGTTATAATGCCTGGCTCGAAGTGTTGTGAAAAAAAAAGTCCGATTCAACTTAAAATGCAATTTGCGTCTGTTCAGTATCTAACACATTCCGGTTAACACGGTAAGTGGTTAATCGTGGCAGCTATTTATAATCTGAGTTATATCTTGAAAAACTAGCATAAATTAAGGTTATAAAACAAACATTGTAACATTTTGTTTTTATTTGTTTCACTGTTCGTTACAACAGACCCACCCGTCGAGGAATATTAACAACCTGCTCTCATTATTATGTATTGAAAAAAAATCTGTTGTTATTGCCACTCGAAGCAAGCGAGCATCCTGTTAGAATAACGACGTAATTTAAAAAGAAAATTATATATTTTCTTTTTTTTAATATAACACTAAAAAAATTATGAAAAAGAAAAAAGAACATAATGAAATTATTCATTTATAAAAATCCGTTGTCGTTGAAACTTAAGTGCCACTCGAAATGGGCAAGCGCCGTATCACTAACAAAATATACATATGTTATTTAACATTTATTTTTTTAGAATTAACTTATAGAACTTCAAATACAGTGAAACCTCGGTTCTCGAACGTCTCACGTGTCGAACAAATCGGTTTTCGAACAGAAAATTCAAGATGAAAATACCTCGGTTATCGAACAAAATTTCCGTTCTCGAAAAACATTGACGGACCAAGTTAACCAGAACATAATAATTTCTGAGTCGACCGCCATCTTGTATACATTCGTGGGTTGTGGCGTGCTTTTCTTTTCCAATTTTATTGTACTGTGACTTTTTTCTCATATTTATTCCTATTAGAAAAATAGTTTCGTATTACGAACATTCCGGATTATGAACGGCCTGCAGGAACGAATTAAATTCGTGAACCGAGGTTCCACTGTATATCAAATATATAACTTTTCATTGGTACTAACTATTTTACTTGTTTGGACTACCACGCTGTTTAGTTGGTCAATGTAAACAAGCAAACGAGATTTTTGATTGGCTATTGTTGATCTCTCACCACTTGGTCTTCATCAAGCATGTGTGGGAAAATGAAATAAAATCAATAAATAAAATCATAATAAAGAATAAAAAATAAATACATTTCCCATAATGCTAATAATAAAGAAACCGGAAAGAGTTTTTGGTCATCTGCACAATTTTAGGATCTCACTTTCGGGAAGGACAGAACTGCTCTTTTCCACTCCCCAACGCGCAGCGTGCGGGCGTGTTTTGCAGAACCTCTCCACTGATGAAGTAATTACAGCTTGATCTAGGTTGTTCTAACTCAGAGCAAAGTTCGACCATTATAATCATTCGTATAATCATTTACCCAATCTGATTTCTGGCCCAGAAAAAAAAAAAAAAAAAAAAGAAAACGGACATACAGTTCCTATGAGAAAGAGAATAAATGATCCGTCATAGAAGCACAAGATATTGTTGTTTCTATATTAATTGTTTATATGTAAACACGCACACATCTATCATACACCAACACACAACCTTTAAATTCCATACTCGTTTTAAAATACCTAAGCTGTCAGGGGTATATAACCGCTTTCTCAAATCTATGGTTAAAATGGCTTCTAACGAATGAAGCCTGTAGATCTTAGTGAGAATCATCCTTTCTCAAATCTCGTGAACTGGCGCTATAAAATCATAAATAACTGTATCAAATATCAGAAACCGCATTACTTAAGGACTTTCAACAACAGTAACGACTAAAATGAATAACTCAAAGAGAAAATAATAATGTAATAAAGATATTGACTATCCACACTACTTCAAGCAAAATGTTAAGATGGAATCCCTCATCAATATTGGAAAGAGCGATAACAGTTATTGGACTCGATGTTCCTGAACCTATCTTCCTGAAAATCTGTTTTCAGGGAAAAAATTCGACCGACAGCAACACTAACAGCTCGGTTAATGAATGATGAATATTTCCCTAAAAGGAAACAGTTAAACATTCCAATAACCATTAACATTACCTTTCATGTGTATCTTCTAGAGATTATGGTGTAGTTATTTGTCACATTGTGTATGCAAAAATCTTATTCCCACCTAAAAATTCCATGTAAGTAATGAGTTCGGTGTTATCGTATGTCAAAAGATAATAACGGAATCTTTTACTGGGAGACCTGCGTTAGTTTTGTTCATATTCCGTCTCCTAAGGCACTACAGCAGTGTACACATGATAAATTCACCAAACGTCAATAATCATTTTGGATTACGGGCATCGTAACGGATATCGGTGCGGAAAGTGGAATCGGAGGTTCGAGTTCAAATTTGGTGCTCGTCTATCGTGTTCACATTCACACTAACGTATCTTCTCGCCTCCACCAGCTATAGGTTAAATAGCATGGTTAGATTGAACGCTTGGGTGGCAACCAGTCTACGAGAAGGAAAACTGGATTCTAAGCCTTGCTAAAGTTAACGAGAAACCACTCATATCTATCCCCAAAATGTATAGCAATTCACAGATAAAAAAAAAATCTGTGGCGTAATATGAAGAGACGGGTATGGCATTGAAATAATAATAATGCTGTTATATAGGAATAAAGTGTCACTGCCGACACTTGAGTTTGAACATAGATCACCAGTGAGCAAACACAGGCGATACCATTATTGAATTAAGTGGATCACGTAACCGTAGAAGAAACGTATAAGTAGAAAGTATCTTGAAGACTAACAATCGCCATTTCTAGTCTATCTTCTATTACTATTCGGATCTCTATTTCTAGTCAATCCTCTGTACTGTACGGATCGCTATTTCCCCTCTATCACTATAAGGACCGCGATTCTCTACTCTATTCACTATAATATTTCTCTATTCGGATCACTATACGGTGGTTACTCTTTGAGTGAGTATTATCGACCAAGTAATATTAGTGCGAGTGTTATTCGAAGGCGTCTGACACCAGCATTGTTCAACGGTGTACTATAAGTTGTACCTGGGATTACAAAATCTCTTTTACAACGAGCATTACGAAAGTGACAATGAGTATTTGTTGGCATCACAAAAGGGACAACGAGTATTTGTTGGCATGACAAAAGTGACAATGAGTGTTCGTTGACACCACAAAAATTCTATTAAATCCACATGATATATATATATATATATATATATATATATATATATATATTGAAGAATTTCTGTCTAAGAATAAAAGGTTTTTAATTGATTAAATAGGGAAATCGATCATTTTCATTAACACACACACGTGTAAACATTTAACTTTTCTATCAAATACTTCGCATAATTGGGGTAACTGCCTAATTGGGCCAAAATGTTTATTATTTTATTACCTACATGTCTCAGTTAACCTGAATCCATCTATCTTATAAATTTACATGAAAAATATTGCCTTTCAGATTTATTATCTTATTTTTATTCTATTTTCAGATTGTCAACACATTTGATTTTATTCAGAATGAGTAGAAATATAACCAACTACTCTGTGGAAGTTGTTGTTTACTAAACTTAGCTTAACTACGCAGCAGCCGGTGAGGGTCGAACTCACTACTCATTAGCAATAATCAACCAGACGACCTTTCTAAGTCAAATGGCTTTAATCTTTATTACCTAAGTCGAATGGCTATAATCTTTATTAGCATAGAATAGTTTTTACAATTATGGTGTACCCAGTGACGGTCGAACTCATTACTTCGTAGTAATGATCAATCAGACTAACTCCTTAACCATTGCTCCACGATGAGGCACTTTGATATTATATTAATTAGCTTTGTTTTACAGGGTCACAAGTATAGTGTACCCAGTGAAAATCGAAATCACTACTCAGTAGTAATGATCAACCAGATTAATTCGCTAACCATTATTCTATAGCGTGTCAACCAAATGTTCCGTAGAAATTAAAGTGATACCTTGTAATTATCTTTCAATTGTCCGTATTAACGAGACATTACAGAACCACTTATCATTGACGTCGACAAATATGTAATAGAGAAGGACAGATTAACGAAAAGAAAATGTGGTGGTTCGAAAGAGTTGTTTGGATGTTCAATAGTTCAATATCAAATCTCGTCTTTTCAACATTATATGGTCATTTTTGACCGGAACCGGGTCAAAATTTGGGTAGAAAAGATCTGCCTCGGAAGGAGTTTCTTGAAAACCGGCATTCGAAATCTTCCTTTTTGTTTGGAGTTTAATACCCACAATTGTTACTGGTATGAAATACATAATTAGGTTTGCCACAAAGCAGACCACCATATATATATATATATATATATATATATATATATATATAATCATGGAAACAAATCGTAAGTTCTTTAATGTTTTTTATTTATTTTTTGGCTGTTTTCGACTATTTATCTTGATTCCGGGAAGCATGTGAATATAAATTGTGCAATAACTTCTAAGCACTTTGGATTTACTATAACACACACACACGCACGCACACGCACACACTATAAAAATAAAAAAAACAAACAACCAAACATCAATAAAATTTTATTCAATTTTATTCGAATCAAACCTACTACTATTACTAAGAAGAAGAAGAAGGAGAAAAAAATAGAATAAAAAAGAAGGAGAAAAAAATAGAATAAAAAAGAAGAAGAAACAGAATATGCAGAGGAAGAAAAGAAACAGAATAAGAAACAAAATAAGCAGGGCAAGAAGAATAAGCAAAAGGAGAAAAAGAAACAGAAGAAGAAATAGAATAAAAAAAAGAACAAAAAACAGAAGAAGAAGAAGAAAAAGAAGAAGAAGAAACTGAGGAAGAAGAAGAACCAGAAGAAGAAATAGAATAAACAGAAGAGGAAAAAGAAACAGAAGAAATAGAATAAACAGAAGAAACAAGAAGCAATAGAAGAAACAGAAGAAGAGGTAGAAGAAGAAGAAGAAACAAAAGAAGAGGTAGAAGAAGAAGAAGAAACAAAAGAAGAAATAGAATAAAAAGAAGAAACAGAAGAAGAAGAAAGAGACGAAAAGACACGGAACAAATAGAATAAAAAAAAAAAGAAGAAGAAGAAGAAGAAATAGTACAAACAGAAGAAAAAGAAAACAAAGAAGAAACAAAAACAACGAGACTACAAACTAATGCGTGAAAACTCTATCCCCGATATAACATTCACCGATGTGAGAAGACCTAACACTCCGAGCTAATACTACATTCATATAAAAAGCAATCGTATCAACAAAAAATTAAAACTTTTTGATAATGCTTTATATGACTTTCGAAAAAGCTCTCCTGAACCAAAGAAAAATAAAATAAAAATTCTTTAAAATCTACTTTCTCTGAAGAAGTTTTGTTTCACGGTATTTATTTTCGCTACTGTTTATGTAGCTGTGCATTTTCCATCGATGCAAATGGTTGGTGTCTGTTTTCTCTCATTAAGCCTTGTATCATTCTAAGGTAAATTTAGCAAATTCCAGCAAGTGGAATGTTCTCATTTAATTAACATGAAGGCTACGGGCGTCGACTTTCGAACAGAACAATAAGGTGAAGAAATTAGTAGCTAATAAAACGGCAAAAGTGGATTGCCAAAGTAAGTAAAGCAAAGAATAGACATGGCGAACAAACGCAATCAAAAAAGATTGCAAATCAAACGAATTCAAGGAAACGTTTTACAACTTAAGCGTGGATATAAAAGGTAAAGAAAATGAAAAAGATAAAATTAAAACATAAAATGTGTTAAATACAAGGTTGATAAAAGAAGGAAAACGCACGGATAAAAAATAGAGAAGAAAAGAAAAAGAGAATTCTTAAAAGAAGGTTCAGACGTAAAAGGAAGGAATAGAAAAGGAATATGCTGAAAAGAATATAGGAAGAATACGAAAAATAAATATCGAAAAGAGTACAATTTCGAAAAAAAAAAAATGTGCGAAAAAAAAGGAGAAAATAATAATAATAATAATAATAATGATAATAATAATAATAATAAGAAGAAGAAGAAGAAGACGAAGAAGAAGAAGAACTACTACAACAACAACAGCAACAACAACAATCAAGAAAAAAAGCAAAAACTAACTAAAGACAATCGAGGAATGGAAGGTTGAAGAGAAAAAAATGTCGTTAAACATTGTCACCTTGGTATCAATGTGTCAGTTTTGTATTCAAAAGTAAACAAGTACGATTGATCATTGTCGTTGTGAAAAAGAGAAAGATGCGTGAGGCGATAGGTGAGAGAACTACTTGCTGGAACTGGTCACATAAATTAGTTTTTATTGCTTTATATTATGATCTGCATAGAAAATACAAAAAAGTAAAACCTTGAAAAACAATGAAACTTCAACATACATCAATGTTAGGCAAATTAATGAAAAAGTGGGAAAAAATCTGTGTGACGCGTTTCGTACTTAAGGACGAAACGCGTCACAAAGATAAAAGTAAAGATAAAAGAGTAAATTAATGTTTTTGGTGATGGAATTATATATTTGTAGGAAGGGAAGGGGAAATATAAGAATACAAACGTTGGTTATAATTAAGACAGACAACGTTGGAAACGCTGAAATTTAAATTTTTTTAAATCTATTTATTTTAGGTTGTGTCTGGGGTTGTAGTCTAGGCAATTTCATTCAGTTTCCTTATGTTTTCTTATCTTTTATTATCAAGTGTCCCACATTATCATAATAGAAGATCTACCATATTCTCTCATACATCAATGTCACAGGAATAAAACCAAAACAGGAATTGCCGCGATATCACATTGATCACCAAAGTTAAGCAACGTCATGCCTGGTCAGTAACTAGATGGGTGACCGCTCAGGAATACCAGGTGCTGTAAGCTTTGATGTGTGGACGGTGTGATGAATATCGTCTCGGAATGCCTGGTCAGTAACTAGATGGGTGACCGCTCAGGAATACCAGGTGCTGTAAGCTTTGATGTGTGGACGGTGTGATGAATATCGTCTCGGAATTGGAAATCGGACAGTCGAGTTCCAGTTGCAGTCAGGTTTGTTATATTCTCTTGGGAATGGTTTGAATCCACCTTTTCGCCCCAGATATTGTGTTAATTTGTTGGACTGTATAAATAAATCATCATTATCTCCAAAAACCTCTTACAATAAAGAAATATTTTCTGGCTTTAAATAACCTATAGGTGGTGCAATAAGTTTCTCAAAACGACCAAGAAGCCCACCCAACTACGTCTGATCAAAATACGCTTGTTTCCTTTAATGCGGTTTTTAAACACTTTAAATGTTGACACTAGAGATCTGCTATAGTCGTAGAATTCTTGTAACTGGTATCGACTCAATGTCGACCACACGAACGCAATCTCAGCAAGCACTTATTAAAACTTTCATCGGATAGAAGTCCATACCAGATTGACCTTTTGTTTGTATGTTTCTAAGTCATTGTCTATGTCGTTTTATATCGTTACAAATTTACTTACTTAAGATTTTCTTGATAAAAATTCTTTCCTATAGCGGAAATATCAATACACAATCAAACAAACTCAGATTAGTTTAGGTTACGCAATATTGGTTGATCAATTTGTTTTATACATATTATCAACCCTTTGTGAGTTATTTAAACTCGAAACATATTTTTTATTGTAAGAATGATTCTTTTTTGTGAGTGAATAATGCATAATTTTTGGGAGATAACGATTTTCTCAATTACGTCATTAAAGAAAGAACAAATTTTAAATAAATGGGCATAATAAATTAACGTTTGTTTTGTTACGTTTCAAGCAATCTTCAAGATTTGTTAATAATTTAAATCGATTTATCTCAAACACCTCATGAGCGGAATAACTTTTTCGAAACTTTGAAGTCGGCAGATAAATTTTTGAACTTTTTGTTTTGATTTGTTTATTCTCATTGCAATAGTCATGTAGAATCAGATTCCTACATTTTTTTTTAAAAACTAAAATTTTGTGCAAGTTAAACACATAGAGGTTCCCAACCAAGTATAATAACTGATGCATTCTGATTGGTTGAAAAATATTCATTAGGTGTCCGAATGTACCGACCCAAATTTTGACCTCTAGTTGACGCCACAAAATGTAAACATGTTCACGATCCACCCACGTGACCAAGAGAACTAATAAAAACGAAACCTCGACACGACTTGGTCAGTGGGCCCTTAAAATATTCAACTTGTTCACTTGACTTCATTAGAGATCGACTGAACAACAAAAGAGGCAAACCAAATTCTTCAACACGACAACGAACCTTGTCAACCAATTCCAGGCTTAACTTTAATTGCTAAAAATTAACATAAATCCAGCTTGCGAAAGAATGCTCACTCTCACAAAATATTCTATTCCAGAACAAGCATCTCCGGTAAAAGAGCGATAACTCTTTAAAAATCAGTGAGTCAAGAACAATACTTTTTTTTCTATTTAATACAAAAAAACAAAACAAAAAACAAACAAACAAAAAAATAAAAAAAATAACAAGTATACTTAACTACACCTTCTCATTTTCGTAAAATCAGTTCAGTAACTTAAATTCTTTCAGTATCACACACCAAAAAACTCTAAAGTGTTTTAACAACTTTAGCACAATATATTATGTATTTGTTGTGTTTATAAAAAAATATTTATTGTTGAACAATTTCTTTTACTTGATTAGTTCTCTTGTTGTTGTCTTTGTTACATTTGATATAGTAAAAATAGTAGAGGGTCAGTTTTATTTGTATTTATAACCAATAGAGATTGGCTAACCCACTATAGTCACTTTTTTCAACATGAATCTGTCTAAACATGCCATGGCACGCACTTGAAGGAGCAAATGAATGCAAATGTTTACTTTTGTTTTACGATTACCCTCTGTCAAGTCATGGGTTACCGATTTTCCAAGTCTAGACATCTTTCAAAGTTACTCGTTAAATGAGTTGTACTCAGATTTCTTTTAGCTAATTTTTCAACTATAACAACACTATTTCTTTTGACAAAAATGCTGGCAATTGTTCAATTCAACAGGACGGTATATTTGTCTCTCATCTCTTAAGCTGAAAATAGCCCTCAAGGCATAATTATCTGTTTCTTCTGTTTGAAGAATCTCGCGAACATCATGGATACTTCAAGTCGTTTCTGCAACAACCGTACCTTTTCTAAACTTACAGAACATAATGTGTTTCAAGTTCTTCGTATACATTTCTGTTGTTAGGAGAGTCTTGGTCAAGTGTAAGTTCAACTGTACGGTCACAGCATAAATTATTTATTTAAAACTGTACGAACACCTAGTAACATATAGCTCGGTTTCGAATAGTAAAAATATCTATCTGAATGAGCAGTTATTATTTACATTATTTACATTTGAACTAATGTTATCATAGTTGTTGTTATTATCACAACGTTTTTGTCGCTATATTCTCCAACCTTCCTGACGTGTCTTTCGATCCGGATAACCTTTAGGGTATTTCTTACAGAGTCCTTTTGTTCAATCTACGTGGGTAGATTCTCTTATTCTGCTGTCCGTGTCTAGAGATATCTATCGAAAATTCCGTGAAGGTTATTTGGATCAAAAGACACCTGAAGAAGGTCAGATCGAAAAACAGTTGAAACTCAGAGAATTTCGAACTGAACCCTTTATTTAATCTTCTTTAGTAGCCACTAGTCTTATTTAGTAGCCTAAGAACAATATAAGTTCTGCTTTAATAAGTCCGGGATGTGCTATCAGAAGGGAGGAACAGACGGGCGCGTGTTGTCTGTTCACTTCTTGAAGGCAAAAAGAGGCCAAGAACACAGCAAGGAGACGTGCCGCAATTGGAGGATCCTTCGACCAATCCGGAACCCCTTACATGTAGGGTCCAGACACAAATTCTACTTCTATGTGTGTGTTCTGACCAGCGTTTAAGTGTGTGTTAAAAGTATGTGCGTGTGCGTGTATGTTAATTCACTACAATCGACACTTCATCGTGGTATCCACGAACACTCTTTCTTGAGTGCAATGGAGAAGCTTTGGAGGCAGTGTTGAAATCATCGGAACAATCTTCCCTCGTAGCTTTAACAGGGAGAGAACAGATACTACCCACTGAATCTGTATTTGCTCGCCTTCCTATAGTGGTATCTACTAACTCTCTCTTAGGTTCAATGAGGGAGGCAGGATTGAAATCCCCGGAACCAGTTTTCCACCATAACGATAAAAGGAAGAGAATTATTTTCGCATTTCGTTAACCCACAACTAATAAACTGCTTTGAGCTGACCTATGGATAAACTCTGCTACGAATTCAACCAATCTTCATAAAGATCCAACCAAAGATAGACGATTATTTTAAATAATAATAGCAATTCATTATTGTTATTTTAATTCTGTCGCTTTTTTTCGACACTTGACAATTTTATTTCAGTTCTTCATTAGTGACCTCGTACTTCAATAATAGTACTTTCCTGGTCAGTACAAAGTTCTTTAAAATAGTTAAACCGGTTTCTCCTTTGTGCCATATTTCCTCTCACCAAGTATAAAACATTCGCCATCTTTCTTTTATATTAGACATCTGTTTATCTCGGGAGATAATGGTAGGATCCACTTTGTTTAAAATTTAGTCCTTTTTTGAACAGCGACTGGAATGGCTTAGCAGTCCAATCTTTGCACCGCAGACTCTTCTGCAAGTGTGACTGACGAAGCCGGAATGTGGAATAAAGATTTGGGATTAATACCTCTAATTCTTGCGTTGCTTTCTAAGCTCTTTTACTGTCGGTTTCGCTTTTTCCCGCCCTTCATGATTCCTCTTTAATATAATGCCAGCTGTTGTGGTCGTTTGTTACCCGTTCCCAGCTACTTAGATCGACACCTGTGAATTTCAGCTCCTTCTTACAGCCCTGCTTGAAACACTAATATTTATAGACCAATCGATTAATAAAAACTTTCTTTATTATCCTCTTACTATAAGTTTTTTTTTATTTGTTTTGTAAGTCTGAGTAAAGCATATAAAATATCTTTAGTGAGTCACACACAATGCATTAATTATCAAGTTGTAAATAGAACATGCAAAAATAAATAATAGCTTTATTTAGCAGGCGTACACGTGGCGGCAAGTACTTTTGATTGGCTAAAAAAAAAAGACAAGTTTAAAAAGTTGGTGAGGTCAATCCAGCGAGGACGACTCAGTACTTCACTAACTTTGAAATACGATATTCATTATTAATCGTCAATAGGAGATAATTTAGTGAATTATGTGTATGTGAGTGGCTGTGTGTGTGCGTGTGGTGGTGGTGGTGGGGGGGATATTGATTCTTTCAGTAATTCAAAGTAGCTTGTTTTCAAGCCTGAAGACGCAACATAATTTGACCTTTTATAATGTCACGAAATTCGCCATCAGAAAATATGCCATTGATCTCGTATTGGACATTGATCACTGTTATCAATTACTTTAGTAAGTTTGATTCTTTTTGCTACTACGCTGTAGATAGGTTTGGAGACGTGAAATGACAGATTTTCCTTTTCTTTACTGTTTTTCTTTCAAACACCGTCTTAATTGGACTGTAACCATTTTTAAAAAATATATCTGAGGTGTTTCACAAATTTTAAAACTGTTTTAAGAGTTCAGGCTTTAATAGTAAAAAAAAGAAGGTATGTTGATAAAAAGTTTAAAGACATTTCCGAGAATTTTCTAAAACGCCGTGTGATTTGTTTTGTGAATCAGAGATACAAACGAGAATTGATGACGCGCTGATATGAGACCTGAATCTCACCTAAGAACCTGATTCACCAAAAAGATAACATCTTAGAGAAAATGGTTATTTTGGAACAAGAAATCTGTACAGCGGAACATTTTATTTTCATAAACGTATAAAAAATTTGATTCAGGTGTAAGAAGTGAAATTCATGATTTACCTGCAAAAAGCCATCTTTATTATTAAAGCGTGATCACTTGTGATTCTGGTCAGGTTTGACTGAGATCAGGCTAATAAGAGATGAATTAAAATTCTGGAAATGAGCCTGATTTTGTCAATGCTTACTGGGTTTGACAATTTTTTCCTCGTTATCCGCATATGGAGCAAGAGTGAGGATTCTGGGATGAGATCATTGTTAGATTGGCTGACCTTTTAGATCTTGCCCTCGCTTCTTGAAGACGATTCAAACTAGGAGATTGAAAACTGCTGAATCCACTAAAACACGTAGACGTCCACTCTACCCGCTTCAAGCGCTCGAGAGTGTTATGAGGTATATTGACAACTGATAAGTTGTTTTTCACCTTGTCTTTGTATCTAAGCCATGGGCGTCTTACATTCCTGTAGCCCTGATTTAACTGGCTGTACATTAGGATCTTGGGTATCCTGTCATCAGACATTCTCAAGACATGATCAGTCCACCGTAACTGGGACTGTGTGAGGAAAGTCTCGTTTCCTCCAATATTACGCATGTTAAACAGGTTTACATTAGATGTCCTATCTTGAAGGCTAACTCCATAGATGGCACGAAAACAGCTCTTATGGAAAACATCCAGCTGGCGTATATGGTACCTGTATGGATTCCACGACTCTGAGCCGTACAAAGGGATGGCAAAGACAACAGCGCTGTAAACCCGAATTTTGGTATCCAGTCGAATACCTCGCTCATCCTACAAGCGATGGCGAAGTTTGCCGAAAGCACTGGTAGCCTTAGCAATCCGATGCCTGATTTCACTCTAGTTGACTTTGCTACCAAGATAGGTGAAAGACTTTACATAGTTCAGTGCTTTGTCATCTACTTTCAATGTTCTCTGAAAATTTGTATACTGGTGGTTTTTGTTTCTCACCACAGAATTGCTTCGGAGTAGGACAAGGTTGGTGCACTACTTCAGTTTTCTTTATGCTAAGTGTAAGACCAAAGGCTTTACATGCAGCAGAGAAATGATTTATTAGATTTTGAGCCCTCTCAAATGATGTCGTAACAAGAGTAGCAGCCTCAGCAAACAACAAATCACGGATTATTTGTTTACGAAGGTGCGTCTTTGAAACGCTGATGATTGAAGAGTCCACCAGTTGTTCGAAACTGAAACTTGACGCCGTTCTCTGTGTCTGCGAATGCATATTTCAGCAGCACCGAGAAGAAAAGGGCAAAATTGACAGGGGCCATGACACACCCATGCTTGGTGCCGTTTGTGACATCAGAGATTCTGACATCATACCATCAGACACGATATTAGCTTTCATTCTCTTCATGAAAGGAGTTGATCACATTTAGCATGTTTGCCAGGATGCTGAGTTTCCTCAAGACTGTGCTGTTTCTTATTTTACTTTCCACACACACATACACACAATAAAAATTAATTCACACCACGTGTATCCAAAAAAATACAATTTCGCGGGAACTCTCTCCTTACCATACCCTGTGGGGTCAAAAACAAGGACGGCGCACCCAAAAGTGCGGACGTAGTGGAAAGCACATTACGTGATCAAAAATATGATTTATTGACCAATCAGGGCTCGACATAAGAAACCCATTTCTTAATCTCCCCGGAGCCTCATCATTCAGATATAAGGAAGATAGAAACTCTCATCAGACCAGAGGGAGTACAGCGACAAGCTGACATCACGGCTTTACGGACAATTCCATTGTGTACAAAAAAAATAATTCTTATATATTTTTTTTACGAAAATAAACAAAAGTTTATTTTACTTTATTTGTAGTGTATTTTCTTTTTATTATTTGTTTCAGGGACTTCTTTGCACCCTCTACAAATTGGTGACCGACGTGAGACACTACATTTAAAAAAACAAACAAAACGAAGAGGAAGGACACAATGGAATCACAATCTTCGGAAACCCCTCTCGCCACACTATCTTTGAATATCCCGGCTTTCAACACGACTAACACTAAGTCCTGGTTCGTTCAAATCCAGGCATTATTTGATGCGAAGCGAATCACCTCCCAGAGAACCCGGTATTGTTACTTAGTGGAAAAACTGCCAGCGGACATCGTCGAGGAAGTAATGGATTTACTGGAAAATGTCCCGGATGACAACCCGTACGACAGGCTCAAGGAAGCAATTTTAAAACGTACCGGTGTCTCGAACGAAGCCATGCTACGCAACCTTTTCACTCAGGTTGAATTAGGAGACCGCACCCCATCACAGTTATTGAGGCACATGCGAACCTTACCGGGTGACAACAAAATGTCCGAGAACATTATGCGGAGCTTATGGCTGGACAAGTTACCCACTACAATAACACAAATCCTCGCACCCATGACGGAGGAAACGCAGACAGAAAAACTCGCAGACATTGCAGATCGGATCCATGAAAGTTTTCGAAACCACAACCAGCCCAACAAAGAGACAGGGAATTTAACGACCTCAAGTCTACTGTAGAAAGGTTGTCTATACAATTACAAGGCTTACTCCAAAAAGACCGACAGTACTGCCGCGATAAATGTCCAGGCTATAGAAAGCGAAGTTTCAGCAGAGGCCGAACTGACAACCGCAATAGAAAAGATGAAATTTGTTACTACCACAAAAAGTTTGGTCCTGAGGCGAGACGCTGTATACGTCCTTGTTTTTTCAACAACGCGAATGCGGGAAACGAAAATTCCAGCCAGTAGAGACGACGGCTGTTGCTGGATTTTTAACAAAAGGTCGTCTGTTTTATATCCGTGACAAAATTAATGGATATAACTTTTTAATAGACACCGGAGCTGAAATAAGCGTGATACCACCAACACAAAATCAGGAGACTATGCCACAGTCTTATCATCTTCAAGCAGCTAACGGTACCAAAATACCAACTTACGGAGAGAAATCGCTCAATATCAATCTCGGCATGTGACGGAATTTTTTCTGGAATTTTACCATAGCCAGTGTAACAACGCCTATATTGGGGGCAGATTTTTTAGCCAGATTCAACCTGTCTGTCGACATGACTAATCGCATACTAGTGGATAATCAAACCAAGATTTCAGTAAGAGGAATCACCTCGAAATACCAATCTACTGGAATCAGTTCTGCCTTACCCGAGGACCAGTACATCCGTCAGCTACTAAAAAAATATCCACAACTCTCCCAGCCATTTAAAAACACAGACAACATAAAACATAATGCCAAGCACCACATCAAGACAACTGGACAACCTGTCTATGCCACCCCCAGACGATTGAAACCAGACAAATATAAGATTGCAAAAAACGAGTTTCAACATTTATTACAGCAAGGGATCATCCGACCCTCGAAAAGTGCTTGGTCTTCACCGCTACACATGGTGCAAAAGTCTGACGCTACAACATGGCGTCCTTATGGCGATTTTAGAAGATTAAATGCTAAAACGGTCCCGGATAGATACTCTACTCCACATATCCACGATTTCGCCATCGCTCTGCAAGGCGCCACCATATTTTCCAAATTGGATCTCGTAAAGGCGTACTACCAAGTTCCAGTGGCAGAAGAAGACATTCATAAAACTGCACTGACCACACCATTTGGCCTTTACGAGTTCGTAAGGATGCCTTTTGGGCTTAGGAACGCCTGTCAAACCTTCCAAAGGTTAATAGACGAAGTTTTTAGAGGTCTGCCATTTATATTTGTATATGTGGATGACGTTTTAATCGCCAGCAGAAACCTCGACGAGCACAGACAGCACTTAGAGCAAACATTTGAAAGAATATCACATTACGGTCTGAAAATAAATACAGAGAAATGCATTTTCAGCCAACCAAAGGTTAATTTCCTCGGACACTTAATTGACAAGGACGGAATATCTCCACTACCCGAGAAAGTAAGTGCCATGTCAAATTTCCCGCAACCAACATCAGTCAGACAAGTACGCAGATTCATAGGCGTAATTAACTATTACAGACGATTTTTACCTAACTGTTCTACATTACTTGCACCGTTAACAGATTTGTTACAAAACAAAACAAAGAACCAACATTTAAAGTTAGAAGGGCCTAGCTTAGAAGCCTTCAAACAAGCTAAAACTGCTTTGGCCAACTTTACAAAACTAAACTACGTAACGGACAGCGAGGACACAAAACTCACGCTTACAACAGATGCATCTGAAATAGCTGTAGGAGCAGTCATACACCAACTTGCTAACAACACAATGACTCCTATATCATTTTTCCTGCTAAGCTAAGCAAGACAGACGAAATACAGCACCTTTTCAAGGGAGCTTCTAGAAATTTACCTTGCAATTAAACATTTTAAACATTTGCTGGAAGGAAGAAATTTTTGCATTTATACAGATCACAAACCATTAACATATGCACTACATACACATGTAGATAAATATGGTTCACGAGAAATCAGACATCTCAATTATATCGCCCAGTTCTCCACGGACATCCGATATATTAAGGGACAAGAGAACATTATAGCAGACGCATTATCTCGATCTACAATAGCCTCTTTAAATTCCAGTTCTTTAAGTATGGAATTAATCGCACAAGAGCAGAAAACAGATGAAACACTTCCAGTTGTACAACAAAAAACATCCTTACAACTGAAAGAAATGCCCATACCATTTGGTACAACAAAATTTTATTGTGATGTATCACAAACACATCCGCGTCCATATATACCACCGAACATCAGACGACTAGTTTTTCAACATTTTCACAAGTTATCTCATCCAGGAAAAAGAGGCACTGTAAAATTAATAGCAGAACGCTTTGTTTGGCCCAATATGAACACGGACATTCGCAATTGGACTAAAACTTGTATACCTTGCCAAAAGAACAAAATCCACAGACACACGAAATCACCACTTGGCACTTTTAGCACACCTGATGCTAGATTCACCAACATTCATATCGACTTAGTAAGACCTTTACCCACCTCAAAAGGACATACACATATTCTTACTATAGTTGACAGATTTAGCAGATGGCCTACAGCCATAGCAGTCAAAGACACTTCAGCTGCAACAATAGCCAGAGTTATACTGCAGGACTGGATAGCAATTTTCGGAGTACCTTCAGTAATAACAACAGATAGAGGTTCACAATTCCAATCAACACTTTTTGCTGAATTTACCCAATTGTTAGGAACGAATCACATCAAAACAACCGCCTATCACCCTTGTGCAAATGGGATAGTTGAAAGATTCCACAGACAGTTAAAAGCTTCTCTAGCTATGAATTTAAATAATGCGGACTGGACAGACAATCTACCACTAATTCTTTTAGCGATAAGAAACACGGTGAAAGAAGATTTGCAAAGCACACCTGCAGAGGTAGTTTTCGGATCAGCATTAACCCTACCTGGACAGTATTTTAATCACAAGACAGACGTTTCACCTACAACAACGTTTGTAACAGAATTAAAACATAAAATGTCTCTTCTCAACTTTGCACCAACCAGGAAAACAGAGAAACAAACTTACATCCCAAACGATCTTCACACCTGCAAATATATATTTATCAGAAATGACACGGTTAAAAAACCACTCTGTCCAAATTATTCAGGACCATATCAAGTTCTGGACAGGCATGAAAAATATTTTACTATTATGAGAAAAGAAAAGAAAGATAATATCGCTATTGATCGCATTAAACCAGCGTACATCGAGGAACAACCTCATACACATACCTCCACAAACACATATTCACACAGAAAATGAGGAAGCTGGAAAACAAAATACTGACATCACACCTACAACGAAAACCGGCAGAAAAGTCCACTGGCCGAAACATTTTAAAGAATATATCACATATTGAAAAACACATGTATCTTTCATATATTTTCCAATCTGGGGAGGAGTATTGTGCTGTTTCTTATTTTACTTTCCACACACACATACACACAATAAAAATTAATTCACACCACGTGTATCCAAAAAAAATACAATTGCGCGGGAACTCTCTCCTTACCATACCCTGTGGGGTCAAAAACAAGGACGGCGCACCCAAAAGTGCGGACGTAGTGGAAAGCACATTACGTGATCAAAAATATGATTTATTGACCAATCAGGGCTCGACATAAGAAACCCATTTCTTAATCTCCCCGGAGCCTCATCATTCAGATATAAGGAAGATAGAAACTCTCATCAGACCAGAGGGAGTACAGCGACAAGCTGACATCACGGCTTTACGGACAATTCCATTGTGTACAAAAAAAATAATTCTTATATATTTTTTTTTACGAAAATAAACAAAAGTTTATTTTACTTTATTTGTAGTGTATTTTCTTTTTATTATTTGTTTCAGGGACTTCTTTGCTCCCTCTACAAGACTTACCAAAGAGCCTCTCGATTCACAGTGTCAAAGGCCTTCGTCAAGTCCACAAACACCAGGTACAACTATTGGTTTTTTTCGTGATCCTTCTTTGCAACTTGACGAAGTGGAAATATGTCAATGGTACCACGACCCGAACGAAAACCAAACTGTGATTCAGGATAGATGTCGTCAACAAGGTGTATAATGATTCTGTTTAGAATCAGTCTAGCTAAAATGTTGGCTGCAATTGAAAGGAGTCATATCCCCCGATGACTATCACAGATACACCTGAAACACTTGTTTTTGTAAAGGTGTTTGATTTATAATCCCGTACGACACAGCCTGCCTTCCATAATCTCGCCGAAAAGAAGATGCAACTTTTCTACCAACTTTTGGCCACCATGCTTATACACTTCGGGTGTAGCTTATACACTTCTTAGGAGTAGGTGATTTTCCAGTTGAGATCTGCTTGATGGAGTCACTTACCATTTGATAGGTTCAAAAGACAACTCCAGAATTTCTGGATTTTGCACAATTGATGCGATGGCTTCCTTATCAGTAACTTTCATTTAAAAAATTTATCATTCATTGACTGTTTGAAAAATTCTGTAATTTTTTTTTCCAAAAATTTATCATACATTGACTGTTTGAAAAATCCTGTAAATTTAATTTTACAAGGTGAAAATGATCATTTACCTAATGGTGTCTTAATTCCGCTTGTATGATATATATATATATATATATATATATATGTTTGTATGTATGTAACAAAAATTGTGTTTTTCATCGACCAGAAATTCCATTAACATCTATTAAAAACAAAGATGGTAAAGAGCCAAAAAATACTTAGAGCAACAAAAGATAGGAGGTTGTGGAGAGCTATGATCGCCTACGAGTTTGAATGAATGCCAGAACAAAGACAAAGACATTAAAGAGTCAAACGATACTTAAAGCGACAAAAGATAGGAAGTTGTGAAGAGCCATGATCGTCTACGTGCTTGTTTGAATGGATGGCAGAACAAAAACAAAGACGGTAGAGAGTCAAAAGATACTCAGGACAACTGGAAGTTATGGAGAGCCATGATCACCTACGTCCTGAAAGGTGAGAGTATATAAAAGAAGAAAAGTATTAGGTTGTTGGATACATAGTTTTAATCATTTTTGCTTTTACTTTTTATTTACAACGTTTCGGCCATTAGTAATATCAAAAAGCTTTCTGCAATACTGAAAGAAAAGGAAATTGCAACACTCTCACTGAATGTGTGTTTAATTTTACTCAAGACAAAGTGTAGAGATAATGAAGCCGACTGTCTGTAAATGATTACAATACGTACACAGGTCCCAAAATAAAAGGTGTATCAACAGTAATTAAAACCTGTATTAATATAATGTATGTATCTGCCTTGGACGTTAACAGAGACCAGATATCTGTCATGCATATGATCGTATAAATGACAAATAACATAATACGATAACCTATCCCTCGCCTCTTGCACCTGTTCACGTAATACATCAATAATCGGAGTGGACAAACTTAACGAACTAGGTATCGTCTCATCATGTCCCCTATCTCTCTCACTTTATATATATGATAAAAATCATAGTTTTTAGATATGCTATATTTATGGATAGCGGCTCGGATTGAGGAATCGGAGATTCGAGTTCGGATTCTAGTCGGATCCATTACATTGACTTACGTGCTAATACCCTTGGGAAAGGTATGAATCCTCTTCTTCTCCCCTCAGCTATGAGTAAATAGCAGAACAGGCTGGGTTCTATAGCCTTAAGAATGTCACTGTGAATTCAAAATCAGCCTGGAGATGGTTGGGCTCCGTCAGGCTATCTTGTCCAAGAAACACCACTTCTACTGTAGCAGGCAGTACATGTGGGGTGCCCCCTAAGGCAGTGCTTCCTAAATTTTTTGTCTTTGGACCACCTTTTCGGAATAAAAATTTGCTCGCGCTTAACCAAATGTTATGTGATAAAAGTACATTAAAAAAACAAACAAAAAACAAACAAAAACAAAAAACAAACAAACAGAAAGCGGTATAAAGGAAGATAATCATGGATTCGAAATCAGAACATCATCATTGAAAACTCTCTCCTCCAATTTGCTAGCTTAGTTCAAGTTCTTAATACTTGATATAATGCAAAAATATCACAATGATAAAATCGGTCAATAATTATTTATAATTATTTATACTGGGACTCATGCATATCATTACAAGTAATCCATAATAATATTTTAAATTCTGAAATCATATTTATTTTTTGGCATATGAATTTTTTAAAACTGTTTCTAAATCTTTGATTGTCTTTCAATCATTGCGCCTCTTCTGCTATCCTCATTCGCCGGATCGTTTGGGAACCACTACCATACGGGATAGAGTAATGGATGTATGACTAACATACGTATCTAATGTATTTGCAACACAAAACAATTCTTTCCTAAAAAATAAAATAAATAAAACTACCAATGTCGTCTATGGCTTCTGTTGCCTACTGGAGAATGGCCTTCCCGATGGTGCACAAACATCTAATTCGTAGGTCAAATATATAATAACCATTACTCTATCTTGTAGGTTAACTTGCCAGGTCACCCTTATACCTCTAAACTTATATCTTGGCTATAGAATCCCCACCAAAATATATAGCATATAATATGATAGCAGGTATTCATTTAAACATATTTTATTGTAATCGACCGACAAAGACCATTTCTGCATACATTTGCTTCAGATGCGCGACAACTCATACATAAAAAACAAAATGTGACCCCAAAAAAAACAACAAAAAAACAAAATAAATTAAACAAACAGACATTGCCTGGTAATTTCAGTATGGCAGCAAAACTAGATTGAGTTCATATAATTGGGTATAAATTAAGGGTGCAGAAAAGGGTTGAAAAAGCGGAGGTGTGTTACTAAATTCTTTAATTCGGAAAAATGAAACTAGTTGAAATACATTATTTACATTATTCGGATTATTGTCTGCATCTTTGTCGCCATATTTATCACAACGTTTCGGCCGTTGTACGCTTCGGCCTTCTTCAGGTGGTTGGAATGTCGAACTGAACCCTTTATTTCGCTCACCGGGGTAGACTGTTCTAGTTCCACATGCCATGTTTGATGGATATCAGGTATCAGTTATCTCCTGTTAATTTCTTTCTGAAAGTTCTCCACTGCGTTAACCGGGTATTGAACTCACACTCTTTGGGTCCTGTCACTGGATCTAACCAACACCTTTATCCACTGTGCCATGTGTCCTTGAGGAAGAAGGCCGGAGCGTACAACGGCCGAAACGTTGTGATAAATATGGCGACAAAGATGAGGACAATAGTCTGAATAATGTAAATAATGTACATAATACCTCATCTCAGAAATATAGACAGACTCTAGTTGAAATACATGAATGCTTTCTGAGCTTTCGCCAAAATCTAACTGCTGATGTAAGCACCGTTAGGCGGCGGGTAATGTGCTTCCGTTGCGACAACGATGGGTATGAAGAAGTGGGTCGCTTCAGCAAATGAAGATTCTTCCCTGCGCAGTATGCAAACTTTTGTTCTGCTATAGTATTTTATAGAAATAAATACGTGCTATTACTTCCTGAGGGTCCCTCGTTTTGTCCATACACACAGACACACACAGATATATATATATATATATATATATATATATATATATATATATATATATATATATATAGCTAGACTGAAATTACATTCAAGCATGAACAAACTATTGTCGTTCGGTGTTGACCTCAGTGTCCACTTTTATATTTATATGCGGTCTACCCCTAAATATAGGATAGCTTAAAATTATGTTTTTAATATATATATATATATATATATATATATATATATATATATATATATATATATATATATATATATATATAGTTGGATTGATGTATCACTGATATTGAGCGCTTTCCAATAAGTACCGCGCATATATAATATATAAATAATATATATAGAAAATTGTATATATATATTTTATATATACTTCGCTCCCCCACAGGTTGAGGACACACGCTCTTCTTTTTTTTTTTTTTAAATGGATAAATTTGACCTAGGATACTCGCTGAAAAACATCCCTATACCCACCCAATGTTCGTATAAACTTCAACTAACAGAGAAAATCGAAAGTCTCATAAGAAGTATGAAATGGAAGGCATACTTCTTCCTCAACGACACAAACATTTGACTTCAATACAAGGAAATGACCACCAAAATGTAAAGAAATGCTAAACTTCGAGGAGGACATGACAAATATAGTCAGAAACTTTAAGTTAACACTTGGACAATTTCCAGAAGAAAATTATAGAAGACAAGAAAAAATAATGAATTCCAATAAGGTATTCATATTTTAGCTGACAAGGCTATAAACATATACACAATGGAATCCACAGCCTACAATAAACACATAACTAACATCACACATTTATGCAAGAACACAACCGCGTACACACAAAAAAAAAAACATGATAAACCAAAAAGCTAAAGATATAGCTGTCCAATTAAAAATAGATGAAAGGATAAACCGCATAGCCGAACAACACGCTTTCATGACAGCAAAAGACCACAAAACCAACTTCGTGAAAAAAACCCACATTCCGCCTAATCGACCCTGCGAAAATCGAAATAGGAAAAATCAGCAAAAACATATTAGAAACTATCAACACCAAGCTAAGGGAAAAATTAGGACTTAACTAATGGAAAAATACCAAAGCTGTCGCAGACTGGTTTACAGCAATAAAAAAACAAAAACAAAGCTACTTTCATCCAGTTTGACATAGTGAATTTCTACCCATCCATCACGGAAAACATATTGAATGACGCTATACAACGAGCACAACAACATGTAAAAATTACAGACGGAGATATTGAAGTAATCAAGCACTGTCGTAAATATCTGTTGTTCCACAATAATGAGCCATAGCCAAAAAAACAAAAACAAAAACAAAACAAAAAAACGACCTATTTGATGTAACAATGGGTAGCTACGATGGGTCAGTAATATGAATTAGTAGGCATATTCATCCTCTCATATCTAGCCAGGCTCCTACAGAAAAAAAGACACGGGACTATATAGAGATGACGGACATCCTGATAAGAGAACACAGTGGCCCCAAATTAGACAGATTTAGGGGAAAATAATATAGTAAACGCCCTAAAAACAATTGGATTTAAAATAGAAATAAATGTAGATATAAGAACAGTAAATTTCTTAGACGTCACTCTCAACCTGAACAAAAACACATACGAACCGAACAAAAAAGATAATGACATCCCAATTTACGTACACACATTCTCCAACTATCCACCTTCAATCTTCAAGCAAATATCCATATCAATCAGCCGCAGGCTATTAGAAAACTCATCAAACATAAACATTTTCAATAACAAGAAAACGCCATATGACGAAGCACTAAAAAGTGGATACACACAATAACTACAATAGATACCTCCACAACCGAAACACAAAAACGGAAACATTATCTGGTTTAACCTACCAGACAACAAAACCATAAAAACAAATATAGGAAGGACATTCTTAAACTTAATAGAAAAGCACTTCCCTGAAACAAACCGATAAGTAAAAATATTCAACAAAATAACGTTAAAATCAGTTACATCTGCGCAAAAAACAAAACAAACAAAAAAAACAAAACACAAATAATAAAAACCACAACAAAAAGTAACAACCTGCAATAATGCAACCAAGGAACCTCAATGCAACTGCAGAAATAAAACAACATGTCCACTCCAAGGAAACTACCAACAAACGAATATAATATAGAGAGTCAAGGTAAGTTCAAATAACAGCACAATGTACTACATCGGGCCACTGAGGGACCATTCCATAAAAGAAAAAAGAAAACACAAAAAAACAACCACGATCTTCCATTCTCTGACAGAAAATACTCAAACAGCACTACACTATACACATACATATGGCATCTAAAAGACAGAAATATTACATGAAGAATAAGTTGGAAAATATTGAAAAACGCACCTGCCTACAACAACATTACAAAGAAATGCCTACTTTGCCTACACGAAAAGGAAGCAATAATTTCTCATACGCAACAAAAGAAATTACTAAACATAAGATCACAAATAATTTCCAAATGCAAACATGAAAACAAATACCTATTATCACAGTTTATGCCAAACCGATAAATAAAAAAAAAAAAAAAAAAAAATACCGACCATTACTACCGCATCACAATTACCATTGCCGCATTAATCCATAATTACTACCGCACCACAATTAACATTACTGTATCAGTCCACAATTGTACTTATCCCCCCCCCATAAAAATTAATAACACCGCACAAATACTAATAAGCATTATAAATTGTAGTTTCTACCATTTACATATGCGCAATCGACAAAAACAAGCAAATAACCGGGTTTAAAATAATAACAAAACAATAAAAAAAATTAAAAATAATAGGAATTTTACCTACCATAGTCTTACACAGAACCCATCATAAAAAAAGAAAGAAAACAGACGGATAGAAGATCTATGAACGTGTGTGCATACGTATATATGTGTGTGAGAGAAAACATTATTCGGCAAACAAAATAGACGAACGGTCTGCGCGCTGACACCACAACTGACGAAAGTTGTTCGCTACACAATCCAACATTGAATACAGCGACCAATTGCGCAACGGCATATGGATGTGCATATATGCCCAGTCCTACACTATTCATATATGTTTGTTTGTGTGAGCTCCAGTGAGTGAGCGGGGTCTATATATGTCTGCGTCCGTCAATGAGTGAACGTGCGTGTATGTATGTCTCCGTCCGTCAATGAGTGAACGTGCGTGTATGTATGTCTGCGTCCGTCAATGAGTGAACGTGCGTGTATGTATGTCTGCGTCCGTCAATGAGTGAACGTGCGTGTATGTATGTCTGCGTCCGTCAATGAGTGAACGTGCGTGTATGTATGTCTGCGTACGTATGAGTGACAATCCGGCGACAATTTTTCCTCCCACTTCCATAAAAACATCGATATACGCAACCATATATAAATCCAAAATTTAAAATTTAATCAGTTTGTCTAACGATCGCAAATAGCGTGAAACCCAGGGTCACAAACTCACATCAATCCAAGTAAATATGTCAGCTCTATCACTGATATTGACCGCTTTCCAATAAGTACCGCGCATATATAATATATAAATAATATATATAAAAAATTGCATATATATATATATATATATATATATCCAGACACATTTTATATATATATATATATATATATATCCAGACACATTATATATATATGTATATATATATATCTATATATCCAGACACATCATATATATATATGTATATATATATGTATATATCCAGACACATTATATATATATATATATATATATGTGTGTATATATCCAGACACATTATATATATATATATGTATATATATATATCTATATATCCAGACACATCATATATATATATGTATATATATATGTATATATCCAGACACATTATATATATATATATATGTGTGTATATATCCAGACACATTATATATATATATATGTATATATATATATATATATATATATATATATATATATATATATATATGTATGTATATATCCAGACACATTATATATATATATATATATATATATATATATATATATATATGTATATATCCAGACACATTATATATATATATATATATATATTTATATATATATATATATATATGTATATATCCAGACACATTATATATATATATATATATATATATATATATATATATATATATATATATATCCAGACACATTCCAGACACATTATATATATATATATATATATGTATATATCCAGACACACACATAACACATTATATATATATATATATATATATATATATATATATATATATATATATATATATATATATATATATATATATTGAGTTATAGGAATGTTTTATTTTACAAACATTGTTAGCACATTGTAGCCGTGTTAATAGTTGATATTATTGAGTGTTAGCTTTTTCTGTTTTTATTAATAATGCTTACATTATTTTTAGCTTTATTGTTTTTTTTTTGTTTTTTTTTTTTTACATGTGAATGAGGCTATTTATATTTGTATTGCCAACAAGTATTTTACGGATAGAGTTTGATATAAAAGTATAGCGCTAGGAAATACAAAATATTTGGATAATTTCTATATAATTTACTTCCAGAAAAGAAGAAAATTATAAAAACACAAGAAAAATTAACACTTGATAAATCCCTTTGCGAAATTTTACATTGTTATTAGAGACCGCAAAAAAAAAAAAAAAAAAAAAAAAAAAAGCCTCCTTATTGATATGGCAGTCTCTGCAGATCTCCAAAAAGCTATCAAAATACAAGGACCTTGAAATCGAAATCTTAAAAATGTGGCACATGGGAACATCAACAATCCCTGTTGTAGTTGGAGCCCTGGGGTTGATTGGAAAAGATTCCAGTAGACTAATTGAAGGGATTCCAGGAAACCCATGCCTTAAAGAAATACAAAAAATTGTTCTCATGGGAATAGCCCACACCTTACGAAGGGCTTTATTTATGTAAAATATGTGTGTGTGTGTGTGTGTGTGTGTGTGTGTGTGAGGTACCTCCACTTGGTCACGTAAAATGCAGCATGTCACGATTAAAAAACGCTCGATTGTGACGAGGTGATGACAGATTACTATGGATGATCAAAATTGACAATTTTTGCAAACTAAGTGAACGCGGTTTTTCATTTTTAACTAGTACTTTTTAAATATTAACATTTTTATTCAGTAATTATGTCCTTTCTTAATTAGGTAATTATTTAAAGTTTTTTATTAATTAGATAATTGTTTAAATTTATTTAAGGATTATGTCGTGTATACATTTCCATACGTAGAAATTATGAAAGTTTTTTTTCAATAAAATTTTTTTTTAAATTATTTTTAAAATATTTGTGGTCAAACAACTGTTATGTGCTTTTCAAATTTCGATTCGTAAATTTACTTTTTCATTAACGTTATCATTGCATTACGTGCTTGAAAGCAATAAAGAATTTTAAATGATTTTTGAATTATTAAGAAGTTAATGACAAAAATTTTTTAATTTGTAAAAAATACATTATTCATCGAAAAAATTTATTTCTTCACAAAATAATGTCCTAAACAGGTGAAAGCGTTTCTAATTAATTAATGTCATAGTTTTTTACATTTTTTTTTTTTTACAATTCAAAGCCGATTTTCTACAAAACCTGGTAAAGTTTTACAAAAAAAAAAAAACTGGTGATTTACTTTCTACAAAGATTTCTGTTTATAACTAATAAAAAAAATCCCGCGTTTGAAGATTTAATTTCTCGAAATTTCATGAAAATATGTAAGTGGGTGGAAACATATTAAAAAAATAGTCTCTTTTTAACAAGATTTTCTAAAAAAAAAATTTCCAAAATAATTTCATTCATTTGTGAATAAGTCCTGAAAGTTTCATTAAAATCCGACAATTATTTGATTTTTGCAAGAATTTTTAAACTTAGGTAACGAAAATTTATGCCGAAAAAGTGGAGGTACCTTGGTCAGTGGAAAAATGTCAGGATACCATTTTTAACCTTAGGTCTCTGGGCGGAACCCAGAAAGAAATGTGTATTCTCCAGAAATCAAAAGAAATAATAATAATAATAATAATAATAATAATAATAATAATAATAAGAAGAAGAAGAAGAAGAAGAAGAAGAAGAAGAAGAAATATTTTAAAGATATATTGTTGTTTAAATTTATTTACGGAGAGGTAAAAAGAAAAAGAAATTATGGACCCCCAATCTATCTATCTATCTATCTATCTATCTATCTATCTATCTATCTATCTATCTATCTATCTAT
This sequence comes from Acanthosepion lycidas, assembly GCA_963932145.1. Classification (NCBI taxonomy): domain Eukaryota; kingdom Metazoa; phylum Mollusca; class Cephalopoda; order Sepiida; family Sepiidae; genus Acanthosepion; species Acanthosepion lycidas. The sequence goes on from OZ010573.1 coordinate 57,167,577, forward strand.
CTATCTATCTATCTATCTATCTGTCTGTAGTGTACATGCATACATTAAGCGAAAAATAAGATTGTGCAGCAACAATTTTCCGATAATGAAGTCGCTTACCTTGAAAATCAGCATAGGAATTCCGAAACACCTAATAACATTAATAGATTACCATACTGTAGCATTTAAAGTAAAGTTTCACTTGTATAAATAAAATTATAAATTATAGGAGTTGCCACAAAACTTGGCGCAATCCATTTCTCTAAAAATCAATTAATATATTTTTTTTTCTTTCTTTTTATTTTTTTAAGGTGCTTCTTGGTCAGGTCGGGATCTTATCAAATCTTATCAGATAGATAAGCTATGCAGATCCAATTAATAAATAAACAACTTTTAAAAATGATTGGAAATCATGTACAATTGCACAACAGAAAGTGTCTGGGTGTGGATGGCGCTACTTTTCTTTTTTTTTAAGTTATGTGATATGAACTAAAGTTTTTAAATAAATAAAAGAAGACAACTTTTTCTTACCTTTGTTGTTGCTGTAGTTGGAGCATCAACTCACACACACACATAAAAAAAAAGTTTTTGTTACCCTTGGTAACCAACTTTTGATGCAGAGAAGCCACCACCGGCTAGCAGACAGCGAAATGTTTACACTTCGGTTATTTTCGTGAAATAATTTTTCGGAGTTTGCCGATTTTCATTCAACCCGCTTTCAGCTGCTGCTGCTTTTAGTATCAAACTTGCTGACGTTGTCGGTAATTTCCGCAAATCGTTTTCGGTAAACTCCGGTCAGTCGACAAGATGGTGGCCACGCGTCTGGAAGTCAACATGACGCGATTGTTAAGTCGCTGCGAGGAAAAAGTCAAAGAGAAGAAACTTGGAGATTGGAGACTAGAAAAGGTCTGTGTGGGTTAGGGTTCAAATATAAGTAAAACTGTTGGGCTTTATGTGAGTTTTATTGGCAAAATTTTAGTGCCAGGTCTCTATACGTACCGGCGGATGAATTTTTAAACATTTTTTTTATTTATTTAAGAAAAACAAAGTTGAAAACATTACTAAAAAATATGCTTACTTGATTTAAGCTTAAACTTAAATAATTTACTCCAAGTTACGATTTTAGAAATAATCTTTTCCCTTACTGTTTGTAAAATTATTAACTTGTTAATACTTAGAAATAGAATAATGCATTTTTTAACTGTTTGTTTTGAAAACAACCTGCTCAGCTGAGATTTTTTTTTATCGAGTTGTGTGGTTTAAATATTGCTAAAAAAAAAAAAAACAAATAAATTTCCGTGTTGTATATTTTTATTAAAATTTAATAAAAATATACAACACGGAAAATTATTTAATAATTAAATAATATTGCAGTGTAACCAAAAATTGAATCTGATATGGATTTTTATTTTTGAATTTGACAAGGTGAAGAAAAAGACTGGAAAAAAGAGATGATTTGCTGAGTATTCTTTTCCTTTTATTGTGTGCTGTATCTGTTCAGTACATGACATAAGTGATCATTACTCTCTACAACTTCCTATCATTTGTAATGTTTGTCATCTTAACTATCACGCATTCCTTGTTCTACCATCTATTTTTATTTTTTGCACAAGTTTTCACTGCCCTTCAATATGCCACGTGAGTGTCAAATTCACCGGCCCTTCTATTTTCATTGTGTCACTGAAGTCTAAAAAATGTTAACTTTAAAAATGAACACTACAGTATTATTCTTCGATTATCCGAACTTCAATTATAAAGTGAAATAAAGAAAAAAAATTGAAATCATCCCAGCATTTTTCAGTTATGAGTGTATGGTGGGTTGAACGGCCTCGATCGAATCAACCCGTACTTTTTTTTTTTATTTTTTTATTTTACAAATGTGCTAACAAGGAATAAGCAAACAAGAAGAATAAAATTCAACAAGAAAAGCATTTACATTGCAATAACAAAGTTGTATGATGAAATTGAAATGACTCGGGAATTTATACTGAGTTGCAGAAATTAAAGTTGATATTTTATACACAAAAATGTTTTTATGGCAAAGTCTCTTTGTTTAGTGTGTTCAAAGTGTATGCCACTATGTAGGATTTGTAATGAATAAATCAGTTTGAAGTCAAACTGTTTTAACAAATCTTTTTAAGAATTTTAAATATTAAGAATGCGGTAGGAGTTGTCTACCTTTATCTGTTAAATTTATTCTTTGTCAGAGTTTAAAAGGTAAAATATTTTTTTAGCTGAAATAAGATAATAGTTCAAAATTACTTGACAAAAGTAAATACCAGCTGAAAGGAAAGTTGTCAAAGAAGAAAGTGTTGTTCTTCCGCAAAAGGTTTGTCGCAGGTAATTCTTGAAAGTTTGTTGAGTGAGAGAAATACTTGAATATAAGTTAAAGATCAAAAGTTGTGATTCATGTTTAAAGAGAAACTTTACACTTCTGAATTGATTTGATATAAATTATAGAGAATTCCTTGCCAAGCAATCTGTTGAATAAAAATAAGCTGAGAGTGAGTTTTGAGGTCTGTGAGCCCTCAAGCTAATAGGTGCAAGATAAGTTATTACTGATGAAAAATTCCATGGTTGGTAATAAATATCAAACAGTGAGAAATGCATTCAACAGCGATGTATGTTGTAGCTAAATTCTTGTTGTCTTACTGTTAAAAGTTGTTAAGTTTTTTGTCCTTGTTGTTGAAGGAGTGAATATTCATAGATGCTTGATGTTCATATGTACGTGTGTGTGCGTGATTCATAGCATTTTCCCCAAAGGGAGAAAACACAACCTCTCTACGGAGCTACATCTTGTATGTGAGAGAAGGCAAGAGAAAAGAGGAAGGGTGAAGATATATTTTAAGATATTATATTTATAATTAATGTGAACCATATGATAGGCTCCAAATTGCTTGGCGCAATTTGTGTTTTAACTCTGGTCAGAAACTAGGTTGATTCGATTCGGACATAGTTGAGAACAGGTGAAAAGTAATTTTTAGCATTTGTTAACCAATCAGAAATCAGACTTAAATAGAAGCTTCTATGATCTAATTTTTGCACAAAATTTTCTGTTGAAAGAAACTATTACAGAATTTTGAATTACCCATACATATTTTTGACTTCTGTCCCAAGATGTCCAGATGCTAATCGAGAATGTACTCTATATAATCAATTTAGGACCTAAATTTTAGGATAAGATTTGGTTATCTAAAATAACTGGCTTTTTTGTATGAAAATGCATTTTCCTTATGTAGTTAGTTTTGCTTGTTCAAATATGACATTAATTTTTTATGAAATATTTCTTTTTTGAGAAAAATGAAGTTGATAACTGATATTTAACTTAATGTGTAAATTGCTTGCACAACTGGTGCCTGACTCTGTCCATTTATCCAAATCTGTTGGCAAAGGTGTACCCTAATTTTGTGTCACTGATCATCATCATCATATATGTTCTGTGTCCCTTCAGGATGTAGATGATCATGGCTCTGTTGGTACATCTAGAAAAAAGCATTGTTTTTTTCTTAAAAAACTGTTAATGCTATGTTCATTCCCCTGACCCGCACAAAAAGAATTATTCTTAAAATCTAAAATATGTTTTAGCTTTAAATAACTCCAAAGAGTTGATAGCCTGTAAAATAAAAATAAAATAATATATTGAAGTTTTATATCAAGGTTTTATTGCCACTTTGACCATAGCATACCTGACTAAATTTGAAAGAGGAAATAAAAGACTTTAAGATCAGGTAGAATCTGCATATACTTTGATTTGGCATTCCCACATTATGATAGAAAACTAACAAAGGTCTACTGATATTGTGAGGTACTGCTGGAGCAGTAATGACACTTAAGTCCTGAACAAATCCCTGATCCCAGCATCATTATCTATTAAAGGCTTTGTTGAAAACATTATTGCTGTTTTTGCAATTGTGGTTGTAAAAATTTATATATATATAAATGATATAATATATGATCCTTATCCACCCCTCCTCAATGTTAAGTATTGTAATAAAAATAATTTAAAAGTATTCCTATCTCTCCCTTCCCTATCTAATTTTGTCCATGTCTGTCACACTATATCTCACCACTCTATATCACCTTAATACTGCCCTTCAAAAGTGTAAGTTTAATTTCATTTTTTCATCCTTGGAAGTGAGGTCTGATGATCCAGAGAAAAAGAAAATCTCTGGTGAAATAAATTATAACAATGGTACCTTAAAGTGGTCTGTTTTTCTTTAAATAATATATATATATATATATATATATATATATATATTTTTTACATTGAATGCTTTTGTGTCATTTATCTGACCAAAGTGTCATTAGGGACCACATTAACAAGCAACACAAGAATTATAATACATAGCACCTTTCTAATAATACTAGAATACGTTATGAATCTAACTGTAAAAAAGAAAAAAAAGAGGATTATTCAAGTGATTTACATCCAGCTTTTGCAACCATTCATAAACAAAAATAACTATCGTCTGATAATGTGTATTCTGGAATGCATATAGGAAAAATATTTCAAATTATTACATGTTATTACGTATTGCCACATGACTTGCTGTGTTTCATTTAGTTTAAAAATCACAAAATCCATCACTTTTCACTTTCAAAAACAAAGTACTGTTTAAAATATGCCTTTCTTTTCACTTCTAGCTCATACCCTTGATGGTGTTTCTTGTGTAAAAAGCTAATATAATATGAATTTCAGCTATTTTATCTATAAACAACAGTCACATCTGCAAAAAGTTATTTATACACAGAAAAAAAAAGATTAAACATAAAATGTCTATTCTTTTTAATAATATATGTGTGTATATATATATATATATATATATATATATATATATAATTCACATCCCTGGAAATTGAAGCCTTCAGTTTCAAATTAAAATGTCACAAAATAAAAGAATATTACCACTACTATCATTCATAATTACAAACACAATGACACCAATTTCACAAAAGAATGTATACAAAGTGGAATCTCTTTTACATTTTGCCAAAAAACAATGAAAAAACTTATATATTTTTAATCTACAAGCCACTAGGATGTAAGGGGTTACTGAGTGTTAGAGAGTATGAGAAAAATTACTGTTAAGGAGAGAAGAAAACAGAAGAATAGGAATTAAGAAGACAAAAGATAATGATTGACATTACATTTAAATTTTAAAAAATCAAAGTTGACTGGGAGGCAAGAAGCTGGAAGAAAATTCCACAAGTGAGAAGTGCGACAGAAGAAACTGTTGGAACTTATGGTTACATTTAGCCATTTCAACTATAAAATGATAAGACCTTTGCTGCCAATCTAGTACATTGCTTAAATTCATAAATTCTAGGTACCATAGTGGAATGTTTATCAGAAAAATTACCATGAAAGTATTTATAAAAAAGGCACAGTGAAGCTATGTTACAGCAATGGGAAAGTGACTGAAACTGAGATGCCAGGTCAGGACCAATAACATTGCAGATTTTTTTGGGGGGGGGATTTATTATATTATTCAGGATTTTATATATATAACAGAAGCACCAGACTAAATCAAAGCAAAGACAAATGGTTTCCTATGGTACCTCCACAAAATTGCAAAAAAAAAAAAAAATCAGCATACCATGATGAAAACATGCTCCAAACATCATGAAAATAGTTTTATCATCAAAGTCTTTGTTATTAAGAGGAAAATCAAAGAGTATTTGATTAAAGTTTTTAATCCTTTTTAGAACATTCGAAATTTAGATTAAAAATCTTGTTTTTTTGTGTCAGCAGATGTAATATATTTTGGAACAGCAAATTTTAACATCTTTTTTGCAGTGAAAAACATTAATTTGGTAATTCTTGCAAAAATCAATTAATTGTTGGATTTTAATTAAATTTTCAGGACTTATTCACAAATGAATGAAATTATGTTAAAAATGTTTTTATTAGAAAATCTTGGTAAATATATATATTTTTACTTAATTTTATGAAAACTTGAGAAATTCAACATGATAATTTTTAGTGACTATATTAGTTAAAAGCAGAATTCTCTGGAGAATTTCAAATACTGATTTTTCTTTTTTTTTTTTTTTTTCTGTTGTAAAATCAAACCCCAACTTAGCGAAAAACTGCTCTGAATTGAAAAGTAAAAAATGCAATAAAACTAAGGCATTTAATTAGAGAAGCTTTTAATTGCTTTTATGAATAATATAATATATTAAGAACATTTTTTCAATGAAAGATAAATGTACAAAATTTTTCATTTTTTAAAAATTTTAATTAGAATGATTTATAATATTTAAAAATTTTGTAAAATTCAGTTTCTATGGTGTAACTCTTAGGAAAGATTGTTATGTAAAACTATATTTACTAATCATATATTGTAAAGCTTAATACAATCTGACACCCCCGAATATTTGTAAAAGAATTTTGAATTGTTTTTGTATGTGTAAAAATGTACCAAATTTTATAGATATGATCGCCCATACACGACACTATCAGAAAGTAATAGTGACACTTATAGTAAATTTAGAGCCCAAATACTCTGAAATTCAATAAAACATTACATTACAGAGAATATTTTCTTAAATTTTTCGGATTACTGTGTAGACTTAGAAATGACAACAGCATGATGAAAATGACAGGGTTATAAAAAAATTCAAAATTAAAATATTGACATATTTTACATATCATTGACATGTAATGGCTATATAATGTAATCTTTTGTGAAATACAAAAAAAAATCATTTTGATAACTTACTGAAATAAAAACAAAAATGTTTTACTATTTTAATTTCCAATAACATTAAATTGAATTCTTCTTGTGCATTCTCACTTCAATCCATATAAATCTAGGTTGATTTTATGATTTGCAGGAAAGAGCTGTATCAATCACTTGTTAACCAAAATGGTTGACACTTTGAGCTGTAAACACAGAACAATTATTTATTTGTTTGCTACTAGTACGTCGTCTACTCTTCTTTCCAGAAAATTAATTTAGATAAGTATATTTCATGAAACCCTTGTGTATAGTTTTTCTAAGGGAAGTAATTTTTCCATGCGAGTTATTTCCCTTCTGTTTGATTTTTTTTGCGTTATAATGTATTTTTTGGAAAAATATGCAAAAAATAAGGAAAAAAAGAACTCTTTAGTTGCAACCAAATTGATTCAGTAATTACAAGCAGAATAACTGTTGTTGATATTTAATAATTTTCTTTCCAGAAGATGAATTTAGTGATTGTTTGGCTGGGCTATGGTTGCTGAATATTTGTTGCATCAGATTTCATGAATGCAGCAATAAGCATAAACTAAAATAAGTCATTTGTTTTCAATTTTTTGCTAGATCTTAGTCTTTTTTGTAGTTGATGAATAATATGTCTGTGTATGAGTTGTTCTTGTGTTAAGACTTGCTTTCTGCACATTGTACACAAGATACTCATTACTTCAAAACCCCAAATATTTGTAGATAATGTAGTTACATTTTATGTCTTAAACACATTAGATACCAAACTTTTTAGTTAATGTTAATCTTTTTCAGTCATTAACTCATGTTGCTGTGACCCTGAGGTTATTTGCCTGTATCTCTATCTTCTTTCCCTTATCCTTTCCAGTGTTTATTGACCCTTTTGTGCTTTTAGATTATTTATGGCTTAGTTTAAAATAGAAAAAAAGAAATTGTATAAATATTTCAGTGGCACCATCTTTTTTTTTTTATTTATTTATCTTTTGTTCTATTTCTGTAAAGGAAATTAATTTACTGTAATTTTGAAACACTTTTCTATTCCTATCTTTCCAGTCTTTTCTATGTTTTTTCTGTCTTTGTCTTCCCTATACTTTTCTATTTCTGTCTTTCAGTCTTTTACCTTTTATCTTTTAATGTCTAGTCCGCAAGACTGTCTCTCTTACTTTCATTTATATACCATGCCTCTGTGTGTGTGTGTGTATATATATATATATATATATATATATATATATATATATATATATATATATACACACACACAAACACCTTTCCTCTGGGTTTCTTTCCATTTTTCTCCTGTTTTCACACCCACTTCTTTTCCTCTTCTCCCCTCTTCAGTTCCTTCCTGTTCACTTAGCATAACTGATTGCTCTTCAGGAGAATGGGAATGGAACTGATTCTGCATTCTGATCCTAGGTAGAAAAGTCTAACAGCTGTACATTCAAACAAGCAGAATATTGATATAGAAAATAGTCATTTACTGTTGGAATGAAGGATTTAGTTAATAAGCAAAAAAAAAAAAAAATAAATAAATAAATAAAAATACAACTGGTTAAGAATTGGAAGAATGATGAAGTCACTCAATTTAGAATATAAGTAAAGACAGTATATTTGATATAGAAAACATGCTAAGAAGGCAATCTGTCAAATGAAAAGCAAATGCTGGATGGCAAAAAAACCTAACTTTGAATGTTGAATATGTTTGAAGTTGAACACTTTACACTAAGGAAATAATGTTTCTGTTTGCATGACACGAAAGTTTAACTATTCCCTAACAAATGATTTGAAGGAAAAGGTTTTGATTGTTTTCTTATTCTTTTGTTTTTCTTTTACAGTATATACGTGCATTAATGGAAATGTTTGAAGAATTAAAAAAGTCTCCCACGTAAGTAAAAATTATGAGTTTTATTTTTGAGCCTGGCACAAAACATGACCAATTGGGTTCATATCAGTCTGTCTATGCTTTTCATTCTTAAATACACATCATGCATCATGCATCACATAAATGAATAGACCCCAAATAGGAAACCTTACAGAATATACAGTGGCATTATTTATACTATTTACATTTGGTCAAAATTGTTGTTATCCTAACTTTTCAGCATTCATCAGGTGTATATTGATCTGGGTAACCAATAGGGAACTGAACCCATTATTTAATCCATGGGGATAGACTCTGTTCTCATTCCACTGCACATATCTAGAGATATCCCTAGACATGGGTTCTTAAGAACTAGATGAGATATCACTAAATTAGATTAAATAAAAGGTTTGTAATAAGGAACAAAACTAAATTAGTATCTTCACAAAGCCATTAATAAACAAAGTGGCCCTATGATGGGGCTAAGAACAAATAAGAATACAAGTAAAAGAGAATATGTACTATATAGTACAGCAAAGGTGAAATCAAGATCAATGTAAGTTAATACTTAGGACTAGGTTCAGTTCAGAATTCCCTACACCTAATGAAGGTCAAAAGTCCCAATGACTGAAACGTTGTGATAAAAACAACAAAAATGAAGGCAATAGTCCAAATGTAAATAATGTAGTAATAATGTAGTTTTTTTTGTTTTTTTTATCTGGTTTAAATTCAAATCAAATCCAAGATGATTTTGAAATTAACCCAACTAATTTCTGTTTCCATATTATTCCTGCTGATTGCATTTTCTATGCTGTTGTAAATTCTATTCTTGAAGCCAATTAAATCATACATGTTGATTTGAAGTGCAGTAAAAAAAGTCATTTGTAAAGAAAGTATTCCAGAGTTTTTTGTTTTTTTTTTACATACTCCAAATTGTTATTAAAAAAAAAACAAAATTAAATAAATAAGATCAAATTTCAGTTAGTGCTTTATGTTGATCAGGTCAATATCATTTCTGTGCCAAGGTTTCTCATCAATGTATAACGTTCTTCTAGAAAGATATCTGATGCTTAAATAATGTAGTTAGGATATTTCTATTCTTTTAAAGGAAAAAATAATGTAATACTTCATATTTCTATCTAGTCAAGTACAACAATTTAAATATCTGGGAAGTGTTTTAGCAGAAGACGGAAAGTGCAACACTGGAATCCAAAGTTGCATTGGGATAGTGAAAGATGCTTTCCAAAAGCTAAGCAAAATATTAAGAGGTAGAAAAATGTCATTAGGAACAAAGAAAATAGTGCTGAATTGTTATGAACCATCAGTCCTCCTCTATGGCAGTAAATGCTGGACAATCTCTTTACAGATGAGGAAAAGATTTGAAGCAATGTAAATGTGCTTGTATAGAAGGATGCTGTCAGTACCATGGACTGAACATGTGAGCAACACCAAAAAGTTTAGAGAAAATAGAAATGAAAAGGACACTTAAAGTTAACATCAGGAAGAGACAGTTGAAATTTCTTGGGTACATAATGAAGAAAGAAGGCTTGGAAAATTTGATACTCACAGGATATGGTGAAGGCAAGAGGGATAGAAGAAAACAACGCATCTAGTGAGTTTGTGTAAATGGAGGAACAGAGTTTAGGAGAGAATAACAAAAAGGCAAAATTTATTAAAAGCTATAAAGAACAGGAAATTGTAGAGAAAAATGTTTCACCAACGTTCGGAAGAGAGACACACAGCATGTTAAAGAATAACGTGTATATAATTAAATGTTTTCTCTTACTACAGGTGAACAAGATGTGAAATTGACTGATACAAAAATGTTCCCTTTGATTATTGATATCAAATAATATCAATGTATTGTTTTTTGATTTACGTGATTTTTTTTATATTGATTTTCAGTTGCCCTTCTAAAGAAGAACTAAACAGTTATGTGAAGAAGATAGAATTTTTAAAAGGCTTAATTGAAGCTGAAAGATTGGTGAGTGTCAAAAATAAATCTAAGATGAAGATAAATTTATCTTGTAAGCTAGAAAATAGACTTAACTCAAATTCTAATCTTGAAAATAATGAAAGGAATCACATTGAACTCCATTAAAAATAGTTTTCCTTTTTTATTAAATATCTCTAGATATAGGGAATGTAATATTACACATATATAGCAAGTATAATTTGGATAATATTACATAAATAAAAAAATATTACAAAATAGTATAAATGAAAAGCTGATAAACTCTACAGTTTTTCTTGAAAATATAAAATTTTTGTTGTGAGATTATATCAGTATTTTTGTAGATGATTTTTTTATCTTTTGCATGAGAATATGAAAATGAAAACAGTTCTTTCTTAAGTTCAGCTTGTAGGAGTTTAAGAGTGAGGAAGTTGTGTGAGGTTCTATGAATAGGGAGGAAACATAAGTGAAAAGCAAAAATTCAGAATTTCACAAGTGAGAGTAATGTGGTTTTCTTTACAGAGAGTTAATTGGAGGACATCCCAATGTATAAATATATGGAATCATTTATATTACATGAATGGCTGAGAATCATCTGTGTGGCTCATATTGCTGGGAATGAACTGAACTGGATTGTGCATTAGCCAACATTTTCTTTTCATTTATTTTTATAAAAAGAAAATAGAGACCTCCCCCACTCTTTAATCATTTCATCCCAAGCAAGGCAATAAAGCCACTAAGACCAGGGGTTGCTGTGCATGAAAGAATATGAGAAAAAAGAAAAAAATTATTAAGGGATGAGAACAATAAAAGAACAGGAATTAAGAAGACAAAAGATAACAATTGACATTGGATTAAAATTTTTGAAGATCAAAGTTGAATGGAAAGCAAGAAGCCAGAAGAGAGTTCTACAAGTGAGAAGCACAAGAGAAGAAACTTAGCATCAAATTTAGTTACATCTAGCCATTTTAACTGTAATATGATAAAACCTAGCTGCCAACTGAGTACTGTGCTTAAATTCATAAATTCTAGGCACCAAAGAGGAAAAAACAGAACAATTATGTATGAAGAAGGCTGTAGAATTGATCTGCTGGAATTGGGTGACAATATAAACAATAAGTTCAATGATCTTCATAACTCTTGAAATGATAATGACTCTTAAAATTTTAGACATTACAATTTCTATGCTTCACTCCCAAGATTTAAATTTACACAGTATTTTTTCAAAGTAATCTACATTTACAAAAATATTAATTCAAAAAAATTTAGAAGTGTGTCTACCCTAAAAGTAATTAATAATATTTGCTTATTAAAATGATGAAATATAAAAGAGGATCAATAATTCTGTAGCCTGGAATGTCGTTAGCTGAATTTTTATCTGAAATTATAACTGTAATGGTTGAACTATATGAATTAAGTTTATTGTTAAAGAGATTATATTGTAAAATTAGTATTTGTTGGTTACATAATTAGACTGCATATATATATATATATATATATATATATACATATATATATAAAATGTGTGTGTGTGGTGATTTCCACTTACTCAGATGCGAGCTGTCTTCTCATTCCTTGCATCACTTGTGATGGCTTTGAGATCAGCTTTTCACTTCATAGGTATCAGGCAGTTATGACAGGTAAACTCTGTATCCTTGATTGGCTTTATTGGATCTGTATGCCTTACAACTCTCCCATGTACCACCATGTGCCTTCTCAGTTCAGATGTTTATCTGTAAATCACACTGGTATTGTCATCAGAACAATGAATTAGATTGTCATAGTTGGCACAATTTTGTGTGTGTGTATATATATATATATATATATATATATATATATATATATATATATCCCCAATATACAGTCCACCTGAAGTTTTGCAAATCATACAAAACCTAATAACTTGAATTTGCTTTGAATGATTTTTGTTAAATTTTAAACAATTTAGACATCAAAACAAAGCTTAGATTAAATTTTTAAGCAATTGCAACATGTTTTATTAAAGCTATTAGATTTATTATAAAAAAATTGCAGTCTGAAGTTATTAGGCAGATTAAACTAATATTAGTTCTCAAGGCCTCTTAAATCTAATAAAAACTATTTTAATTTAAATTTAACCTGAGTAATGGAGAGGATCTAACAAATGCAGAAAAATAGAAAATAGCAAAGTTATTGAATGAGGGAATGCCCACATTGGAGATATTGAGCTTTGTAGAGATCATTGAATGATAAAAAGGGGCTGTTGAAAATATAATTAAATTGAGAAGTAGAAGCAAAGGAAAAGGCATTAAGAAATTATCTCCTCTTGGGGGAATGTAAACTAAAGTGAGTTATAGTGCAGCAAACACTTTTTAGTAGTGCTCAGAATCTTTAAACATGTAGGATTTGAAAAAGAAAAAAGGACAAAAGGTGTAGGATACTTCACAAATTGGGACCTTTCAAGAAATCTTTGAGGCAAACAACTGTTAGTAAAGCAAATATTTTAAAATGTTAAAATTGGGCCAAGAAATACATGAAAATTTGACTTTTCTAAAGTAATTTTCATTTAACGAGTCTCTAGTAACATTCAATGGACCTGATGGATGGGCCAAAGGATGGATTTTATCTGATGCAGACATGCCTGTGGCTAAAGGAAGGCAGCAAGGAGATGGCACTGTGAAGATACGAGTTAAACTTATCAGTGCTAACTATTGTGATTTCATGAAAAGTCTTTCTTTGACTGGTACAAGTCCCAGTCTTGAAGTGTCTATGCCTGATAATGCTGCTTCTCATGTATCTGTGAATTTTTTGAGCATAAAAGTTTTACAGGTCAGAAGATAATGGGACAGTCACTATCAAGTCCTGATCTGAATCTGGTCAAAAATCTATGGTCAATTGTGATGATGAAATTATATGTAGGTGGCAAACTATATGACAGCACAGCAAGCTTATGGGAAGTAATTAAAACCACCATGTTGAAAATTGAACTTGCTGAAGTGAAAAAAAAAATAACAAAATCAATGAATAATAGATTGCTGGCTGTTATTAAGAAGAAGGGTCACTATATTAAGATGTAAATGCTTCAAAGAATTATCATATATGCTTGTTATTTGTTCTGTTATAGGTGATGATCAATTGTTGATGATTTTATTGTTATTGAAGTAAAAAGTGATTTTCTAGTTTTGCACAATAACTTTAGACTGCAGTTTTTATAATAAATCAACTTTAATAAAACATTGAAACTACCTAAAAATATCTTTTTTTAAATGTTAGTCTACAGAGCCAGTCACAGTTTAAAAGTTCCTTTGATGCAATATTTCTTTCACTTGAGGCGTCACTAGAAGAGTCTATATATATATATATATATATATATATATATATATATATATATATATATATAAAAGCAGTTTGCTAATGTTTGTTTAGAGGGCTCTTCTGATAATGTAGAAAAACTTTACAAAATACATATGGATTCACAATTTATTTTATCTAATATAAAAAATGATAATTATTCACTGATTATTTTTTTCTAGTAATTATGTTTTTATAATATTGCTTGCTCCATTTTTGTGCTTTTTTTTTTTAATCCTCCAAATTGTATATTTAATAATGTTTGTGACTATTAATTGTAGCCAAATGCTGCTGAAAAAATGTTGGCTGCTGAGAAGTTGACCCCTGCCAGCACATCAAATGATCCTGACCCTGTATCTGGAAAGAAGCTTTGTCATTTGACCAAAGGAAGATATGAGAAAGAAATGAGGGAAGATTTATTTGGTGGCTCTTGTAAGTTGCATGCTTTGTAATTATTCTTTTTTAAAAACACAATTATGAACTAAGCAAAGTAGTAAGACATAAGAAAATGTCCTTGAAGACAATGAAAACGGTTCTGAACTGTTATTTAATATCTAATTTCCCAGATGAACAATGAATGTTAGTCAATATCTTTGCAGATGAAGAAGAAACTTAAAGCAAGAGACATTTGGTTCTGCAGGAGAATGCTGAGAAAACTATGGTCAGAGCATATAAGCATATAAGAAATTTTAAGGAAACATTAACTTACAATCAGAAAGAGACAGAGTTGAAATTTCTGGTACACATAATGAGGAAAGAGGGCCTGTGAACTAACACTCACAAGGGATGCTAAAAGAAACAGTAAAAGCTACTTATCAAATTCCTGTGAATGGATGGTAAAACGACGACAGAAAAAAATGGTAAGAGTCAAAAGTTACTCCAGATAAGAAAAAAAACCCCAAAAACAAGAAGTTGTGAGGAGCCATGATTTCCTATGTCTTGAATGGCCATATCACATAAAACTGTTTAACCTAATGAAATTAAAACACCATTTTTAAAAGTTACCTCAATAAATCCTATTCATTTTGCTAACTTTTTCTTTTATTAGATAAATATTTTTTGTCATCATGATGTGATGACAATTCAGAAATTATTTTGAAATTAGAGTGGAAAAAAAACTTTAATTTAATTACAAATTTTAAGGTAAATTGTAATACTCTTTTCCTTTGAAATAATCTCCCTTGATCCATAATGACGCCGATAGAACGGCAATAGTTATCTCCCATGATTTTTTTAAAAAATTTACGCACGCTCATTATAACACGTGGATGTGTCTTGCGGTGTAATGGAAATTTAGTTCAAATTCCAGTCGGGTTCGTTACACTCATTCGCACGCAAATATGCTTGGGGAAGGTATGAATCCATCTCTTCTACACGTCAGCTATGGGTTGAATAACAGTTCGCTGCAGAAAGAAAGGGCAACCTACTGTGGGAAAATCTGCTAGTCAGTCATGAATCAAAAGAGACATGATTGTCAAAGTGTGTATCACCTATGGCACTTAACTGATTGACTAACCATAAGCAGTAAACTTTCTTGTTACTTACCGTGAACTCCTTGTGTACTCACTTTTTGCAGCTGATGTTTGACAGTATATCAATTAGGAAAATTTTGAAATAAAAATGTTTTTAATTCACACTTAAAAAAAAAAAAAAAAAAAAAACACAGGGAAAAAACCTTCGGGGTGGGGGAAACTTTCTTTTATGCGCCATGTCCTTCCAAGGCAATCATGGCTATCCACAACTTGTTTTTTGTTGCTTGAAATAACTTCTGACTTTTTACTCTCCTTCTTTAAAAAGGTTACTCACTGTTTACCCCTGCTTCTTTTTCCTTCATTATGTCTTGTGAGTGTTAAATTCTCTAGGTCTTCTTTTCTCTGTGTACCCCCAAAATATTGCCTATTTCTGATTTACATTAAATAGTTATGAATCAAATGTATTTATGAAACTGGTTTATGGCCACATCATGCTGAAACACTGGTTTCCATACAATCACTGAAGTTAAGCAACATTGAGCATGGTCAGTACCTAGATGGGTGAACACTTGGGAATACCAGGCACTGTTAGCCTGGATGTGTGGGTGGTGTTATGGATAATGGCTTTAAATTGTAAATCAGAGAGCCAAGTTCCAATTCCTGTTAGGTTTGTTATATTCAATTATGTGCTAATACCTTTTTCCCCCCAGCTATGGATTTATTAGCAAGACTTGTATCACTAAAAATATCATTCCCCACCCCCCAAAAAAAACTTGCATACAAAATATTTAGATTTCAGCATTAAATAACCTATAGAGGTTGATATGCTGCTAAACAAAAACGACCAGCAACTTATGAAACAGAAACAAGCATTACCTTTCCTTGATATCATGTTAAACCATGCTGATAATGATCTAACACTAAATGTCTATTGAAAATCCACTCAAAAACATCTATTCACGCCATAACAACATAATCTGGAATAATTATTGGCTTTTATTTAAGAGCTCTTAGAATTCTTAATTCAACTCTTAATAAAACTAGACACCAAATATGACCTATCAATTCAATAATAACTTTGACTGAAAAGAATTTATTTAAACTTAACATAAAATGTGTTACAACTATACTCTCTCTGAAGTTAAGCAAATCATATAAGCTTCAATAGTTCAAATTTGGTTTGAAAAAATTGTCAAATTTTAAACAATCAATTTAGATGTCAAAACAAAGCTTGAGTTAAAATTTTAGGTAGTATCAATATGTTTTATTGAAGTTATGGAAGGTATTTCATGTATTCTAAAAAAACTGCCGTCTGAAGTTATTAGGTAAAACCAAATAATCACATTTTACTTCAATAAAAAGGTAATAAAATCATCAAAAATTGATCAACACTTATAATAGAACAAATAACAAACACATATAATAAATCTTTGAATCCTTAACATTTTAATATAGTGACCCTTCTTCTCAATAACAGCCAGTAATCTATTAGCCATTTAATTTTGTTAATTTTTTTTTTATTTCAACAGGTTCAATTTCTGACATGGTAGTTTTAATTGCTTCCCATCGGTCCACTTTGCTGTTATATTGTTTGCTACTTTTATATAATTTCATCTTCACAATTGACCATAGATTTTTGATCAGAGTCAGATCAGGACTTGATTGTGGCCATTCCATTATCTTCTCTCCTGTAAATCCTGTATGCTCAAAGAATTCATGGGTAAGCTTAGATAGATGAGAAGGAGCATTGTCGTGCATAAATACACACTTCACTTTGAAACTGCGAGACTGGAACTTGTACCACGCAAAGAAAGTCTTGTTCATAAAATTGCAATAGTTAGCACTGTTCAGTTTAACTCTTTCATTGACTTTAAATGGTCCAGTAATGGTTTGGTTGACAATTCCAGGCCATATCATAACCCTACTGCCTCCTTGTTGCCTTCTTTTAGCCACAGGCATATCTAATTTGGATAAAATCCTTCCTTTGGCTCATCCATCAGGTTTATTGAATATCACTCAAGATTCGTCTGCAAAAATTACTTTAGAAAAGTCAATTTTAATGTATTTCTCGGCCCAATTGTGATGCATTAAAAATATTTGCTTTAGCAAGAGGAGGTTGCCTAGGAGATTTTTTTACACATCCCTATTCACAAAGTATTCTACACCTTTTGTCTTTCTTGAATCCCTCAATTCCAGCCTTTTCAAAGATTTGAGTGCTGGTGAAAAGTGGTTGTTTTGCTATAATTCGCTTTAGTTTACATTCATCTTGAGGAAGCAAGTTCTTAAAACCTTTTCTTTTGCTTCTAGTGCTCAACCTACTTATATTTTCAACAGCTTTTTTTTTATTATTCAATGATCTCTGCAAAGCTCCTTTGATATCACCAATATGGACATTTCCTCACTCAATAACTTTATTTTCTGTTTTCAGCAGTTGTTAAATCCTTCCCTTTACCCATGTTTCAACATATATTATTAACAAAAAAAATAGTTTTTATTACATTTCAGAGGTCTTAAGCTAATATTAGTTTAATCTGCATACTAACTTTTGTCAGTCCATTTTTGTAAATTCTAAATATCTCAAAAATTAACCATTAAAACTGGCAGAAAATTTAGTTAAATATTTTTACTAAGGGTGGAAATGGACTAGTTTAGATTTGACAAATATTGGTTCAGAAACTTTTGAATTAATGAGGCTTATTTGATTTGCATAATAACTTCAGACTGGCTGTACTTCAAAAACAGTAAAAGATTTAATTAACACAAGACAAAATAGCAACAACCTTAAACCTGAAGCAAGGATTTACTGAATAGGGTGAAAAGTCTAGAAATTTATATGAGAATATATGGACATTTAAAGAATCTTTAAAAGAAAATAACACACGTACATACTTTAGGCTGAAGAAGTTATAACAGGTTTTACTTTTCTTCCATTTCATCATTCAGTTATCCACTATTAGTCTGATATATTGAATTTTGATATCATGTTTTCCCATATATATATATATATATATATATATGTTTCTTCATGTGGTTTATACTACAACTATGCTGAGTGGATCTTGGTTACTGTTTCTGGGAGAAAGCAGACAATTTGGTGTGATCAGTTTTGAACAAGGCCAATATGCTCAAACTCTCTGTTATAGTGACTTGAGACTTTGTCCTAGCACAACCACTACTAGCCTCCAAAAGAGTTTCATCTACCCAGTTTCACTCACAAGACTTGGATCAGCTTGTAGTATGGCTTTTCTCAGAGAATATGTTGCTTGTATGACTGATATAAGAATTTCAAATTATTTTATGATTGTGAGTATTGAAGTCACAAACATTGTTCTTGCATAAAGGAGACCAGTGGACAGTTTGTTTGTTAACTTAGTCAGGATCTTATGGTAGCTTATACATGAACTAGAAAATGTAGTAAAAAATTAAACAGATCTTGTAGGTCAATTTCAATAAAACATGTTTCAAAATATATAATTGAATGTACAGTGCTGTGGGATTTCTATGTAACAATAAATTAATTGTAAGTTTATTTTTTTAAAGCTATTTTTTTTTCTTCTTTTGTATGTAATTAGAACCTTAGTGTATTCAGAGAGGCTATTTCTTGTAGAAGTATTTGTCCTCTCGGCTAACAATAGAATTTGATATCTACTTAAAAATTGTTGATTGTAAGCAGGAAATTTAAAATTTAATTTTTGTTTTTAAACTATATTATTGGGCAGTACCTGACGCATTTATCTCCCTTGTATTTCCATTACAAGAAAATTATCGATTGACAATCTTTCTCTTGCCTCGTGGTAGATTGTATAAAATTCACTGAAACCATTATTGAGTCTGTAGGGCATATAAGAAAATCTTAAATAGGTTTATGGTACTTAGCTTTATTGATTTTGACATTGTAACATGTAGACTGAGCACACACACACAAGTGCACCCTCTAAAACTCTTCATGATCAGATATTGGTAGCTGATCTTTCTTCTGATCTAACACAAACTATCCAGTGGAGAAAAAACTGGTTAATTACATTCAATGCCTTGAAAACCAAACTAGTTACATTCCACCATTATTGATCGGACCCCAAATTACCATCAATCATCATGAACGGATGTCCCCTTGGGGAGGCACCATGTTTTGAGATATGATTGGGTCTTATATATGAGCCATTGCTAAAGATGCAGAGAAAATGGTTAGCTCCTTGTACTGCTCCAGTAAGTACCAGACTCCACATGCTCTACTCTACTTTTACAAAAGCTAGATCAGGCCAAGAATGGAGTACTGTTGTCATGTTTGGGTGCACTTTCCAGGCTCAATAGAGTCCAAAAGCATTTTCAAGTCCTTGTAGGTGAAAAATTATTTTCCAGCCTTCAATCTCTCTCTCACAGGCAGGATGTGGCAAGCCTCTTGCTGTTTATTCGCTACTTTCATGGAAAGTGTTTGGATGAACTACATTCCTTGGTTCCACCAGGTCTAATCTTCACAGCAAAGAACCACCATGCCACTTACATTGTAGCAAATTACCCACATACTTCTGTATTCCATTGGTAAGAAGTAAGTCCCACACGAACAGCTTCTCACAAACTGCTGCTCTGTGGAACCGACTCCCAAGAGGATGTTCCCCAATCTCTACAATCTTAACCTGTTCAAGTCTAGGGTTAACCATTACCTTCCTCTCTTATCTGGACAAACTGCCTCTTAATGTAACCCTCTACCTCAAGTGACTCCTGGTCCTTGTATAGGGAGAGCTTTACTGTAAAAAAAAAACAAAAACTAACCACTCTTAGAAATGTAACCAATTTGCCTCTCTTTTTTATGCCATCTGTAGCAAATCATTAAAACTATTTGGACACATTAAAAATTTAGTGCAGGACTCACTAAAATGTGTCTTTAGGGTATAGTGCTGGGAAAGAAGTAGAAGAAAACCAAAATAGAGCTGGAGGGAAAACAATTCTGAGGTCACCCAATAATGAGTGGCAGACAGCTTGCTCAAGATTGTAATAAATGGCAGGAAATAAGTTTTGTTAGTTTCTACTGTAGGTGAAAACACTAATGATGATGTACTAAAAAAATATGACTGGAAAATATTCTTTTTTTAGTTTTAGTAAACATTACACATATTTCTTCTTTTATAAAGGTGTTCTTCTGAAGAAAATATACATTCCATATTAATATATATTACAAAAATTTTGTATTAGAATCAAAAGACAAAATCATGTTCACGTTATATTCAAACATAATACTTTCATAATTTTTTTAAATGCATCAATGAATTGTGCTAATTTTTCCTAACAGTTACTGCCTGCTTTAAAAATCAGGTTTTGAAAAACCTGGCTTTAGCTCAGATCTAATCATTGGTGCTGGTAGGAAAATATAACCCTGATGTGGTTCCATTCTAAAATGGTTCCTTTTATAAATGGCCAACATGCATATAATGTTACTTTTGTTTGGCATGAATGAATTGCAATTTGAATTTACTTCTCATGAAAGGCCATTCTCTCTCTCTCTCTCTATATATATATATATATATATATATATGATTGGTGGATACTTTTTTGTAATAGAAATCTTTTTCATCTTTACTTTCTCTTAAATGACTAAAGATAGCCAAGTCTGTGCCTTTATAAAGGCTTCTGAAATCATCTAAACAATATGATGACACAAACTGAAAACTGATCATTTTACAGCTTCTATCACATTATACATCATAAAAATATTTTTATTGAATAAATTATTTTTATATTATCTATGAATTTTATTATTTTGTATCAAGCCGGTGTTTGAATAAGTGAGTTTTAAAAGTCACATCAATTTTGCAAGATCCCCCTCCAACCATAGTTATTCAATTAAATATGAGCTAATTTGTCTTATGCAGGTATTTTAAGGCCTTGAAGTTAAGGTAGAAATTTTTGCTTGCTAAAATAAGAAGGAAAAAAAAAGTAATTTGTCAGAACATTTCTTTACTATTTTATTTAACGCAAATTCACAGCAAGTAAAGTTTAATTTTTTTGAATCTAGAAAAGAAAAAATATTGTATAATAAACAATAAAGGGATTTCTTCCAACACTTAGCAATTTCTATTGAACAGGTCTCATTCTCTCATATATATGTCACTAGTTGAAATCTCTTCTACCTTGTATCTACTAACACTCTGCTATATATTTCTTTGAAAGTTCTCTGTAAGAGAGAACCAAACTTTTATTCAAAATTAAATCTTTTTTTTTTTTTAATCAAAAGTGATATGCAACTTGGATTTTAATCATAAAGTTTGTTTGAAAAGTATACAGCTATTTTGATAATCTCAAAGGCCAAATACACAGCTTTCATGTCAAATTACAGATGACTTTACTGCTCATAGGTGAACAGGCTCTCACCAGTGAGATGCCATTAGGTGAGCTTGTGTATTGTGTGACCATTCTATTCACAGCAAATAAGCATAAAGATTTGCTTGAAATTTGAACATTTGTCTGTGGAAAATCTTTAAAGGATTGAGGAAGCTTTTGGGAATGATTCCATGAGCAAAGGCAAGATAAAATTCTGGTAACGATGCTTGAAACTTGGCTGGGAATCCATTAAAATCAATTTGCTTACTGTTAGGCCTTGAACAAGCAGAGCACCCAAAACAATGCACAAATTAAAAGATGGGTGGATTCTACAGAATTTATTTAAAATATCTTGACTGCCTGTTCCTCATTTCATGTGTAGATTTTTGAACAAATTATTTCATCACCCACATCTGTCAACCCCACTGTAAAGTCCAGATGTAATTCCATGTAACTTTTCAAAGCTAAAATCATTGTTGAAAAGAATATTTAATATTGTAGACAATATTTATGGAGGCTGAATAAAACATCTGATGGTGATATCTAAAGAGGATTTGTTCCGACTGCTTTGAAAAATGGAAAGGACATTGGGAGAAGTGTGTGACATAGGGAAATATTTTGAAGGTGACACTAGTTTTTCATTAATATTAAAAGTCCAGTGCATTTCTGGATGTGAACACTCATGGTTCAACACAATTTCCTATCCTTTGTAGGTCTAAACAATGTTTGTCACCTTACTCTCTCTCCTCATCTCTGTTCAGCCAACCATTTACATAATCTCATTAGGTATGTTATTTGCTACTTTCTTCTGTCTCTCTTGGCTTCAATATGTCCTGTAAGTATCAAATTCTCTAAGCCTTCTTTCCTCATTATGTATCCCAGAAATTCCAACTGACCCTTTCTAATTCTAAGTATAAATGTCCTTTCTGTTTCCATTTTTCTTAAAACTTCCTTATTGCTCACATGTTCCATCCATGGTATTCTCAGTATTCTTCAGTAGAATCACATTTCTTTTGTTTCAAATCACCTCTGTATCTGTGAGAAAATTGTCCAGCATCCATTGCTGTATAGGAAGATTGATATTACATAGTTCAGTATTCTTTTCTTTTTTTTGTAATAAATGTTAATTCTGAACAGACTTTGTAAAAAAAAAACAAAAGCAGTGAGACAATCTCCATGTAATGACAGGGTAAATAAAATGAACTGCTAAAGATTAATGATGATTTTAATTGTTATCCTGACTCAAGCAATGTTTTGCACATAATTTTTATTTATGTATTTTTCATTTAATTCCTAGCAAATGATGAGAAAGCAAAAGGCACTGATCTGAGACATCGAAAAGTTTCCAATGACAAAACGGATATTAATGCCATTTTGCAGCATCACAATGAAATGCAGGAAAAATTGGCTGAAGAAATGTTGATGTTAACCCAAAATCTCAAAACTAATGTAACTGCCGCCAAAAGGATTGTAAGCGATGATTTAAAGGTGAGTTGCGGGTTTTTCCCCCCCTCTCTTTTCTGTAAATTATTGTTTTTAATTATTAAAGGGAAGTAGATCTTCAAAGGTTGCAGCAGTTGGTTTCCATCATTGAAACAATTTCCAAGTTCTTTATCTTGTCTGTTGAGTTGCTTTTTTTTTCTTTTGATCAAGAACAAAAATTGTTGAAGATTTATTGAACTAAATGATTTAAAATTAGGGTATTTTTGAAAAGATTTGTCTGTCAGAAGTATTTGAAAAAAAAAAACCAAATGAAAAATCATTTTTACTTTCCTCTTCTGGTGATGCTACATTTGTAAGGTAAATATGCAAATATTTTATTTCTACAAAAGGAAGATGTGTATTTAAAACAAAAAACCTTGTATGTATGTATGTATGTATGTATGTGTGCATGCATGTATATATATATATATATATATATATATATATATATATATATATGTTTGAAATCAAATTATGATGTCAAGACAAAATTCTGGAGTCTTAAAATTCTGTTTTAAAAGAATGAGTCAATTATAGATTTTTTTTTTTTAACCATGATAATATGACAGAGTCAATTTGTAATTTATATTTATAAGTAAGCCATATGCATTTTACAAGTTCTTCGGTGATTTGGAGTAAGTGTCCATTTCTAGAGAAATATAATTTTTTTTTTTTGTGCGACATTTATTTTTATAATCAGTTTTTCTTTGTCGTTTAATAAATTTGAAAATTAATTTCATGGCTACACATGCATAATGTCAGGTCATTATTTCAGTTTCTTTATATCTTCCTTGATTATGTTTGTTCTTACAATGTTTAATGACATGACTCCATTTAATGGCATACATGGATCTCCTCTATTTACATTTAATGTCATTGATGGCCCTCCTCATATATATTTAATAGCCTACAGAATTCTTCCCATTTATATTTAATGGCATACAAGACCCTTTCCATTTATATTTATCTAAGGCGGTAGGTGAAATACAGTTACTGGTGGTCTTTAGTGTTTGGGTCAGCAACTATCAGATACTGCAACTTCATATAAAATAACTTTCAGTTTCTTTTAAAAATTTAAAACCAACTTCAATCAACATCTTCCGTTGCCTTGAACCCCAGTCATCTTTTATCTTTTCCTCATACCCCCCCCCCCATACCCAGTCTTTTCTTTCACTTTCACCCTCTGTAACCCCCTGTGTACTAGTGGCACTTCCACCTTGCTTGGGATGAAATGCATAAAAAAAAAAGGTTGGGCAGGCTTTCATATCGTACAATATACTGTACTTCATTCATGTTGTTTGTATTATTATTATTATTATTATTATTGTATTAGGAGTATGACTACATAAGTAGTCACCACATTTTATTATTTATCTAGCATAGAAAATATATCAATGAGAAATGTTTGTGAGATTGGCATTTTTTAACGTGACTGTATTTTAATCATTTAATATCTAAGATCTTGTTTTTTTTTCATTTAATCCATATCACCTCTTTTGTTTACCACCACTTTTATAGTAGTATTAGGACCATTACGTCCGTGGTTTCCTACATTTTGTAATCAATCGCATTATTTTAGCACAAGCCTTTCATGACAAACAAGGGATTAGTATTCTAGTTGTTGTAGAAATCTCATTTTATGAAAATAGCAAATTACATATTTGGGAGAAAGAAATAACTTTTATTTCTCTTCAGTAAGTGTTTCTATTTAATGCCTTGTCAAGTGAGCTATAAACTATATAGACATGCCAAATGTTGTGGAGTTGCTGCCTAATATCGTGTAGGACATCCTCTAGACAGGAAAAGGCCAACAAGCAGATGTGACAGGAGTAGTCAAAAGACAAGTGTAGATGTTGAGCTATTCTGTCTCAAAAGCTGTCCATTAATTACTGATATTTATATATGCATGATCTTGCATGCAAATAGACTTCTGCACCCTCTCCCATAAATGCTTGATTGGGCCACACCATTCATTGTAACTCTCCAGAATGCTCCTCATACTAATTCTGGTCAACCGATGACACAGTGCATATTATCTTGCTTGAATTTAGCCCATTGTTCTTAGAGTACATGGCTAGGAGAAAATGGTTAAGAAATGGTGCACAATGTAATGTGATCATTGATCAATGATGCATTTACAAAGACCCAACCCATGCCATGTAAAAAGATCCCCCCACATCATGGATGGATGGAGCCATATAATCCTCATTTAGAGTGCTTTCTTCACAACTAGCATCCATGGCCTCATTGGGTCTATGCCAAAACCAAAAACCCTACCATCAACTTAAAACAAATGAAATCATGACATATTTTGTCGGTTCTTCAAGGTTCAATTAGCAATGTTACAAGCCCATGTATGTCCAGGGTCATGGTGTTAACAGGAATTCCCTGATGACTCTTCTGCTTCTATATCCTATTGAAGCTAAAGATCATTGAACTGACCTGCTGAATATGCAATCTGGTACCTCCTACATTGAATGTGGATTTGAGTCAATGTTAATTCTGTTATTGGTGACAATTCCAGTCAGTTACCTCTGCTTAGGATCCTTATGGAAATGTGGTTGGCCACTGTATTGTCCACAGTGGGCAGTTATGCCTTCTATAATTTTACTTTGAAGGTATGTTTCTGGTTTTGGTGTATAAATATATTTATATTTACATGATGAAGTCAAATAGAAAAAAATGTATTCCTCGATTTACTTTCTGTTCGGACTATCCATTCATTCTCTAGCCTTCTACTGGGATATTTAATGTAAAATTACCTTCCGTATGTCATCATTCCTATGGTGATTTTCCTTGATAATTTTGTGAATGACATTCACATATAGGTTAACTTGTTAATTAGATTTTTTAATTTAAATGTGGCATATTACAAATTCTTTTAATGCAGGTACAAAATTGTACCCTATGTACTCACTACACTTACCACTAATGTTAATGTGAGACCAATGTTTTGAATTTTATTTTATTCATTCTAGGATTGCACTAATTAATCAGCTGATAATAATAATTGGTCTAATATCAACATTAGCCAATTAATCGGTTTTCATGCTAGGTTATCTTGCTTTATTATATCATAGAATTATTTTATCCCTGACTTATGAATCATCATTTTTCTTTGTTATAGAATGAATTTAAATAAAAATTTAAATTATGATAATTTATCACTATTTCTTTTTTTTTTTTGCCAATCATTATTGAGAGTAATGAAACCAACTACTACAGTTTCACCCCAACAGGCTCATCAGGCAGTGAACAAAACTAAAATTACTATTTAAATTCTTTGCTCAGTCACAAAATAGTCTGCAATATGGTAATCGTATCTTATAAATTTCCATTTTTTCCACTAGTAACTGCGCATGCACACGAAGGGTAGTGGACACTGAAATTTAAAATATGTGTTTGCGTATATAGTTTAGCCAATTTCATTTAGTTTCTTTTTCTTATGTTCTTATCACTTTTGTTATTAAATATTGTCCCACATTGTGAATAAGAGAAGATCTACTAAGAAAAGGTGAAATGTTGTAAGAACCTGGATGCAAATTTACTGTGGAAGATCTAACAATTAAAGCACTCTCTATACACTTAGTAAATTGCTTTTGCTTTTAATTGAAGTAGCATTTTTTAAATCAATTATGATCAGCCTCATTATGGTGACCAACTAAAGTGGTGTGTTGCTTGGAAAAAGATCCATTTTGTGTTCATATAATGTTTTATTTAAATCCCTTGGTGTTTCTCCTTTGTATTCGTTGTGGCAATTATTACAGGTAATGGAGTTTCAAGTTTTTTCCACTTTGTCATTAAGATTCCTGACATTGTTCTGGTATATAAAAAGTGTGTGTGTATATATATATATATATATATATATATATATGATGAGTGGAAAATTTATTAAGAACATGTTTTACTGAGAGTGTATGATCTCTTTCACTTCCTCAGGTCACAGAGCATACACTCTCGGTGAAATGTGTCATTAATAAATTTTCCATTTTGTCTCATCATCTTCACTTTTGTTTCGGATACTATTATACATTCTATACACACACACACAAACAAATATACTCATCTTATATATCGCTTATCTCTTTGAAAATAATATCAGCACTCTATGGCTCATAGATCTGTCTGTATACTCAAATTTGTATTCTCTTGTGTCCATAGACATGGGTTGGTGTTAAAAGTTTCCAATGTTTTCTAATGATTGTATGTCTGGTACATTTTCAGGAATATCAGTCTACCTCCTCAGTTTACATGTACCTGCTCATGTATATCTGTGTACACAGTGTGTGTCTGTATCTATGCATGCCAAAGTGCTGAGATAAATTTGTATGTCTGTTTCTATGTATAAGTGTGTCACTGTTAACTGGCAGATAGTGGACTGATGTATCAATGTTTACAAGTCAGCTAATTGGCAATTAGTCATATGATAGGGCAACAAGAATCCGTTTGGGATTGAAATTTCTTTTCTTTTCCATTTCTTCCTACTTCTCCTCTTCCCAATCTTTCTCTTTTTCTCTCTGATTCATATCTTGTACACTTTATTGCCAAATTCTTCTTTTCATCACTCTTTTCTCTGCTTCTTTCTTCCTGATTTTATTTCTTTTGATTTCTATACTCTGTCTTCTCTATCTTTCTTTGTCGTTATTCTAACTTTTCAATATGTGCTTTTTTATTTAAATATTTGATGTTTTTATTTTAATGCTACATCTCTTCAGGTTGTAGATGATCATGACTCTCCACAGATTCCTTTTCTTTATTATCTGTCAACTGTCATGATTTCTTGGGAAAGATAGTAGAGTGGCTTCCCATTGACTTCTAAACAATTTTGAATTTAGAGCTGTCCTTCTTCAAATGTAACTACTACTACTACCCTTTAAGCTAGAGAGCCCAGGCTACCTTGTTATTAAACCCATAGTAGTAGTAGTAGTAGTGAGAAGAAATGGATTCAAGCCTTTCTTGAGATTCTTCTTTTTGAGACCAAGAACTCTCCTCCACCCTTATGCATGTGTGTGTGTGTGTGTGTGTGTGTGTGTGTGTATGCGTGCAAATGAACTCCATTAGAAATGGAACTCTGCTTATCGATTCTACTTTCTGAAACCCACAGCCATTATACTATACTTACATCATTTGATATCTTAAATATAATAATATTTATTTCCAAAAATCAAAATCACCTTTATGTGACAAACGTAACTGATCAGACTGACCTGTTACGTGAAACCTCAAAGCACTGTTTGTGTAATCCAGGCAATCCCATAACTGATATATGGGCTTGCTCTTCAAACCTTTCCTTGCTAAATAAAGAAATCTGTTCTAACCTGACTTTGACAATTTTGTCTAGAAATGCTTTTGAGCTATTATTTGAATTGATTGTAAGAAAAACTCCACCCTCAAGATATGATCTATAATACCAGAGATTTCTGTTTCATCTTTAGATATGATTTTTCTGCCTCTCCTATACTTTGTCCAATCATCTGCCATCATGTGTTTCATTTTTTATTTTGGTTATCATAATGTTCTCGTTTACTGTACTGGACAAAAATACTTAAATTCTTTTCATATGAATTAAAACACCTGATAAAAGCTGGATAGTAGATTGGTTGAAATGTTAGAGTAACAACAAAAGCAACATCAAAAAGACCACCTGAACAACAATATGTTTATTTTATAATTGTACAATTTTAAAATGGATTTAATATTTGTCTGCAGTTGTAAATTCAGTTATTTCATTCTCTGATATGTATTATTTAATATTATTTTCTTTGCCTTTCTGAATGAGTGAATATAAGGTCTGCTTAGTAGCTAAGATGGTTATATGATACTTATTCCTGTATATTCACTATTTGTATATTACATATTCCTGATGCTAGAGGTTTGTATTTGAACCCAGATAAAAGACAGGAATTTGAATGCTGATTTTCAAGGCAGGCAAAGGAAATATTGAAGAGAGCCAGCTTTCAGCTGCAAAATGCTATTTTCCACAATCAATTTCCAATATGCCTTTTTTCCAGTGATGAACAAGAACCTGTGCAGGGCAGTCACCATTACTAAAGTGCATTACCCACTACATCATGGTGCTCACAGGCACTGCTTGGTTTCCATAAATGTTCAACAAATATCCGTGTCAAATAGAGCAAATGTTTTGCATGGAAAAATTAAATGTCACTTATCTACTTTGTAAGCCCTTTGATATCAGATGTTTTCCAGACTGCCACTCATCTGTGATCAGTAACAAGGTGAAAATAAATGTTTGGGAAGATTTAACCTCTATTCCTATACCATCAACATATGTGTGGTTTTGTCGAGAACTTCATAATGGTGTAATGGATAGCAAGGTGGCCTGACGACTATTATTGAGTAATGATTTTGATCCTCACTAGGTACCTCATGTTTGTGCTTTTGTGCTAAACTAATCTAAGTAATTTATATGTGATGGAAAGTGATGAAAAGATTTTTTTCTTTTTTGGGAGCGTTTCTTAGTGAGGCTGATAAGTTTTCAGCACCTCTTCAGATGTATTTAGGCAACAATAAGAGTTTGAATTTCTGAATGGAATGTATGTAAATATTGTTTAAATGTGTGTGAATTTTGTCATCTTTTCAAATGTGTGATTTCAACCATACTTTGAGCTATTCTCAATTCCAGAGCCTTTAAATTTTAAAGAAAGAAAAATATGGGATTAGTTGTTTTTCTTTTCAAATTCTGAATAGTAGTATTTATATATTATGATAACACGATACAAGAACCGACATACAAGCTGAATATTTCACTGGGTTGAATATAGGTAATTATCCATATACCCACTCAAGTGAAATGTGACACAAGGTTGAGTGGGATGGGAGCCCCTGCATACATGAACTAGGACAAAAAATTGCTCAAACCCTTTCAGCATTTCCGCTTTTGAGAGGGCCTCAGGTATCAGGTAATGAGCATAGCCTCTTCCAAAAGTAGAGGTATTGCCTAGGGAATGGCACCCTGGGGCTTGAGCACATTATATTAAATTTTAACCACCTGGCTTGGCTGGGCTGGGCTGGGCTGAAAATCTAATGCCCAAGTTTATTTAGTTTGGGTTCTTTAGATTTTATGATAAGCACTTCCAAAAACCTGAATTCATTTCTGCAATTTATTTTATATAGCAGGCTTCCAAAACTTTTTGAGTCATCAATCCATTTTTTAAGAGAAATATATTCTGACTTCCCTACTCCCATTTGGTAAAAGGAATTCAGGAGCTGCTCTGCTTGAGGGGACTTGCACATTTCCAATAAAATCAACCACTGGCAATTTTCTTACAGAAGACCAGGTGTGTAAAAAAAAATAACCTACTTAGGATTTTTCTCCAGAAGAAACAATTCATCTTTTTAAGAGAAGTCTGAAATTAAATATTTATTCTTTCATTCATCAAATGGGTGACTCAGAAAGGAAATTATTCATATATACTTAACAAAAATAAATACAAAGTTTTTCTTTTAACAAAAATAATTGGATAACATTTTTTTCAGTCAAGAATTCAATTAAGAATCGGCAGCAGCTGTTGAATGATAAAAAATCAATTTCAAATTAACATTGTTAATATAAAATATGAAAAAACTGGGTTTAAAAAAATTAAATATTTTCTTAAATATTGATCTGTCCAACATATTGTGTTATTTTTTGTTGTATTTGTCAATAAATTTTTGTGTTGGCAAACATCTCTTTACATGTGGTATATCCTAAGTATTTACTTTTTCAACTTATTTTTTAGGTTTGTAGTAATAATAGAAATTATTTTCTTACAAATCCTAAACATCCAGTACTTTTGCATATCAGTGTATGTGTAAATTCAGATATAAATAAATATTTACACTATTTACATCATTTAGACTGTTTTCCTCATTTTTATTGCCATAAATTTGAACCAATTCCTTTATTTAGTCCACATGTGTAGATTGTTCTAATTCCTTATGCTATGCATTTCTGGATATCTCCGTTTCAGTTAAATAAAGGATTTAGTTCAAAATTCTAACATATATCACCTGAAGACAGTCAAAAGGGTACAATGGCTGAAACATTGTGAATATGGCAATAAAAATGCGAACAACAGTTCGAATGATGTAAATAGTGTAAACAGTTACAATACCTCATCTCAGAAATATAGACAAAATAAATAAATGTATCTGCAAAGACAAAGAAATAAAAAAGGAAAATCTTTTATGCCAGCATGTTTTATTCCTTGAAAAGCATAGCCATAAAAGGTTATCATCATTTTTATTATACACACACACACACACACACACACACACACACACATATATATATATATATATATATATATATATATATATATATATATATATATAGAGGTTGCGATGGGTAAATTGTCGCCATTTTATATTTTTAATTTTGCACATGTGCATTGTTTGTTTTTGATTTTGTCTGCTACACAGTATAGTAGGGCCAGACTGTCTGTGAGGAAAAGCATTCACTCTGCCAGAAATTTGGAAACTGCATGCTGTACTGTTTGGCATTTGCACTGAAAGCTCCAAAACTAATATTTTGGAGTATCTGGATGTCAATCTGAGAACAGTGCAGAGGATTCGGAAAGAGTTGGATGAATCTAATGGTTATTACAAATGTATGGCAGTTCAGAAAACTCAACCAGATCGTTCTGATAAGAAAAGAACTCCTGAATTTTTTGGTGAGGGCCTGAGACTCAACACGAAGGGGAGGGGCTATATCAAGTGCCCTGAGGAGGTAGTACATTCCTGGGTCAACAGGGTGGCTGCTGGAAGACCCTATGTCTGGCAACAGGACTTTGCACTATGTTACGCAGGTGGAGAAATCCAGTCATGGCTGTCAGACAATTTCTGCAAGCACATCACTCCTTAAATTTGGCTTCTTAATTCTCCAGACTGCATTTTCCCTCCTTAATTATTATGTGTAGGGCACAGTTGAGTGAGAGACCAACAAAACTCCTTGTAACACCAAAGATTAACTGAAAGCAAGGATTATGGCAGCATTCACCAACTTAAACAAGAGACCATCCAGAAAAGTTGCAGGAGATTCCAAAGTCATCTGGATGACATGGCTGAAGCCAATGGTGATTCTATTGAATAAATTTACTCTTTATTTGAAAATATTTTTGTGTAATTTTGATAAATATATCTGTTAAAATGAAATGTCAGTATTATTTTCATTTTTGTGTAATTTAGACGACAATTTGTCCATCGCACCCTGTATATAATATATATATATATATATATATATATAATTTTGATTAAAAAGAACTCTCAAGGTCTGTCTGTTTATTTTTTTTTATTATATATTCGCAATTTTTGGATAAGGTGTTGAAGTTGTGGATGAACTGTCTGAATTCATATTTTGTTTCTTTTGTTCAAGTACTCTCAACCTTCACAGTTATTATCAATAACGATGTAGTATCTGTGTGGTAGTTAGAATTCCTTTTCTACATTCAGGTATTCTTTGGGAAGCTGGACATTTGAAATGGTTGAGCATGGCATTACGTATAACAATTTTTGAGAACAAGGCCACACGAAAAGAATGCGATTTATTTATTCATTTTTCTTTAATACTAATATATGTGTGCATTAATTATATCATATGCACTTCAAAATACCATCCCCTGTGGTTAATGATATGTTATTTAATGTGGGTTGTTTATTTTGTTTAATAATAGCTTCATAAATCCCACTATGTAAAATAATTATGTTGTCTCTAAATTCTCATGCCCTCTGGGAGATTGCATCTTCAACACTAATAATCAAATAAACTTTATTAAATACTTACATTGGAAACACATGCATTACACTCTCTCGTAGATTGATCTGTCACCTGTCGACACATCTGTGCACATATCAACCAATACATCATGAACAACCAAAATGCAAGTATCTACATAAGACAAACATTAGTAGATAACACCAAAATACTCTACAGCACCCAATGCAAAGTAAGACTCAAAACTTTAGAAGGTATGATAATGGGGAAAAGTATAATCAAACTTGTTTGGATGTATACTTACTGCCTAAATATACCTTAATCGTATACACACACACACACACACACATATATAATGAAATGGATTAAGTCTTACAGTTATTTAATATATTTTCCATTTATACATTATTTTTATAGATACAATTTATTTAAGTAAATGCTCTGTTTTCATAATTAAACAGTATTAATTACATTTACCGGCCTGAATGTTTGAGAAATTAAAAAAAAATATATGTGTTCTCTGCAAGAATTGAACATTTATTCTTATATGGAAACCGTCATTTGATCTGATGTGCTATACCATTTAACTACAGAGAAGCATCTGGCAAGCAAAGTCTGAATTACTGTTTATAAACACCTTCAACAATTTTTCTTGATTGATCATTTCTGCTCACAAAACCCATCTTAACTTAAACAATGACAACTTATAATGAAATGGATTAAATCCAAAAATTATTTAATATATGTTCTGTTTATACATTATTTTTATTGATACAATTTATTTATAACAGAGCATTTACCCACACACACAAATTTCTTATACTCACTTCCTAAAATATGACTAAATAGCCAAAAGATATTTTTCTGGGGAAGTGCTTTTTGGCTAGTTTGTGAACTTTTCAGCACACCCTCTTGTGTGAGTGTGTGTATACATACAAAAAAAAAACTAGTTTTATAAAGACATTTACCTATCTATTTTGTAACAGAAGCTGAAAGATGAGGAAAGTTATCATCAAGATATAAAAAAAGAAAAAAAAGTATCCAATTCAAAGGAGACCTTTGAAGATAGCACAATGTTATGTTTAAAGTTCCTCTGGGGTGGATAGAGAAGACCCAACTCAACTAGAGTTTGCTTCTTGACCTCAGAATCTTGTAAGGAAGTGTCAGACAGAGAAACACACTTCAGATTAATGACTCCAGTTTGAGGTTGATGGTCACTGGTTGTGAATCTTTTAAAGAACAGGGAGACTTTTTTTTTTTTTTTTCCTTTACTGGTGTCTTATGTCTTTAAGATCAAGGTTTACCTGACCCTGGATGTTTGTGATATGGGGCCTTAACTGTTAATTGTCTTGGGCTGGGGAAGGGACAGTTTTTGGTGTCAGTAGGGTCTTGAGTTAGGTGGGAGGATGCTTTTGGCCATAAAACAAAAATATCTTTTTGGGGGGATAGGGTTCAGAACAGCAAAGAAAAAAATGGTTGATCTATTCTCTGATTTTCACTTAACTGATGTTTGAAATATTGATATTTACTCATGTTTAGGCAGAGATTATTGGAATGGGAAAATTATGTTGCACCAAACTTCCAAATGGGAAGATTTGTTTTCATTTTTAATCAGTATTTAAACTCCTGGCTTTTACCTGGGCTTGAACTTTGAGCAGTTGTCACAAGAATTCATGAAAGTCATGCACAGCAGTGCCACTATATTCGGACACCCAGTGAAGATCAAACTCACAAGACATGAAAATGACTTGCAAGATCAGCTTGTTAATCATTGCTCTACAGAAGGTATTCTTGAAAGAGTTTTGCCTAGTCTGGTACAAGGCCATAATAAATGGTGAAATGACTACAATGTGAAACATGTTCACTAACCTTTGCTCTGAATTGTTGCAATAATTTTGAAATTTATTTTTGTTTTTAAAAATGATATCATTACTTTGTTGATATTATTAGAACTTGGTGTGGGTCAGTTATGCACCATGCGTGATACACGCTAAGGCAATCATGTATCTTTTGATACATGACTGGCGAGGCAGATTTTTTTTCCTGCAGTAGGTTACCATTTCTTTCTGCAGTAGACCAGTTGACATCCAAGTCTATAGAACCCAGTCTGTCCTTCTATTTACCCATAACAGGGGGGGGGGAAGAGGATTCATACCTTTCCCAAGGGTATTAGCACATAAGTGAATGTAATGGATTTGACTGGAATTCTAACTCAGCTCGCTTATTCCTCAATCTGAGACGCTATCCATTACTCCACTGATAGTAAATAAATATCTCAAAACTTTCATTCACTCTAATGAATAAATACACACACACACATATACAGTGTGGGGGGAAATAAATATTCGTACACTTGAAAAATTGTATTTTTATAAATGTAAAAGCCTAAACTAAAACAAATTTTGATACATTTTATGTGTAAAGATACATTTTATTAAAAAATAGTAATAAACTTAATTCTTATTCTAACAGAAATTAAGGAATTTTTTTTTTCATTTTAACTGATGAAAAAGTATTCGTACAAAACAAAAAAAAGCATATTAACTTAATTTAATACTTTGTAGAATATCCTTTCTTGAGTTCAACAGCTACCAGTCGATTCCTGTACGTCTCAACTAATGATTTTCACACATTGAGTGGTATTTTGTCCCATTCTTCTTGGCATATTGTCTTCAAATTCTTGATATTTGTTGGTGCTCTTTTCTCAATTTGAATTTTCAAATATCGCCATAAATTCTCAATTGGGTTCAAGTCTGGAGACTGAATTGGCCATTGCAAGACATCAACGTTACTTTCAGCTAACCATTTTCTTGTAGATCTAGTGGTATGCTTAGATACTGATTGGGTTTTCCAACTGGATAATGATTATCCAGTTGGAAAACCCAATCAGGAGGTAGCCGAAGTCTCTCAACAGAACGCATTAAATTGTCTTGCAGAATTTTCTGGTAACTTTCAGCATTCATCTTGCCATCTATTATTGATATTCTGCCAACACCTTTTGCAGAAAAACAGCCCCAGATCATGATACTGCCACCACCAAACTTTACAGTTGGCAACATGTTCTTTGGTAAGTAGGCTTCACCGTCCTTCCTCCACCCATGATTTCGTTAATTATGACCAAACAACTCTATTTTAGTTTCATCTGTCTATAGTACTTTTTCCCAAAATGAATATTCTTTATCCTTATACTCTCTGACGAATTTTAGCCTAACATCTCTGTGTCATTTCAAGAGGAGTAGAGTCTTCCTTAGAATGCGTGATTTCAAACTGTTTTTGTGTAGTTCATTACTTATTGTACGCTTGGTTACTTTAATCCCTAATGCACGCAGATGTTCTTGCAGCTCTTCTCGGGTAGCCTGTGGATTTTGTTGGATCTGGCATCCTAATATCCTTGCTGATCTTAGAGAAATCTTCCTCGGAGAACCTGTTCATCTTTGGTTTTCGACGCTGTTATGAGTTTTAAACCTTGCAATGAACGAAGCAATTGTAGTAAAAGGAATATTCAGGTTGTTAGAAATCGTTCTGTAACTGTTCCCATCTTTCCAAAGAGACAAAATGTGTTGTTTTTGTGAAATAGTCAATTCTTTACCCTTAGGCATTATTAGAACCTTCTCGCAAGACTAGAAATTGCAGAATGGTCTGATAATGGCTAATAGCGTTAAATATAATTACTGATAACATTACTGGAACATTCTAGAATATATTTTTTTTCATAATTGATTATTTTATTCTAATAATTGACTTGTACGAATACTTTTTTCACCAGTTAGAATTAAAAAAAATGCATTAATTTCTGTTAGAATAAGAATTAAGTTTATTATTAGTTTTTAATAGTATGTGTCTTTATACATAAAATGTGTCGAGATTTGTTTTATTTAAGGCTTTTACAATTATAAAAATACAATTTTTCAAGTGTACGAATATTTATTTCCCACCACTATATATATATATATATATATATAACTTTAAATGTTTCTTTAGTGGATACTCATATTTGTGTAGATGCTCTATTTATGAAATCTGTCAGATTAATAAATAAATAAATCCTTTACTTTAGAAATTGCTTTGTTTATGTTTGGATCTGAAACTGAGCAGATATGAGAATTTCAAGAGTCTATGACCTTGCTTGATTGGTGAAAGTTCTTTGCCGGTTAAAACACGTCAGGTCTAATGACAGTTTCCTCTGCCTAGGGGGATACAAGTTTGAATCCTGCCAGAGAGCACATATTTTTCTTTAATAAGATTTCTCGAATATTCAGGCTGGTAGATGAAAATAAATAAATATACTGTTTAATAAATAAACAGAGCATCTACTCAAATATGAGAATTCCACTAAAAATAATGTTTAAAATCTTAAAATCTGTCTGATTAATAAAATAAAAAAAATCTATTACTTTAAAATAGTTACCTCCAAAATTTGCTAAAAAATGATGAAAAAAGGCCCCAAACTTGATAAAAATAGTTTTATCATGAAAATGTTTGTTAATATTAAGAGGAAAGATCAAAGTATTTTTTGATTATTTTATTAAGTGTTTTTTTTTTAAAAATTCTTTTAGTATGTTAAAAGTTTTTGCATCAGTAGGTAGGTGGACCAAAAGATTAATATTAGGAAATTTAGTATATTTTTTGCAGTAAAAAATACATTATTTTGGAAATTTTTGCAAAATAATTTTTGAAAATAATTGTTTGATTTTAATGAAATTTTCAGGAATTATTCATAGATAAATGAAATTATTTTTTTTTTTTTTAGAAAATCTTGGTAAAAATATTTTTTTACATCTGTTACTCCCACTTAACTTTCTGAAGAATTTAAATCTTCATTTACCAAAAATCTATTTTGATTCGTAAAATAAAAAATGCAATAAAACTATGGCATTATCAAATATGAAAAGCTTTTAATTGATTTTATAAATAAAATATATTTTAGAAAACAATTGTCTTAAGAAAAAAAAAGAATTGTTTCCATTTTCTTTTTTTTTAAAATTTTGATTAGAATAATTTATTAAGTTTTAATTCTTAAAATTCTGTATTAATTCCACCCTTTCAGATGACGATATTATTATTATTAAGTAAAAACTATATTTACTAATTGTAAATGGAAAAGCATTGTACAAATCCTCAAGCATCAATATTTTTAAAAGAATTGTGTGTATAAATATTGATTTTTGTATAAATGGTTGATCATACATGACATTATCAGAAAATAAGAGCAATAACTATAGTGAATTTAAAGCTAGAAAGTATCTAAAATTCAATAAAACATTAGATTACTAATAATATTTGTTTCAAATCAGATTAATTATACTTTAAATCAGCTAATATTCCTCAAATAAAGTTTCAGAAAAGTATATTTTATTTTTGGAAGAATTTTTAATAAAGAAAATTAGATTGCGATGAAAAATGACTAAAAAGAGGTGATAATCAGCCTTTTTAGCAAAAAACAAAAAAACAAAACAAAAATCTTCTTCCAATCAATTTAAATTAGTTTTTGAAATACAGCAAAGTATTTTGCTTATTGGAAATATTAAATTTAATCTATTAGCTTGAAATTAAAACTAAAATAAAAGTTTAAAGAAAGATTTTTCATTTTTTAAATTTATTTTAAACCTTAGGTATTAAATTTTCTGTGGTGGTACCTAGTTTAATATATATATATATATATATATATATATATATATATATATATAACAATTTTTTTTAACTTGACATTGTTTTTGGTATAAATGTTATATTTAGTGGATACACATGTTTGGGTCGACATTTTATTTTATTTTTTTAAAAATTAATGTGGTGATACAAGGTGGAACTTGTATTTTGTGATGATCAGTGATATTGTATATGAGAAATTAATGTCAACTGGCATAGAGATTAATTGCTTTAGTAGGGCTTCTTAACCTTTATGCTGGTTGACATTAATTTAACTGTCAAACAAAACATATGTACCCACTGAATATAACATTTATAGTATATATATATATATATATATATATATATATAATGAATTGAAACCAAATATGGATTAAATCTGACAGAATGATAGGATAAGGATCAAATAGGAAAACATTTATAAATTTAGTATGTTTCATTTTCATTTAAGCTTTATCAGAACTTTTTGGGAAATTAGTTATAGAAGAGAATGTAATGTACTGATACTTTTAATTTTGTGTTTGTTTTCATTGGTCAGGTGGATCTTTGTGTGTGTGTTTTTTTTAGCAATTTGTTTAAACTTCTTGAGGTTTCTCCATTGTATTAATTCTGGCAATTCCTGCATTTGATTGAGCAAATTCCTCCTTCAAGTTGTGGCTTGTTTTGCTTTTTATTGTTTAAGCCTTTGATTGTTTTAGATGTAGTCACGACAAATTTTATGTCGAGTTTAGATAAATTCTTTTTGGTTGTATTTGTGAGCTGGTAAAATAATATATTTTTTGATTTGATGGATTTGTCAGGAAGGACAGCTCTTCTATTTTGGAATATTTTAATGTGCCTTTTGTTTTGCATTGAATATTAAATAGGGTATTGGAGGGTCTTGAAAGTATTTTCAATATATTTCTCCTCTTCATATAAATAATGAGGGCTGTAAATTCTGATTGCTCTTAAATGAACATAAAAGGGACATTTAAAAAAAAAGAACACATTGGTTGTTCACTGTAACAAAACTGACTACAATTTTGACATGGGGAATGGTACTTTGATTAAAAGAAAAAATAATCCACTAAGACTAAAAGGTTTGGAAAATGCCTTAATTGCTAGCTCAGCCATGGTAAATTTGTGTCCAGGCTCTTGCAATATATCACTATTCTTCGTAGATTTTCTGTTGTCACAGTGTGGGGTAGTCAGGGACAAAGGTGATGGGGAGAAAATGAATACAGATGAATTTGGCAAAATTGAAAAAATAGTCTTTCAAAAATATTCTTTCAAAAATTTTGAAACTGCCAGCATCTTTTGTTTCATGCACATATATAGATGTGGCAACATCAACAAAACCCAGTTGGATGAAACATGTCACAAAAACTTTTTTCCAATTTGTCATACTATTTTTCTAAACAAATATATATATATATATATATATTTTGTTTTTAAGACATTTTTTATGTTTATACATTCTTTTTATAGATACAAATATTTAAGTAAATGCTCTATTTATAATAAACAGTATTAACAACATTTACCGGCCTGAATGTCTGAGAAATTTTCATAGAAAATATAGGTCTTCTAACAGGAATCAAACCTGTATCCTATACAGAACCGTCATATAGCCTGACGTGACTTAACCGATTGGGCCGGCCACAGGGGGACGTTCGGTTAGCAAGGTTGATTTTACTGTTTTTAAACACAATTCTCTATGATTTTCTCTCATACATTAATATCTGCTCAATGTGTATCCAAATGTAAACAAATGACGTCATACATTATGAAATGGACAAAGTCTGACAATTATTTTTAAAGACATTTTTTATGTTTATACGTTTGTTTTATAGATACAAGTATTTAAGTAAATGCTCTGTTTATAATAAACAGTATTAAACAACATTTACTGGCCTGAATGTCCGAGAAATTTTCATAGAAAATATGTGTCCTTCGACAGGAATTGAACCTGCATCCTATATGAAACTGTCATATAGCCTGACATGCTATTTTTTGAAGAATATGTTTTGAAGTTCACTTGAAGTGTGAGACTATCACTGACTATTTATAAACCCTGTATCTCCAAAATTGAGCACCCTTACACCATAATTCTATCAAATTTTAAGAAATATATATATATATATTTATACACATGCACATGTGTATCATATACAAGTACCACAAACTTTGACAGCACCTGAGAATAAACATAAGAAATTTTTAAAACCCATTTTCGACCTCTAACAGCCTAATTTTCAAAATATGTTCTACACATGACATCACTTTTATATGATACACATCTGTTTGATTTAGAAATGTAGTGTTCCTAAAATGCCAGGATGAAGCTAATAAAAACATTTCTTTCTGGCATTGATAATATATCTACCCAAAATATATTCTTTATGGTTGGTGATGTGCAAGTATGCTATACACTTTGTATGTATATTAATTATTATGTCTGTTAATATATATTGTGTGCGTATGAATGTAAGTGATGGAAAGAGGTATACTTCAGTCATGTGTATTTTGTGGTAACAATTCTTTCTTCTTGTTGCCCATCTGCTTTTAGAAGAGGATATAGATTTTTTTAATTTTTTTTTTTTTATTCATACTTACAGCTGTGGTGTTTGAGTCAGTTATGGTAGATTTAAATAATGGGCACTAAAAGTCTGAATAATTTTTTCTACAGTCAGAAGTTTCGGGTTTCTTTTGGCCAGATCCTGGGAACAACAGTGTTTAATTTCCTTCTGTCTTTTATTTCCTCAAACCTTTTCATCTGGCAGATTCTAGAAGTGTTTTGTTGACTTGTCTCTTCTTATTCGCAAAATACTGAAAGAGAACACACATTTTTTATCATATGCAAAGCCACTAGTTTCCTTTTTTTTTTTATTTTGTTTTTCATATGTCATACCTTTCCAGGATATGGGCGATTATGGCTCTCTACAATTTCCTGTCTTTTGTTTCTCTAATTAACTCTTGTCCTTTTCAGATTTTTATCTTTTGCTCCCCTTTTTGTTTTTGTTGTCCTTTTCTCCTGATCTCATATGCAAACATCCTTGGGAAATAGATGAATTTATCTTGTCCCTCCCCAGTTATGGGTTAAATAGGACTTGTATCTGGAAAAAATCATTGTTGTTCTCAAAAAGTTGTTAATGCAATATTTAGCTGTAAAAAGAAAAGAATAATTCTTGCAATCCAAAGTTTGTTTCAACTTTAAATTACCCAGAAAGTGATAATAAGTCATAAAAAATGATCAATTTTTCTCTCTGATCAATGGCTTAATAAAACAGTATTGAATGTTGCTCTATAAATATTGGTCAACATGGAAATAATCAATTCATCGCTGTAATTTGAAAACAGTTTTCAATATCTTTTTTTAATATTTATGAAACTAAGCTAAGTATGGTGTGAGGTCAAATTATGAGGTAATATTTGGAGAAAGATTATGTTAGGCCATTCTTGCAAATGGGTAAAACATGTTTAATCTCTGTTTTTAACATTTGCTTGGTTGTTTAAAAGTTTACAGCTTAACTTTCTGTTAATAAGATAACTATTAGATACTTGTAAGTATTGGTCTTTTACTGCTATCAAAACTTTCTTATTGTATTTAGTTTTTAGTCATAATGACTTGTCTATGTTTAATGTACCTCTTTGTAAAATGGGGTGTTGGCTAAAGATTTAAAAAAAGTTTTTGACAGCTTGAGAAGAGTTAATCCCATTTAAGTAACTTTCTGATGTATTTCAAAACTTTGCTTACAATTGATGGATGTTTTTCATTTTAAGTTTGCAGAGTTGAGAAAGTATTAAATGTTGAGTATGTGAGGAAAACACGTTTTCATGTTGTATAGGCTCTCAAGACAAATGTAGATTCATTCAAATAATGTAAGATATTTTTGTTGTAAACATTTACCACCCAGTACAAGATTTTTGCAGTTCTTATTTTTTGTTTTTAATGTCTCTTCAGGATGTAGGCAATCATGGCTCTCCACAGTTTCATTTTCTTTATCATTTATGAATTAATATAGTTTCTTGGGGAAAGAATGCATGTGTGGGTGGTGTAATGTGCCACGGAATGGGAAATCAGAGAGCAAAATTTGAATTCCAGTCAGGTTCAATGCAGTCGCTTAAGCACAAATACTTTCAGAAAAGGTATAAATTCAACTCCTTTCCCAACCCAGCTATGAGTTAAATATTAAGACTTGTATATATTTACTCAGCCTCCCCACTAAGGTAGGATGTGACACAAAGTTGATTTTTTTTTTTTTTTTGACTTGGGGAGTCCATTTACATATATATATATATATATATATATATGAGCAAAGGACAAAAATTAATCAGTCCCCATGACCATTGTCATACCAGTGTCAATATTACACTGGTGCCACCCTCACTTAGTACAATGAAGATGTGGATGCCACAGAGTTGTAATCTCTGCAAACTGGGCACCTTCTACAATCTAAAATGAAGAAAACTGTTTACTCCACTTCTGGACAAAAGCGTTAACCCCTGTGACTTGTAATTGGAAAAATCCTTGTTATTCTCTCCCAAAAAGTCCAATACCTTATTCACTTGCAAAAGAAAAAGAATTATTACAATTCAAAATATGTTTTGGCTTTAAATAACTCACAAAGATTGATAAGACATAAAAAAAAAATCAATTCTTGGGAAAGATAGTGGAGTTGTTTCCCTTTGATTTCTCTCTGAATTTGAATTCAGAGTATTTTTTGTTTTAGACTGATTGCCAACCAAGGTTAGAAAATCCAGTCTACTCTGCTATTTAACTCATAGCTGGGATTTTTTTCATGAAGACTTTTAAGTAACAAAATTATTATTTACTTATTTATTTATAATGTGTTAATAACTTTTTCCTAATTTTTCTTTCATCTCATTTTCTTAGATTTTTATTGAAATACTTGGATCCTTTTTACATTCTATAAATCTTGAGAGTCAGCAATGGATGAGAAATAAAGAATAAGTTTAATATTGGTAGAAATGTGAAAATGATGTGTGTTGAAATAAAAATGTGTCAGAAATAAGTTGAAATAAAAATTGTCCCAATGAATAAATAAAAGAAAAACTTTATCTAATAAAATTTGGATAAGTCAGTAGAAAGAGATGGATAAACTTATGTTTAACCGATAAAGATATTAACTTGCAAAGCCTTATAATGGCTTGTTACTAGTTTCTGAGCACACCTATCTGCTAAGGCAGCTAGGCAATCCCTGTTGCAGACGACTGTTCAGGCACATTCATGCTTGTTCAACAGCCACAGAGCCCAACTATGGTTCATTGCAACTATCCTGAGTGAACCTTAGATATAGTTCCTGGGAGAGAGCACATACACTGGCAGGATCAACAGCTTGAACAAGGTCAGTATGTTCTAACCCTCAGTCACAATGACTTGTGACTTTGTGCTAGTGCAAATATTGATGTATTTGGAATAGTTCTGCCTAATTAACTCAGAAGGTTTAGGTCACACCTGGTGTGGTTTTCAGATAACTTCCAATGTTGCTGCATTTGCTGGAATCACCTCCCCAGGCTGATAACATCAAGAAGTCCCCTTCTTGACAAATCGATTCAAACCTGGGTCTTGTGGCCAGAATGTGACACATATACATACATCTCAGTAACATTTGTCTCAATTCTTGACCAGTGACAATCGTTTTCTTTGTTTTTCATAGTGCAACAAACTAATTGAATGTCAAACTTGATAAAACAAATTTCTTAATAAAAAATTGCAAAGTTCAATGCTTAATCAT
The DNA here is from genome assembly GCA_963932145.1 of Acanthosepion lycidas. Lineage (NCBI taxonomy): Eukaryota > Metazoa > Mollusca > Cephalopoda > Sepiida > Sepiidae > Acanthosepion > Acanthosepion lycidas. The sequence goes on from OZ010573.1 coordinate 57,211,770, forward strand.
TTTTTATTTATCACCAGAAATATTTTTCTTATTAGTGACAGAAAATGACTAAAACAAATCAGGAAAGCAGTTTAATGATATTGTTGTGCTGTCAGACTAATGAAAATGTAAGACTTAATCTCTCATATTTAACATCATATTTTATTCAACTTTGCATTGGCCAAGGCCTCTTTATCCAAAACATAGACCTTACATTCTTATCTGAGATGTTTGGCACACTTCTCTTCTCTGGGGTAGATGTTTATAAATCTGTGATATAGCTCTTTCTTATATGTGCATTCCAGGTCAAGCTGTGCTGATCATGTGGGTCCTTACTTATCAGCCAGGACGTCACCTACCAGGTCAACATGTCACCTCACTGCTCCAAAAGATACAAAGTCATTTCTAGCATGATTTATACTGAGCCATATACTACTGTAATGAAAATAAAAGTGAAAACCTTGCTGATGTATGTTGTGTTCAATTTCAGTCAGCACTAAACTACAACAGTGATATTGTACTGCTGGACTTTAATGTGTGAAGTAAACATTAGTGAGTGAGTGGAAGTTTAGACATTTGTTTAGTAAAACCTACTTGTGATAGTGTGTATGATATAAAAAAAAATATTTAGTACATAATGTAAAAAAATGAATGATTGGTACCTGAAGATTTTTCTTAAGTGCTTGCTCCAAAAAAAAAAAAAAAATTGTATATCAGATAAGTATAAGTTCCTTTTTATGAAGAGATGAACTAATTATTTAAGGCATGTCTGAAAAGGGTTCAGCCATTTTTTATCTTGAGAATTCTTCAGAAAGTCTTGATGCAACTTGGAAACCAACCAGAGAGAACCTTATTGTGCATGTGTGAATACATTCTTGTGGTTAGTATAGTTGGTAAGTGAGGCACCATTAAGTCCTCATCTTTGCTGCTCAGAGGTTTGTTGATCTGGATAATGAAAACCTTTTTAATCACTTAAATAATTTCTGCAGCCAAATATTCAAGTTTCAAGCAAAACCAATCTATTTCATTGTGAATGTGATTGGCACAAATGATGCAAACTCATCCACTAATTTCTGTCTAAATTTATTGTATCAGATGATAGCATTCACATTATTTACAGATGCACTAATATCTTTTTTGTTGTCATCACAGTTACCAGATCATGAACAATAAAGATAAGTTCCTTAGTCCAGTTGTAATTAATGTGAAGAATTATAACATAATTCTCATAGAAACCAGTGTGTGGGTGTGTATAGGCATATGTGCCAATCGTGTCCACATTGTCATATTTCTGTTACTTTTGACGCTTGATGTAAAAAACAAAAAAAGCTAAAAACAGTGTCAACTTAAACATGTATATCTATCAAATATTTAATGAAACGAGAAATCATATCACATTGAAAATAAAGTCCATTAATTCCTCATATATATATATATATATATATATATATATATATATAAAATCAGGTTGTGTTGAATAAATATTCCAATGTCCAAACATCAGAATTTTGAATTGGGAAGTTTTACAAACAATATACCAAGTGAGTTGAAGTGTGGAGACAATATGTAGAATAGTATGTATATTTCATGGCTCAAGGTCATTCTGGTTTATGGCCATATCATGTATCACCAGTTCTCATGCAATCACCAAAATTAAGCAATCAAGCCTTGTCAGTACCTCGATAGGTGACTACTTAGTAATACCTGGTGCTGTAAGCTTGGTTGTGTGGCTAGTGTAAGGGATAATAGCTAGGAATTGGTGATCAGAGATGCGAGTTACAATTCCAGTTGGATTTTTAATATTCATTTAGGTGCAAATGCCCAAAGAATTTTTACAGTTTAAAAATATTTTCTGTCTTTAACATTTGAGCATTCAACATTCTCAAACCCACCCTGTAAATATTGGCTCTCAAAGTCTCATTGCTTGTGGTCAAAATCTCACTGTAACCTCCTGAATTGTTTGTGATGATGATGATGTCATATATTATGGCAGAGTATACATAGGCCAGGTTATGGTGAGTTGAACATTCAGAGTCAATATTTATGGGGTGGGTTTGGATGGTCTGAGTGCTAATGGGTTAAATAACCTGGAAAAGGTTGATAAGTCATAAAAAAGACAATCAATGAAGGTCGTTTTTGTTTTTGCTTCAACCAAGAAATTATCAGCCCCATCTCATAAATACAAACCGAGTCAAATAAATGCAATGAAAGAAATATTTTGTAAGGTCTAACTTTTTTCTGGTGCCTTATTTAAATATATTGTGACTATCAAAAACAAACTTGAACTTAACAAGTTTTAATCTTTTGTTCTTTACTCTTCTAGATTTTGTCTGACAGCAGCCAATTGGCTGGCACGAACATGTACAGATTGAAGGTGGAAACAGAACGACTTGAAGCGCATACCAATTCCTGTGCCTGGTGGGTATGGTTCATGATTGCAGCTGTCACATGCACTTTTCTCTGGATGATCATCTTTATCCGCATCTTTCACAAGTAACACACACACACACACACCCATCCATCCATCACACACACACCACTTTCCAAAGTTAGCCACAACGCTAATAAAGTGTGTTTTGCAAAATTCAATCTTTCTATTACAGTTACCCAACAACAATCCTAAATTTATAAATCTTTAATAATAATAATAATTCACTGATTGAATTGGATTATTATAAAAACATCAGCAAATTGGCTCTTTTTGAGCCACTCCCTCCAATCAAGACACACCGTAACAGACCAACAACCAATCAGTTTTTTTTTAATTTTCATCTGCTCTTTGTTTTTTTTGATTAATAATCATCAAAGATTATTGAATTGGAATCCACCAATCAATTTACATTTATTTTGATAAATTAACCAATCAAATTGCATTTAGCTGTTGAAGTAAGCAAGCAGGTATGATGATTTTTAAGAAGAATATTATCACAAAATTTACCTGCTTATGCAGAATTTTATTGGTAGATTGGAAATGTTTGTTTCAGGTTTTACTTTGGTAAAAAATAAATGTGACAGAAAAATTCACCCATAAGCAATTGATGGCTGATTTGAAGAGCTGAAAAAAAAAAAAAAAAAAAAAAAAAAAAAAAAAGAACCTTTGCAAAGTGATATTTCTCTTCCTCAAAATATTTGGTCTGAAGATGATGCACTCTTTGAAAGACAAACAGCATCCTTGGGCCCAGTGCCCATTTGTGTCAACAGCATTCTGGATAACCTCTCTCCAGTGTGGTTATCCATAGTTGTTGAAATCTATTGTTTTTGTTTTCCAGACATCATATTTGCACTCCATGTCTAATCATCTTTCTGCAACTTCAGGTGGCTGAGGATTTGAATTCAGTTTTCTTTTCCTAGACTGGTTGCCAACCACAGCTAGAGATCACAGTCTACCTTGCTATTTAACTCTCTATGGAAGAAACAAAATTTGACACTTGAAAGTGGCCACAAATTACAGAAGATTATAATGTTAATTACCATTGTACAGTTGGTAGTTAAAAAAAAAAAATAAATGGTAATTTAAAAAAAAAAAATTTCTACAATCATTTTTTTTTTGATTTGAGAAAGCCTTGTTGGCAGCTGAGAGGCAGCTGAGATTTTGAAAGGAGAAAATATTTGGATTTATTTAATGTAAAATTGTTTCATTTAACCTTTTATAAGGAAAACAATAATTTCTTAGATTCTCATTTTCCTTATTGTTAAGCAGTCATAATTTCTTTTAACCCTTCATGAAAAATAGTTTTCTTTGGTGTAATCTAGTTAAATTTGTTTGTAGTTTTATACTAGACTCAAAGTTCAACACAGATGATCAGTGTTTCAGTTCAGAACCTCTTCATAAATGTGTATACTCTGCCACATCTGTTGCTTGATAAGAAAAAAAAAAAGATATATTCATGTGTGTGTATATTGGGAAGAGGAAAGGTATTTTAGTATGCATTGACAGGATTGAGAATTCCTTATAGCTTCAAATGATGCAATCTCTTCCTTCTTTCAATTTTCACCTATGGCCATATAACATTGAAACTCTTGTTCTCATACAATCACTGAAGTTAAGCAATGTTAAACCTGGTCAGTACCTAGATGAGTGACTGCTTGTGGATACCAGCTGCTTTAAGCTTAGATGTGCTGGTGGTATAATGGATAACAGCTCAGAATTGGAAATCAGATTAAATTCCAATTCCAATCAGGTTTGTTATATTTACTTATGCACAAATACCCTAGGGAAACACATGAATTCATCTCTTCTCCCCCCAGATATGGGTTAATTAGTAGGACTTGTATCAGTAAACTATTATTATCTCCAAAGAATTCTTACAATCTAAAAATATTTTCTAGTTTTAAATAATCTGCAAAAAGTTGGTAAGCCATAAAAAAAATCAATCAACTTTTTAATTTTCCTTTACTACTTTGCATATCAAATTTGTCTAAATTTATGTCTATTTTTTTCTTTTTCTTTTTTAGAATTTAATTTTTCATCCAGTACAATCCCTCCTCCCAGGTTAAGGTTTCTTTTAATAAGGTTGTTTTAGGAATTAAAAAAAAAATAGGGTAAGAATTTCAATTTATGAAGATATGTAGAAAAGTTAAGGATTGTTGTGATAAGGGGAAGCATTTAACTCAGGAATCTGTTCTATGAAGTACCAGTTCATGGGACTTTCTTCTTACTAATTGAATACAAAATGGAAATGATTCATCCCATTGTATGTAGCATGGCAGGACTTAGATGTGAAAGCCTGAACTGGTGGAAGTAATAAATATTATTTCACATGCATCCTTTGACCCTTGACATCAGTCAATTTGATTTACTAACTCATGTTTTAGTGATGTCTGCATGATTAGATTGATCTTTATCAGTATTTTTTTGTGGCTAGTTCTGCATTAATGTTTTTATTTTTATTTTGTCTGTTGTGTGTGCGTGTGTATATGCGTGTGTATATGCAACATTTCTCTTTTTGATATTTTTTCTTTTTTTTAATTGCATTCACCCCAAGCAAGGCAGTAAAGCCACTAAGACACATGGGGTTTCTGGGTGTGGAAAAAATAGAAAACAGAAACATTACTAAGGTGTAAGAACAAAATTGAGTAATCAGAAACACAGTAGATAGCAATTGACATTGTATTTAAATTTTTTCAGATTAAAGTTGACTGGAAAACATGGAGCCAGAAGGGAGTTCCAGAAATGAGAAGTGTGAGAAAAGAAATTGTTAACATAGAACTTATGATTGCATCTAGCCGACTCAACTGTAAATTGATGAGAACTCATCACCAGTCTTGTATTGTGCTTAAATTCATATAGTATAGATACCATAGCAAAGAACTCATCCAAACAATTACCATGAAACTATTTATAGAAAAGGCACAGGAAGGAAACTTTATGGTGGTGGGAAAGTGACTGAAGTTGAGATGCCAGGTCAACCAATAATATTGCTGATTTTTTTTATTTTATCAAGGACCGCTAAATATATAGCAGTAGCACTGGACAATATGTAGCAGCAATATTCTAAGCATGGGCGAGTGGTAGACTTATAGATATGCAAGATAAATTATGAAGAGAAAAATTGTCTAGCATGACACTGAAAAAACAACTTTCTTAGTAGCTGACCTAACAATGGATTCAATATAGTCTTTCCTCTTCATGTCAGCCTGAGAAGTCATTCTCCTGGAGGTTAGCATCAGCCTTACTAATAGATGGTAGAAAGGAGTCTCTTAGATGATTAATGGAGAGCAGTTAAGTTCTGGTGGCATTAAAATTAACAGGCCATCCTTTGCCCCAGTTAACAACAGACTGAAGGTCTTTTTGACATCAGTTGCCAATTTGATCTTATTAAGACTTACTACTGAGATAGGAGTAAATGGTTGTGTTATCAGCATAGATACCAAGTTGATAGCTGATACTATGTGGAAGCTTGTTAATGAAAATTATGAACAAAGTAGGACCAAGGATAGTCCTGGGGGACAACTGCACTATCAGCTGAAGATTGGCTTTGAACCCAGCTTCTTAATAACTTTGTATTGTTCTAATCCTCCAAATCCAATACTGAAGGGGCATTTCATCATTAATACTTCTATCTGCCCCTTTTTGTTATTGCCCCTTATCCATATATTATCTGTTTCTTTGTGGATTAGAGGATGTGCAGGT
>OZ010573.1:57222881-57230381 GCA_963932145.1 Acanthosepion lycidas
GAAGTGAAAGGTAGCGGGGTGAGTGAGTGAATGAGGCTAGCGATGAACTAGTGGGTGTGGGGAATGGAATCAGGACAGAAGGTTGGGTAGTGGTAATGTCGACCTGGAGGTGTTTACCGTCAGCTTTAGAGCAGAGCTCCCTGATTCCTTGATATACGACCGCTTGGCCTACGGTTGGCGGGGTAACCAGGAGCGCGACCCCATAACTCCTCTTCGCTCATTAACTTTTAAGTTCGAGAGAAATGCTCTTTCTATAGAATTCTGTTTTTCTATATTTTTTTTTAAAAACTTTGTTCAGTCTTTCATCTTCTGTTGATCTAAGCTCTTTCTTTCTCTCTTTTTTCTTTTCTTTTCTCTCGTTTACTTTTGTCGTTTCTCTTTTCTTCTCTCTCTCTCTCTCTTTCTCTTTAACTTCTCTCTTCCTTTCTTTTCATCTTTGTTTTTTCACCCTCTTCATTTTAATTTTTGCTTTCTGTTTCTTTGATTTTATTTTCGTTTCTCTTTCTTTTTTTGTCTTCTTCCTTTTCCATTTTTTAAAATTTTTTTCTCCTTGGTGTATGCGACATTTTGTAACGAAAAACCTCCTATGTATACTACTTCTAGTTTTCAGAAAAGTACTCTGGGAGGTTTATCCCGCTGCCACACACCCAACAATTATTTACTCTTTTATTTTATTTTACTTTTGTCTCTTGAGGTCATTTCTAGCACTTTCCTTTCTTTTGCATGTATTTTTGTTCTCTCTCTCTCTGTATTCCCTCCTATCTTTTCGTTTCTTTTTCCTCTCTTTCCGTCCTATTTTTTTCACCTTTTTTATTCTCTCTTCTCTTGATATTTACTAAGTCAATTTATTACAAGGCAAGTACGTGGCCAAATGGGACATTGTAGATTGTATTGTGCCAATATTTTGTCTACCAAGCAAATTTACATTCAAAATGATTCGTTTTTACCTGGGCTTGAACTCCGACCTTCTGTTGGGAAATAGGCAATTATTTCAAGAACTGACGAGGAAAAATTCCTCTTTTTCAAGGTTATTTTTCTCTACAAGTTCATAACTTATTTTTTTTTATTGCTTCATTTATTTATTAGATTTTTAAAATAACCTTGTCTTTTCTCTGTGATATCCTTTTTTCTTTTTTTTCGCTTTCTTTTTCTCTTTTTTTTTTCGCTTTCTTTTTCTCTTTTTTTTCGCTTTCTTTTTCTCTTTTTTTCGCTTTCTTTTTCTCTTTTTTTTCGCTTTCTTCTTCTCTTTTTTTTTCGCTTTCTTTTTCTCTTTTTTTTCGCTTTCTTTTTCTCTTTTTTTTCGCTTTCTTTTTCTCTTTTTTTTCGCTTTCTTTTTCTCTTTTTTTTCGCTTTCTTTTTCTCTTTTTTTTCGCTTTCTTTTTCTCTTTTTTTTCGCTTTCTTTTTCTCTTTTTTTTCGCTTTCTTTTTCTCTTTTTTTTCGCTTTCTTTTTCTCTTTTTTTTCGCTTTCTTTTTCTCTTTTTTTTCGCTTTCTTTTTCTCTTTTTTTTCGCTTTCTTTTTCTCTTTTTTTTCCACACTTCTCTCATTTTTCTTCTTTTATTTTTCTCTTTCCTTTTCAAACTTTTTCTGTTTTCTCTTTTCGTTTTCGTTTCTTTTCTCATTCTTTACCCCTTTTATTTTTCAATTTTTTCTTTATTTATCTTCTTATTTTCCTTTACTCTTTCTTTTTTCTCTTTTTCTCTTCATCCTTTTCTCTCTTTTTCTTTTTCTCTTCATCTTTTTCTCCCTTTTCTTTTCTTCCTTGTTTTTATCGCTTTTTCTCATCTCATTCCTCCTTCTTTTTTATTATTTCCTCGTTCACCTCTTCATTTTCTCTTCTTTTTCGTTTCTCTTTTCCTTATTTTTTTTTCCTTATCTCTTTTTTTCTTTCTTTTTCCCTTCCCTTTCTCTTCCTTTTGTCTCCTATTTGCGTCTTCTTTATCTTTTTCCATTATAGTATCGTTTGCCACATTTTCTATCCTGACATTAAACTTAGTACGGCACAAGGCTATAAATGTGAAGCACCCACCATCGACCATCGTACACAATACTCTGCGAGACCAGCTTACTAACCCCTCTACTCTCCAGTGACGTATCCAAAGTAATTTTCCAAACAGGAAACGTAAAACCCTGCTAGCCTTGAGAATCAGGATTCAAAACTCTGTTTTTTGCTTTCGCTGGAATATGGACAATAGGGAATATCTAATCCCAGAAGCAAGCTTACAATTTATTAAACTTAATGTGGAGGCACTTAGCGAGGTTCTAACTTACTACAGTAGTACTAGTCTTTGACTAGGAGAGTGTAGCTTGTTAACCATTTGTTCATAGCGAAGTACACCTTTCTTTCTCTTTTCCAGTTATTTTTTTTCGATTTTCCTGCTTCTTTCTTTCTTTTCTTTCCCTTTCTTTTTGTGTCTTTCTCTTTCTCCACTCACTCTTTTTTATTTTTATTTTCTTTAACTTCCATTTAATTTCGTTCTTTCTTTCTGTTTTTTTTTTTTTTAATATTTTTCTTCTGTTGTTTTCTTGAATCTTTCTAATAATAATAATAATAATAATAATAATAATGCATTTGGATGTTCAAACCAGATATCTGGTGGCTATCTATATCCTAGTAGACTCCATTAATGACGTAGTCTGTACCGTCTGAACTCTTACTCAGATTCCTGATTCATACGATCTTGATTTCAATGTACTTTTCACACTAAAAAAGAGGTGATTACAATTATGGGCATGGCAACAAACCTTAATTTTCCATACCTTTCTCAGTTCTCGGGCAGAGTCCCGATAGTTTCCCAATTTCTCCTCCTCCTTCACGTACAGTCTATAGCTACGTTCACAATGTGGCAAGTTATTTCTTCTTTTTCTAATTATTATTATTATTATTATTATTATTACTACTACTACTACTACTCTTCTTTTTCATAAATTTCTAGATCTGCTTTATCCTCTTTTCTATCAACTTTAATTTTTTTTTTTTTTTCGAACTTGGTCCTTTTTTTTAATTCTTTACTTCCCACGAAGGCTTTCATGCCCCCCCCACCACTTTCTACCATGTTGTCTTTTCGCATTTGTTTCTCTCTCCCATTCTATCTTTAATTTATTTATCTACACATGTTTATATGTTATTTATTCAGCTTGAAATTGTTTTCTTTGTTTTTTAATATTTTAATCGTAGCTAAAAGAATTTGTCACGCTATCATGCAATCTTTGTTTTTCTTTCTTTCTCTTTCTACAGTGACATTCAGATAAGTTACTTTCTCTGGTATTTTTTTTCTGTTTTTATTTACTTCCTTTCTGTCTCAGTTTTCTTTTGAAATAATTCTTTATTTTCCTTTTCTCCTCTTGTTTCTCTCTCTCTCTCTCTTCGTCGATCTCCCACCCCATTCTACTTTATCCCATTTTCATCGTTCCACACCAGCAAACAGCATCTTGACATCACATTTTCACACCAAAACTCGATCTTTTCACACCTTTACCCGTTTGCACCATCCACTACCACCCCCCTTTTTTTTATTGCGCACCATATTCCCGTTTTGAACGACTTTATTCGCCCTCTGTCCATTCTGTGACAGCTGAATACAATATGTAGCCAACAACCTCAGAAAAGGTGAAATCATTATTGCAAAGTCTCAGGTTCACCACAAATAATTCTGAAAAAAAGAAAGAAAAAAGAACGGTGCCACACGGTTTGAAACCCAAGGTTCATACGTACCTTAGTTTATTGGGTAATGATATTTTAATCAGTAGAATTGGGGGTGAGTTCAGAGAAGAGTGTCTAGAATTCAATAGAAACGGTTCTCACAAAATCTCGCGAAAGTATTGATCAACGAAATATCAGGAATAGATTGATGTTGTTTATCTGTTAAAGAGGTCGCGGCTTCACTCATTCGATTTATGTTTATAATTACGAGGAACAACATATTAAAGTCATTTTCGACTAAGTATCACTGGAGTCAATAATTATGAAGAAGAAATAAATGAATATCCCAGTGGTAAAATTAGCAAATTTTGCGAAATATATATATGTTTTTAACTTTACAAATTGTATGGATTTACTTTTATTGTTACGATTTTATATTTTAATCGTACGCAAGTTTTGTTCTGCCATTTACTTCACTTAAATTGTTTTTATTGTTCCTCTTATAAAAAAAATAATTGTTTTCGCCAACGATTTTTTCTCTGATGAAGGTTTCGCCGAAAGGTTCTTTAGAGCTTTCTCCCCAACTTTTTAGTATTAAAATGTTGACATCTGTCCTGTTTAAAGCAATAATTGAATTTTGCAGCATCAAATCATATATATATATATATATATATATATATATATATATTATAATGATCTTTTCTAGTTTTCTATTCTGTTTCTTGAGGTTAAATGAATAAAATTAATCAACGAAGGCGCTGTAGTTTTTTCCTGCCCAAGTACCTTCGATCTCCTCCAAAATCATCCTAAGATTTGAATTACAAAGACAAACTTATTGTAGCTGTGGTAATATCTGCATTTCGTTGTGATGATGATTTAAAAACAACAACAACACGTGAACACATTCTGTTACAGTCTAGTATTGAGCTTTAGTTCAGACAATCGAGGTACCATAGCGAAGAGCTCATCCGTACAATTACCATGAAATTATTTATAAAAAAGGCACAGAGGGGCAACCTTGCGGCGGTGGGAATGTGACTGAAGCCAGGCCGCCAAATCAAGACCAAAAATATTGCTGATTCTTTTCGGATCTTATCAAGGAGTTCTAGGAAAATAGCAGATACACCGGACCATATATGTTCTAACCATATAGATATGCAAGATAGATTCCGGAGAGTAAAATTGTCTCGCCCGGCATAGCGAACCGACTTTCTTTGAATCCATCGCCAGATCAGCTGCTATGTAGTCTTTTCACCTCATGTCAGCTGAGAACGTTAGCCTGAGAAGACGTAATGAGTCACTTTCTTGGAGGATAGCATCAGTCATGCTGATGGAAAGCAGAGAAGGGTCTCTCAGATGATTAATGGAGAGAAGTTTAATTTTGAAGGCATTAAAATTGACAAGCCATTTTTTGCCCCAGTTAGCAACAGACTGAATGTTGTTTTTGACATCAGTTGCCAATTTGACCGTATCGAACTGATCAGACTTACCATTGAGACAGGAGTAAATGGTAGCGTCGTCGGCGTAGATGCCAAGTTGATATCATCGGGAAGGTCGTTAATGAAGTTTTAAAACTGTAGGGCCAAGGATGGAGCCCTGAGGGGCACCCGCGTTAGAACGAAAGGATGTAGACGAGTCGCCATTCAGGATAACTTTCATTTCATGATCAAAGAGGAACGACTGCATCAGCTCGAAAACGTGCCCGGAGATATTGTAGTCTTTCACCTTGTGAAGAAGAGCTGAATACCAGACCCTGTCAAAGGCTTTCGAGATGTCCAATGCTACAGCCCGGTCTTCACCGTTTTTATTTAGAGCATAATAGACTCTTTCCGTAATTATTGTTAGTGCATCTGCAGTTGATCTTGAGAAACGAAAGCTGTATTGTTTGTCTGAGAAAAGGCCTTGTGATGAAAGATGACGAACTAATCCATCATTGATTAGGGCCTCTAGGAGTTTCCCAAAAGAGGCAGAAGGCAAATAGGCTGATAGATGAGTCAGACGGTTCACCAAAGTTCTTCAAAAACTGGAACAATAGACGATGACTTACAGGAAGCAGCGAGGCATTTATAATATAGTTTAGAAAGGACAGGAGCTAGTTCAGGAGTACACTTCTTAATGACAATTGCAGGGATGCCATCGGGTCCACATGCTTTGTAGGGATCAAGGTTAGAGATGATAGCAGAAACCATGGAAGGTGTTATATGCATTTCACTAAACAGATAAACTGTTCTAAGTAGGGAGTCGGGTAGTGATAATCCAGATGAGTCAAAAGTAGTTTGATTTAATGCTTGAACACCGGCAACATCAGTACCTTTAGAATGTTTCAGCCATGTGTCGTGGTGAGCGTTAATGTCACCGAAGACAAAGATGTTCGTAGATGGATGGAGAGAAAGTGACTTTTCTATATTGTCAGCTATTGCATCTAATATACTACAGTCTTGGGAAAAGGGGAAGCAATAAAGGAAAAAAAAGAGATAGCTGACAGAGTTTAGTAGCGAAAGGCGGAAACACATGAAAGAGAAGTCAGCAGTCTCAAGAGACAGTTCTCTGGCCATCGGAAGATTATCGCCGATCTAAACAACAAGGCCATGCATGTGAATGCTGAAATCTTTTCGGCAAAGGGGAGTGTACGCTGGAAACAAGAATTTATTGGTAGCAATGGAAGAATTCAATTTTGTTTCACAGAGGGCAAAGATATCTGGCAACTTTTCCAGGAGAAAAGATTCTACGCTGCAGAAGTTGGAACGGATACCACGAATATTGGAGCAAGAAAGATTGAGGTAGGTAGATTGTTTTTGTTAGCTAGTTTAGTTCTATTTCTTTTTGTTGTGATTTCCATGAGATATGTTTTGAGGAGAGAGGATAAGGACTACCATACTTATCACTATCTGTCGTCAATGGCAATACAAACCTGCCAGCGTGTAACTGAGAGCAGAGCATAATGTGGCCTCTGGGTTACCTACCGGAAAGGCACGCAGGGCGACATGGCACTACAGATAGCCCAATATTATGCTACTGTTAATGGGAGCAGCGCCTCTAAGCGCTACCAAAGAGTTCGGGCTCCTAACGACCAGTTGGAAGCAGCAGCCAGCAAACTGCCAACCCCGGTACCCTCTTAATGGAAAATAACAGCCACTGGTTAGTCTGATTATCAAAGAATTAAGACAGTTAATTGAAGAGAAAGAAAGAGAACTGGCAAAATATATCCTGAACAGTGACCAATGGATGAACCTCTACTCCTGTACAATAGACATGGAAGGAGTGCAGACCGGACGATAGGTGAGCCTATCTACTAGTATTAACCTGTTAAAATATATTAAGAAACAATTCATATTAAGTAATGACTTAATATTTTCCGATGACTAATACTGACTAAAAATCGGAGAGCTCTCTATTAGTTTTTCAGCATTGATAAATAACAGTGGATAAACATATTTTAAATTAAACAGATTGTGGGTAAGGCTGAATTAATAAGTTTGATAGTTTGTATACACACAATTTAACGAAGCAAATTAAAATGTCCGGTCGTGGGGGTAACACGAAATCAGATACGAAAACAAAAAAAAAAATGTAAAAAAATAAATAAGTATAAAATTCAAAACCAAGTAAGTGTGTGTGTGTGTGTGTGTGTGTGTATAAAAGAATTAATGGATCTATTTTTAATCCGACATTTTTTATTACTCCAAACGTTATTTTTTGTGATACCCGTATTTGAAATAGACGCCTCGTTTTTATTTTAAACAGTGTGTATGACATCTATCGGACAGCGTACTCGAGATATCTTAAGGAAAATGTGCTCTCTGGCATGGTTAGAACCTGCGTCTCCCTTTGTCTGAGAAACCAACGTTGGATCCGTCA
>OZ010573.1:57235381-57237459 GCA_963932145.1 Acanthosepion lycidas
GATATTTAAATTTTTGCACTTGCTTGCTTTTGATATCTTCAATTCGTGGTTGGCAACTTCTCACTTTCATTTGCTACATCATAATAGAATTCCTGCAGTTTTCTTTCCGTGTCTGCTTTCAACACCGTGTCATCTGCATATATTATGTTGCTAAGCCTGTGTTCGCTAATAATAGATTCTGTTATGACATCTAGATCTCTCAGGATCGCATCGATATGAAAGTGTACGTTTAGGAAAATAGTCAAAATTTGACCTGATTTTAAGACTAGGTTTAAATGAAGCAATGTTCTTCAGTTTTGAGGGAAGAAATAATGGGAAGCAAAAGGCTTCAGAAATTTTCTGGCCAACAAATTTTACAGAGGAATGTTTGCGTCTGGCAGCTGTCAAAGATATGAAGTTTAATGGATGTGGCTCTTAAACGTTTGGCCACTTCTGGAAAAGAAAACACACATTCAATAAATATTACAAATTTGAACACTTCTGGAAAAGAAGACATTCATTTAATAAATATTACCTATTTGACTACTTCTGGAAAAGAAGACACACATTCAATAAATATTACAAATTTGATCACTTCTGGAAAAGAAGACACACATTGAATAAATTTTACACGTTTGACCACCTCTGGAAGAAAAGACACACATTTCACAAATTTTTATAAATTCGTCATCATATCACGAAAAAAAACTTGTCTAATTAATTCCATTAACTTTTCATTTATCATCCAAAAATGTTTTTTCTTAATTATCCCCGCTGAAACGAGGGAGGGTTTATATACCAGTGCGTCTTATATGCCGTAAAATCCGGTATTTAATAAATGTTTTCTTTTTGTACTTAGATTTGAAATGAGTCCAGATATTTACTGCTTTATTTTCTGAGATGATAGACTTTTATACGATAATTTTACTCTGGAACGCCAGTGGGACATGCAACCATTCTTTTAAAGTGCATTCGCACATGGTTTATTGTTTGGTTGCCAGAGGCTTTTATGTCAAAAATTTACTCTTGATCGGATATGAGACACAAACACTCACCGCATTCGCACACTATTTTGTGTTTGGCAGTCATAGACATTTATAAATTTCGAGCGAATTTTATTTTCTTCCTTTGACTCGACACATGGCAGGCAGACAAACAAATATTGTATTAATTTATTCCTGAGGATTACGCCAAATATGTTCGTAGTTCTATTTTAGTGTTCTATGAAATTTCTTTGTTTTTTTTCTAAAAAACATTGTATGACAGAGAAAATAACCACCGGCCTTGATCTGGCATTGTAGACAGCACAAAGTTTCTTTCCCTGATCAGCAACTCTTTTATGATTGACACAGAACCCAGAGTTAATTTGTAACCCAAACCCCCTTCAAAAGAAAAGCGGAAATTCCTTAACAATTTTTTGTTGGTCTTCGGATTGTAGAAGCAAATGCCATCGTGTCAGTTTCTGTTGACGAAGGCATTTTGAAACGGAACTAAATGATGACTCAATGCTTTCAAGTAATCTTTCTTTCCATTCTTCATCTCTTTTATTTTAGTTTATTGCGGTCTTCAGATCTTCACGTTTTTGTCTGTTATTCTATCAATGACGGGGTCTTTTTTTTTTCTCTCTGGAAAGGATATGTGGGCAGTGGGTGAAGTTTGACATGTCACATTTCGAAAATGACAAATTTAAGGTTTGTTTTTCAATTTTTGCTCATTTTCTGTTAAATGTCAGGAGTATATTTTAACTATTACCCAAAATGGCGATAATTTATATTACAGACACAACACCAATTTTCAATTATGTCTACAAATAGCTCGATTCTAACTAAGTGCTCTACATTTTTTTTTTGTTTTTGTCAATTCAAAATTAGTTAACGACAATATAAGTACGAGATTTCAATATTTTTTCCCTTTTGTAATATTCTTGTATTTATTTATGTCTTTGAATTTGTCTGCGGGAAATTTTGTCACATTTGTTTTTCCATATGTTAATAGTTGACTGGCCAATACTATTGATTTCACACAGATTAATGTGCCTACCGTAGAGCAGTATTTGGCAGGCTAGATAAAACAGATTAATGGATGCGTTGGATTCTCAC
>OZ010573.1:57237659-57290159 GCA_963932145.1 Acanthosepion lycidas
CGCGGCGCTATATGAGGAAGACGACGTTGTTTCTTCACGAGCTGTACGCCATATTGCATTGTGCTACATTCGCTCTCTCTCTCTCTCTCGTTTGTGTTCTTTTTTTTACTTTTTGCCCTTCATTATGGCTCCCAAGGTGAGTTCCGACATACGTTGAAAATCCGTTGAAAAAAGGTTTATCGTGCCGTAGTAACGGATCTCCGAAGTAAGCCGAGGACCCCCTGTATATATATATATATATATATATATATATATATATATATATATATATATATTAGTGTTTGTAATAATTTTTATACTGGGATTAGCTAAACTCATTTCATTCGAACTGATACCGGTTTAAAAAATAAACGTTTACCATAAGTCATCAAATAAAAATAATATATTTTACTCACATCCCAATAATAAGATAAAATTTAAAATAAATAATAATAATAAATCTAAAACAAAATTTATAATATAAATAAAATTTAAAATATTCATAACCTTTTCTTATTTCTTAGTTTTTTTAATTTTTTCCTTAGAATTTTAACCCCGAATTTCTACCAGATCTTAATGTCTACCAGATGAAGAAAAATATTAAAAAATATTTTAAATATCCTCCACTATCCTGGTTATTTCCTATACAATTCCAAAAGGAAAGCGTACAGGATTCTCAAAAGCCAAAAAAAAAAAAAAAAAAAACAACAGTATAAACAAGAAGGGTGTATTAATTGATATGAAATATTCCCTAAGCATAGGAAGTGGCAGGAGAAAAATCTTATCATCTTCCAAGTACGAGTGCAACAAACACATGAAGAAGTGCTACGATCGAAACGTTAAAAATAATAACCATGAGCAACTTGATCCAAATAGCAAGACATATAATAATGGTAATTCCACATCTCAATTTTTTTTTAGTTTATTACAATATAACTTATTTCATTATTATATATTGAATATGAGATATTTAAGATATATTAGGTTGGTGCAAAAATAATGACGTAATAGTGTTGTTTTTTGACGTATTTTTTAACGTCAAAAAACGACATTATTACGTCATTATTTTTGCACCAACTTAATATTAAGTAAATTAATATACTATTTATTTTAGCTAAAATATGATAGTTTTTAAATGAAAATATTACTTTTTTTCTCAATGATCTTTATCCCTACTCACAAGTCGAAGATTTGTTTTTTAATAAGCTTGTGATAACGTTGAGGTGATGAAAATTTAGTCTTATAAAAAATTTTGACTTGTCCAAAAAGAAAAAGGAAAGGAAAAAAGCAGATAAAATGTAAATTAAAAATGTATATATTCCAGAAATTGTTGCAATGTTTTCTTTTATTTATTTCTCTCACCACCACCAGTTTCTTCTTATGAAGAGAGTTTTCGTAACGACAGTTGTCGACGTGTTTTTTTTTTTTTTACGGCTTATCACCCTTTTGCAGGCTATTTAAAGTCAGGAAATATTTTTAGATTGTAAGAATGTTTTGGAGATAATACTGATTTTTACTGATACAAGTTTTTCTAATTAACCCATAGCTAGGGAGAGAAGAGGTGGGGTCATACCTTTCAAAAAGTTATTTGCGAATAAGTGAATATAACAAACCCGACTCGAATTGGATCTCGGCTCTCTGGTATTCCAAAGCATCCCCCCCCCCATCTAGGTACTGACCTGGTCCGACATTGCTTACCTTTGGTGATCGTACGTGAACCGGTGTTCCTGGTTTGGATTCGTTTGTTTTCTTTTACGGCATATCAACCTGAATAGATTATTTAATACCGACAAGATTTTTATCGGTGTTAAATTTTTTTTCTCCAAAAAATGTATTTCTGCTAATATTTTTTCTTCAAAAATTCATTACTGGTAAATTTTTTTACAAAAATGTATTGATGTTATTAAAATCTATTTTTACATTTTCATAGTGTTTTGACCCCAGTTTGGGGTCAAACTATTTGCCCATAGCTTTGACCCTAACAGGTGCTACCACTCCAACTCAGGGTGAACCTGGGAACACCTGCAATTAAGGGGTGGTTTCACGTTCCTCAAAACCTCCTGATCAGAGGCCTTGCTGTTGGGTGTAGTTTATCGTCTTACCCAGGAGGCGGGTGTAGTTTATAGTCCTACCTAGGACGCCTCATTTATGGTGGGGAAATCTTGCCCCTCTGCAGAGGTGCAGTCGACAGGGCGGCCGGTGTTTCAACGTGATATGGTTGTAAGCCTCGTAACGAGAAATAGACTAAACAGTGGAAGATTTCTTAATGCCCCGCCCCCCACTTCTACTACTTCGACGCAGACTTTTACTCGGGCTGTCTACGCGGACGTCGTAGTAAATGCAAGAATACGCGCGTATATTTAGCAGAAAAAAGCTCTGCTCTATTTGAATTTGTGTTACTTGTTAAACGGTGTGAAATTTCTAATAACTTCATATATGCCTAACAACTGAAATTTTGTAGATTAATAATTTGACAAAGGTTTTAAATGTTATGTCTTTTAAATCTTTTTTCCATAAACTATAAGTTAATTAATTATATTTTATTTTAAGTTCGCATCTAATCAGTAGGGATATATCGTATCTTATAAATAGTTTTCAATTAAGAGGTTTTTATTTTGTCTGAAACTGGTTAATTAATAGAATATGTTCAGATAGGTCCATTATAATTTCTGTATAATGTGTTTACTTTATCAAATCTTTATTTATATAGATTTTTAAAAGTTTTTCTTCACAATATTAAGGACAATATTTCGATGAAAAATGAATTTTTAGAAGATTTGTTTTCATTTTTTTAAACATTTTAATTAGAATAATTAATAAAATTTTAAAGCTTTTAAGATTCAGTTTCAGTGGTGCAACTCTTAGGGAAGATTGTTATTAAATAAAACTATATTTACTAAACCATAAACCTTATTAGTATCTGACACCTCCGAATATTTAAAAAATTGAATTGTTTTATTTTTGTATGTGTAAAAACATGCCAAATTCTATAGATACGGTCGCCATATACAAAAGTATCGGCAAATAAGTGACAACTATAGTAAATTTAGAGCTAAAATTCAACAAAACATTAGATTACGGAGAATATTTTCTTAAATTTTTAGAATTACCGAATGCTTAAAAAATGTTATTAGGTTGGTGCAAAAATAATGTCGTTTTCTCACATATGTTACTATTTGAGAAAACGATATTATTTTTGCACCAACCTAATATATTCCTCAATTAATTTTTAAGGTTAAAGCCCCCGTAGATAGATAAAAAAAAAATCTATCTGTCATCGAGCTATTACGGAGGTGTTAAAAAAAAAAAACTGTCAACATAAATAAACAAAAAACAAAAAAACAAAAACTGCTGTCGAGCTGAAAAATGCATTTCTGTGATATTTCAAATTAAAAAAAATAGTTGTTTTAAATCAGAATTATACTTTAAATCACCTAATATTACTCGAATAAAGTTTCAGAAAATTATATTTTATTTTTTGGAAGATTTTTTTTTTTTTTATAACACATTGCTAAAAATGGCGCTAAATTTAAAAAAAAAATAGAAATCTAAAAAAAAAAAAAATTCTTCCAATCAGTTTAAATTAGTTTTGAAATACAGCATAATATTTTGTTTATTGGAAATATTAAATTTAATATCTCGGGTTGAAATAAAAACTAAAGAAAGAAAAAGATTTTTTTTATGATTTTTTTTTTTATGAATTTTCATTTTAAATTCATTTTAAACATTAGGTATCGCTTTTTTTGTGGAGGGTCCTATAATCACTACATGTTTTTAGGTTTACCTATGACTTCTTTATTCTCTCTTACACTCATAAACTCACGAAATAAACGTTGAATATGTTAATAAATTAAACAAATCTTACAACGTTGGTGATTTGTATCGAGACGAAGAGTTAGACATTCTAACTCACGAAGTTACCCCTGGGGTCTCAAGTGCAAAATATTGTTAGTATTCAGCAGATTCGTCGGAAACTGTGCCCACAATAGAGAAGGAGAGAGATGAGGTGGGGGTGAGAATAAAAAGTGGCCAGCGTGCTTTTAATCATAGGAAATTGACTCGTTTACTATTCAACCAAGTAGCAGACGACAAACAGAAAGAGGGAGAAAATAGAAAAAGTAAAAAAAAAAGAAAGAAAGTAAAATAAAGCAATATTCTTGAAGTTTGTCCACGAACGCCACATTTTGAAAAGATCTAAGAAAGTACCTGCTTAACTCTATGCCAACATACGAACTTGCTCCCCACCTATATATATATATATATATATATATATATATATATATATATATATACCTATATTGTACAAAAGATTTACTGATGGCCAAAATAAGATATAAGCATACCTATCATACAAATATTGCGACAGTAAACAGGTGTGGCTATTCTTGATGAATAAAAAAGGAGCTGTCTTTTTATACGCTGTTCGTTCATTTAAGTCTCTTGGTTTACAATAAAAATGTTAAAATTTTCCTCTCATATGATTAAGTTTAGAAAAATGTACTTTGTCGGATTCTTAGATGTGTCTGCTTTTTGTCCTGAGTTTTGTAAATTATGTCGGGGTGGTTCCTGATTGTCTTTTGGGATATGCTGTTTCATTTTTGTAGAGTTAAAAAAAAAAAGTACCAAGAAAAAGGAAAGTTATAACGTACACTTTGTTAGAACATTACTTATTTACAAACATTTTTATTCTATGTACTGTGTCTCTTCAGGACGTAGGCGATCATGCCTCTCCATGACTTCCAATCCTTTGTAGCTCTAAAGCAGTGTTTGTTTATACATTATCCCTTTCCCCCACTGTTCTTCCATGCATTTACACAAGCTCATTAGGGACGTTACTCATAGTATCCCCTCTGTCCTGTTTGCTTTCACCATGACCTGTGAGTTTCAAATTTTTCAAGCGTTCTTTCTTCATTAATATGCCCTAAAAATTTCTATTGTTTCTTTCTGATTCTGTAATCCGGATGAGTTTATTTGTACACGTTGGGTGGATGAGCGTTATTATACATCCTACTGATGTCTGCGGTCCTTGATACTTCATTAGACACACGCACACATATATTCGACACCATCACTTGAGAAGACACCAGAAGTGTTGAAATAAAATGGCTATTTTTGTAGTAATGTTATAACATGTTTATGTTATATTTTCTGAATAACTGAATATATATATATATATATATATATATATATATATATATATATATATATATATATATATATATATATAATTTAAAAGTTATTTTTAGTTGATACTCATATTTGAGTAGACGCGCCATTTATTAATTGTACAGTATATTTATTTATTTTCGTCTACCGCCTGAATATTCAAGAGATCTTATTAAAGAAAAATATGCGCTCTCCGGTAGGATTCGAACTTGCGTCCTTCTGGTCAGAGAGAAATCGTCGTTAGATCCAATATATATATATATATATATATATATATATATATATATATATATATATATATATATATATATATATATATATATATATATATATATATATATATATATAAAAGATTAGTATAAACAATTTGTAGTGGCTACATGTGCACACATTCCTGTTTTTTTTAAACAATGAAATTGACATCTACCGGCCTAGATCATCGTGGGGTACATTTTATTTAATAAGGCTTTCGAGGGTCTACATTGAGACATGTTAATTTCACTCTTAAATAAAAGAATGTCTACTAAAAGTTAAATATTCAATAAAACAGATAAAATAAAATTTATAATATATATATATATAATGTGTGTGTGTGTGTATGTATGTATTTAGGCAAAAGTTTTGGAGTTACCCTCTGGGCGTAATCATTAGAATGTTTCATAACTTATTTGCCTTCATTCCTATTAAGCTAGGATGCTGAAACTATTTAATCCATTGGCGCATGCAGTTGAATTTTTTGAGAGGGGCTATCCCAAATTTTAAATCCGCCTGTTCTACGATTGCCATTAGCCAGTAAGGTAGATTAGGCAAAAAGGGCTAACATTTTAAAGAATATTCATGCAATAATGAGTTAATTTCTTTATTATTATTATTATTGATGAATATATGATAAACCATTCGGGAAGAAAAAGTCTCTTTGTATCAAAGTGAACTATTAAATTAGCTTTTGAGAAATTTATGCAACTTTCATATTTTAGGTGATTCTTCTAAGTCCAGATGGCCACCCCCAAACTTTTGTCCGGTAATATATATGTATAATGAATTTAAATTGATTGGAAGGAATCTTTAATCGCTAAAAATGGCTGATTTTAACCATATTTACAATTCTTTCAGCACAACGTAATTCTCTTTATTAAAAATCTTTCAAAAATAAAATATACTTTTCTGAAACTGTATTTGAGGAAGATTAGCTCTTTTAAAGTTTAACTAATCTGATTTGAAACAAATATTACTTTTAGTTTAAAATGTTATTGAAAACCATTTTCTAATAAGGAGGTGACTGTTTTCTGAGGTGTTGACAACCGGAAATTTAACTAATTTCTTCTACGGGTGGATATAGTTATAAAAATTACTTAACTAATATAACGTGAACGACTTTTATATATAATTTTTTTTAACTTTTCAGTAATCTTAAAAAATTAGGAAAATATTCTAAGTAATGCAATATTTATTGAATTTTTGATTTGTTGGCTTTAAATTTACTGTAGTTAACCGCTCTTATTTTCTGATAATATCATTTATTTTATGGACATCTGTATTTACAAAAATCGGCGCGTTTAAAAATACAAAAAATTCAAAAATTGAAAATATTGGGGGCCAATGAATTGTAGTAAGCTGTTCCATTTACGATTATTAAATATAGTTTTTATTTAATAAGAATATCACCTAACCGGTACAAATTAATACAGAATTTTAAAAGATTTAAATCTTTATGAATTATTCGAATTAATTTTTTTTTAAACGTAACAATTCTTATAAGAATTTCAATTTTTTTCTTAAGACAATAGTGTCTATAATATATCTTATTCATAAAAGCAATTAAAACCTTTTCTAATTAATGTTTTAGATTTATCGCATTTTTTTATTTTTATAATTCAAAATGACTTCTAAATTAAATCCTAAAAAAAAAAAATGATTTCTCGAAATTTCATAAAATAAGTGTGGGTAACAGATGTAAATAATTTTTTAATCAAAACTTTCTAAAAATTAGACACTTCTAAACTAATCTCATTTATTTGTGATTAAGTTCTGGAAGTGTCATCAAAATCAGACAATTATTTGATTTTTATAAGAATTTCCAAATCAAGGTTCTTCACCGGAAAAAGCGCATAAAAAACTAATTGTAAAAATTACGTTTCGAATTTTTGAAATTTTTTTTTTTTTTTTAGAAAATCTTGGTAATTTTTTTTTTTTTTACCTATGTTACCCCCCGCACCTCGCGACACACACACGCTTACTTAATTTCATGAAATTTCGCGAAATTAAATTTTCTTTCCAGATTTTTTTTTTTTAGTTAAAAGTAGGACTCCTTCGAGAACTGAAAATCATTCAATTTTTCAAACTTTTACTATTTGTACTGGAAATCTGATCCGAACGGTAAACTAAAAAATGTAATCAAACTATGATATTATTTAATTAGTAAATAAGTGTGGGTAACAGATGTAAATAATTTTTTAATCAAAACTTTCTAAAAATTAGACACTTTTAATTGCTTTTGTAGTAAGTTATATTAAGGACACAATTGTCTTAAGAAAAAAAAGATCGATAAATAATTAATTTTTACAAGAATTTTTCATTTTTAAAACTTTTAATTATAATAATTTATAATAATTTAAAAATCGTTTAAAATTCTGCATTACTTTCTTTTAGGTGATATTGTAATTAAGTGGAAACGAAATTTACGAATCCAAAATTGAAACGCTTACTTTACGTCGTTTTACTATTATATTTTTAAAATATTTTTATTTTTTATTTTTCCCCCTATTTTTCATCTATGGTAGCCTGAACGTAGCATTTTTATGAAAAAGTCTCATGTAAGAGTTGTCCTTCATTTTCAGAGAAATTCGTTTGTCTGCAATTCGTTATTCATTACATGTTTGCGTCTCAAATTTAAAATAAAAATATAAATTAATAATAAATAAAATACCACAACATTTCATAAATTATTGAGTTATCTCTATCATGGTATTTAAACTTCCTAATTAATCTAAGAAATTTGTATTATTTTTTTCAGAAAGCATCTTCAAACGTAACTAAGTCAATAAAATATTAGATAATTGCTGAAAATGTTAATTTGTAAAAATTACTAGGTAGTTAAAACCCAGCCAAAATGCGTTCACTTAGATTTCGTAAATTTGTCAATTCTGGTCATCCTTACTAGCTGTCAACACCTTTGAACTGATCGATAACGTCAACATGACATGAGAAAAACAGGACCCGTGGTTAAGAAATGCTCGAATGCTATTTCTTTGTGCTATAAGTAATATTTGTTACAAATAAGATTAATTTAACTTTAAATTTGCTAATTTTATTCAAATAATGTGTCAGAAATATATATTTTACCTTTTGAAAATTTTTAAAACCGATAATTAAATATTATTTTAAAACTTGTTAAAATGTAAGAAATGGTCGCCAGTAAACAGATTTTTTGAAATCAAGCAATATATTTGACATTCACATTTATATAATTTCTAGTTGAAATACACCAAAGTATTTTGCCTACTGGAAATAGTCAATTTAATCATTTATCTTTCAATTAAAGCTAAAAAGAAATCTTCAAGATTGCGTTTTCATTTATTTAAATTTTTAAAAATCTTAGCGAAAAAAGTGGAAGTACCTATAATAAAACAATCCTCTGGTCTTTCCTATTACAGTGTAACCCGGATATAAGAGAGTTGTCGGGACCAGAGAAGAAGTCTCTTATATCCGGGTTTGTTCTATTATATATACATTAACACAGGCTCTAATGTGGGATCAGATAAAATCTCTCTTATATCCGGGTTACAATGTATTAATAACATTTACACACACGCAGTAGTTCTTATTGGGCAGAGATGCGTCACGTGTATAAATGCAATAGATATTATATATGTGTGAGGAACATATTTGATGTTAAAGTGTGTAAGAGCGTGTAAGCAAAGAAACCCTTGTTATGTATGGGTTTATGTAGGGCGGTAACGTTAATCCATATAAGTGTGTATGGAAGGAAAAACTACAAGTGTCACCCTCGTATTTTGTCGGTGAAATGTAGCGACATAGTCTGTCTATATTTCTGAGATGAGGTATTATGTACATTATTTACATTATTCGGACTATTGTCCTCATTTTTGTCGCCATATTTATTACAACGTTTCAGCCGTTGTACGCTCCGGCCTTCTCCACTGCCATAACCGGGTATTGAACTCTCACTCTTTGGGTCCCGTCACTGGATCCAACCAACGCCTTTATCCACTGTAAAGGCAGTGGAGAACTTTCAGAGGGAAATTAAGAGGAGATAACTGATAACTGACATCCATCAAACATGGCACGTGGAACTAGAACAGTCTACCCCAGTGAGCGAAATAAAGGGTTCAGTTCGACATTCCAACCACCTGAAAAAGGCCGGGCGTACAACGACCGAAACGTTGTAATAAATATGGGGACAAAGATGAGGACAATAGTCCGAATAATGTAAATAATGTACCGACGTGTTGCAAAATAATATTGTACTATAAACGTTATTTTTCAAGATAACGTTTTTATGATTCCTATCAAAATAACAAAGATTAAGACACCAGACTGGATAATTCAGGATACAATGACAACTCAAAACTGCAAATAATGTTAAGAAGCCCTAAGTGTGTAACAGCCGGATTGTAATGATATTAACAACAATAATGAGGTTGCATGTTCGTATGTTTCATGATTCAGACAAAGACTTCAAAAAATATCAGTGATTTTAGGGAATTTATTGAGTGAATAGGATTTATCAATCCAACAATAATGGGATGCGAGTCCGTAGGTTCATGGATGAAGGACACTCATTCGATGACTTCAAGCAAGACCATGAAAGAAACCGAGTTCGGTGACCAAAATATTACGACTGAAATAAAAAAAATAAAAAAAAAGTTTCATAGAACAATGACGGTAATTAATTTTGAAATTTCACACAATTCATTAACTAAGAAATCTTTTTTTTTTTTTTTTTTTTTTTTTAACAGAATATGATGAAAGTGCGGATGAATGTTTTTGATTTTATAATAACAGATTTATCGAATAAATGAAGAAAAAAATAAGTTTTTTTTTATATCTGACAAAATAAAATATTTTTCTTATTTTGAGATGTATCATTCTTCAGGATGGTTTTGAATTCAGAGTTTTCCTTCTCTTAGATTGGTTGCTACTTCAAGTACGGCTATTTAACCTATAGCAGTGAGGAGAAAAGATGTTTTCATATCTTTCCCAAGAGTATTTGTTCGCAAGTGAAAATAAAGAACTAAACCTGAATTCGAACTCGTCTCGACGATTTCTCTTTCCGTGTCTCTAACCGTTACATTAGTCGAGAGACCTATCTCCAAGGCTTGGCTTACGGCTATATCACGTTGAAACACCGGTTCTCGTACGATCACCGAGTTAAGCAACGTCAAGCCTGGTCAGTATCTAGAAGAGTGACTGCTTGGTAATACCAGATCCTTTAAGCTTGGATGTGTGGCTGGTGTAATGGATAATGGCTCAGAATTGTTAACTGGAGAGCCGAGTTCCAATTCCCGTTGGGTTCTTTATATTCACTTACACGCAAATACCCTTGGGAAAGGCACGAATACGCATCTTCCCCGCTCAGTTATGGGTTAATTAGTAAGAACTATATTACTAAACCTTTATTATATCTCCCCCTTCTAAACAAAATCCCGTCCTGGGTATGGCGATAAACTACATTCGCGTCCTGGGTAAGACGATGAACTGCGTCCAGCAGCGGGTCCTCTGGTCGGGAGGTTTTGAAGACCGTGGTGTTTCCGTGTCCAACCCTGGTCCGGTGTATTGGCGCCTGTTGGAATCCCAGCTATGGGTAGGTGGTTGACCTCCGGGCTGGGGTCGGAGCACTGTGAAGGTGTAGGGATGGGTTTTAGTCCCAGAAGTGCTTTGCAGAAATGTTGTTACTAGCAAGAAATTTTTGAAGAAAAATTATTGCCCGCTATACATTTTCGAAAAAGAATAAAAATATCTTGTCGGTATTGAGTGGCTCATTAGGATTGTGTGCCGTAGAACAGGATAAACCAAACCAAACTATGCATTTTTGAAAAAAAAAAAATTACCAGCGATACATTTTTGAAGAAAATATATTACCAGAAATAGATTTTTTAAGGATAAAAATTACCAGCAATACATTTATGAAGAAAAATATTACCAGCAATAAAATTTGTCAGCATCAAATAACCCACTGTGGTTGATATGCCGTAAAATAAAACAAAGCAAGGCAAATCCAAACAAAATCTTACAATCTAAAATATTTTCTGGCTTTAAATAACCTGCAAAGGGTCGATAAGCCGTAGAATCAATGAGCATTTCAACAGTGTGATATACAAAGATTTTCTGCCTCTTTATACGTAGCTTCAGTTACTCGTTGTGAGCCCCAGAAATAAACAGTTTCTAAGTTTTAATTTATAATGGTCCCGATGACACGAGTAGTGACACTGGCAACTTGTATATGCCAAAGAGATTCTGCCAAGTGTATCCTTTAAATGAAAAGGTGAAAATTATAAACTTAACAAGGAAAGAAAAATAATAGCTGCTAAGATCTACGGTACAAACGAATCATCTATTATTCATATAGATTTTATGACAATATATGACTGTAATTGTTCTATTTTGTTATTAGTTATTGTTAAATTCTTATTGTGTCCAACAAGATCTACGTTATGAACAAAGCTTCTATTACATATTATAAATGTCCTATTTTATTGTTTGTTATAGTTAATTAATATTTTATTTCGTTTCATTTATAAATTAAACTTGATTATCTTAATTATGCATGAATGCGAAAAATCTCTATCTATAAAAGGCAGGATGTATGTAACGAATGCACGACCGCAATTTTCGACGTATTTGTACAAAAAATTTACATGCATATGCTCCAAGTTAGCGATAAAGGCCAAAACCGACTTTGCATTTCCCAACTCCCATCGATAGTGGAAATAATCGATTTTTTCATGCTTCTACGGCAGTTTTCATGTAGTTTGCGGCCATTTTCTACTGGCCAGCGTGAGAGCCAACAACTGACTGACACGAATGTTAATTAGCATGCTAGCATGCAAAAAAAAAAAAAAAATCGATAGCTGCATTCGTCACAAGTGGGAAAAATTTAAATCTGCATGGTACTTTACTCCAATTGGGTCATTGACTTGCTGAAACTCAACGTTGATTCTGATTCCGCAGAACTGGGTTGGATGTGAAAAAGTATTTGTTGTTAACATTCTTTTTTTATTCGTTTTTTCCAGTTACGCGTCCTTTTTAAAAGGTGATCGTTTTGTGTTCATTTTGTTTAGTTCTTTTTTCGTAACAGATTTAATGTTTAGTATAGAACTTAGAAAAAATTCGCAGTGTGAGATAGGCAAGAAGTAAGGCATGTAGCAACATCAGCACGACAAAGTGCACTCCTTTAAAGGCAAGGAAGGGGAAAAAATATTTTAAGTCAAGTGATAGCGATTGCTGTATGAGTCGTACGATTTTTGAATCAAGCACGGGCAACGCCGGGCCATGCTGCTAGTTCTTCATATAGATTTTATGACAATATATGACTGTAATTGTTAATTCTATTTTATTATTAGTTGTTGTTAAATTCTTATTGTGTCTAACAAGATCTACATCATGAACGAAGCTTCTATTACATATTATAAATGACCTATTTTATTGTTTGTTATAGTTAATTAATATTTTATTGCGTTTCATTTATAAATTAAACTTTGTCTTAATTACGCACGAATGCGAAAAATATTACATAAAGTTTGGTGTTATCCACAGTTTCAAGTATCCGCTTGAAATTGTGGATAATACCGAAACTTTGGATAATACTTGAAAGTTGGTACCTATAATCAAGGGAGACATCTGTATTAAGCAACTTTGTAAGGCCAAGGAGAGTTCTGATGATGTGAATTGGGGATAGTTCTCTCTACTAATGCAACGGTTAGAGACGCGAAAAGAGAAATCGGCGAGGCGAGTTCGAATTCAGGTGTAGTTACTTATGTTCATTTTCGCACAAATACTCTTGGTAAAGGTATAAATCCATCTTTTCTCCCTACTAGGTACAAGTTAAATAGAAGTACTTGAAGTAGCAACCAATCTAGAAGAAAGAAAACTCTGAATTCAAAACCATTCTGAAGAGAGATGGGTTCCTTCATGCTATATTGCCCTAGACACACCAATGCTGTTATAGCTGCAGTAAATGTGGTGCCCCTACGATCCTAATGAGCTGCGGGATATGTGACGAAACTATCGTATTCAGTGACACGCATTGCTGAATAAGGTAAGTGTGTTAAATTTAGTCACGTGAATTAAGTACATGTCAAGATTACTTGGCTTTGAACACGGGACTCGCGTATCTAGAGCGACCAGTAAGTCAGCCACAATCAGAATAAAAAAATGTGCCAAAACACTCATTCTCTCTGCGTTCATCATAAGGCGTGTGGTGTGCGGTGTTGCAGCCACGTTGTTGGAGGCAGGAAAACGATTTCAGATGAGAAAAGATTGTCCCTTATTCAATCCAGTCGACTAGAAATAAAGAAGCCTTGTCCCTCTTTCGACTGTCCTTTCCTTCTCCATTCTACATCCGAATAAATCAACTACAACTACCGAAGTCCGTGTTGTAATTTTTTTTTCCACACCCTACCACTAAGATCATCACCCTTGCAAAAACGCATTTTATTACAGTAAACTATGCCTAAGTTGTTGGTGGGTGTACATCAGTGTAAAAATGACAGCGATACTAAATGGATGGTCATAAATGTAGCGGCCATGTTCGACGCGTTTTCTTTGCGTTCCTCAGTCACGATAATTTCTTAGCCGGTCAGCCATGATGTTATATATGGGGGATTAGTTTTGAGTAATTCGAACTTGTGACCTTCACTTGATTGGGTCAACTGAATAAACATGAACGCTTGATGAGAATGGGGGACCGACTTGACATGTTGCAGTGATTGCTGAATGTTTGAACAGAAACGGCGACTGATTTCTGTCATAAAAGAATGGTCGCCAGACTTGATGAGTGGGTGAATGAGTCACTGCAGGACGGCGTTGAAGTCGGATATTAATCACTACTCACTAATCGTCAGTCAGAGAGAACGGTACGGTAGGCAGAAGCCGTCCCAATTGAATATAATTTAAGTTGGAAAAGGCGAACATTGTGCAAGTTTACAGCTTGCCATTTGAATGGCGCGTTGGGATTCCAATTGGAATTGATGTATGTCGCTCGATAGTTGACCGACAGTTAAACGCCCTGGGGTTCGATTTCTGTTCAGACCAGAATTGGTGTGGGGAGAGGTAGGTCAAATGAAAGGGATCTACAGTTTTCAGGAGGCCTACTCATCCCGTGAGAAGCAAAGGAGGACACTTTGGCAAATAGTTTGTAAAGAGAGTCAAATTAAGTAGTTCTTTAAATACCATAGGTAGTCCTATCTCTCCACATTTTCTTTTTCTTTAACATCTGTGCATTGGAAAGATGGTGGAATAGTTTTTTGTTTTTTTCTTCACCAAGTTATGCGAATTAAATTGTCCTAAACTTCTTTTATAAATCCGACATTATTTTTTATTTCTATAAATGTTTTATTTAGTGAGTACACATGTTTCTAAACAGTGAAATTAATATCTATCGGTATAGAGATCGAAGGTCTTATTAAAGAAAATGAGTCAAAGGACATGAATCTAACCTGTATTCCTTTTTTAACCTGAAAAATTACCTTCAAGCCAGGCTTAATTTACATATAAGTCGCGAGAAGCCATTATGTAGAGAGAGAGAGAGAGAGTTGATGTGGAGAAACCTATCACTTGACTGTTGGTTCGGTCTTGCCAAGAGAAGGGAAAACACCCTGAATGAAAGTATTACTGCAATGAACTCACGAAACTTCGAAGTCGGCATAACTGAACCAACACCACTCAGTTAAGTGATGTTATATTAACGCTCTATCCTTATCTTTTGATATCGAGCACTTTATGATAAAAAAATCTACCTGTCTAAAATGCTTCCCCATCAGAAAACTACGGAAAAAAACAATTTTGGCGCCGAAAAAACTTCTTACAACTTATACTAATATATATATATATATATATATATATATATATATATATATAAGAAGATCATTCGATTTCGGTCAATTGATTTCCTAACGCTTGAGTCCATATGAAGTGAGATGAAAAGAAAGTATGTATATTTCATTTAATACCCACCAATACATTTCCAATACACTTGATTTTCCCTCATCCTCCTCCTACACACTTTTTACCACGTCTCACGTCGTGCACTTATTCATTTATTTACTTTTAGAATATAGCGTTCATAAATATTTTACTTTTTAAATTTTTTAAATAATTTTTCTATAGTTAAAAGGTCTACAAGTTAAATATTTTTCTTTTGATATGTGTATTGACCACTTTTTTAATACTTCTAATTCAACTATTACCATTAACATTTTATTTATAAATATATATATATATATATATATATATATATATCAGTCAGTTATGTACCATGCGTGATACACGCTTAGACGATCATGTACTTTGTGATACATGACTGACGAGTCTCCCGCAGTACTTTTTTTTCCTATTTTTTTCTGTGGTAGACCAGTTGCCATGCTATTTACCCATAGCTAGGTGGGGGAGAGAAGAAGAGGATTCATACCTTTCCTAAGTGTATTAGCACGTAAGTGAATGTAACGGATTCGACTGTAATTCGAACTTGGTACTCCGATTCCTCAATTCGAGCCGCTCTCCATTACTCCACCTGTCTTTTATATATATATATATATATATATATATATATATATATATATATATATATATTATTTAAAAATATGATTCCAACACGCTACATAAGAGTTCTCATGTTTCAAAACAAGAGCCGAAAACTTCAATATAATTATTTGAATTCAAATAATTATATTGAAGTTTTCGGCTCTTTTTTTGAAACATGAGAACTCTTATGTAGCGTGTTGGAATCATATTTTTAAATAAATAATTATATTTATGCTCTACTTTTGTATCGAGCACTATTTTTTTCAATAATAACAAAAATACTAAAGAACTTTGGATTACTTACCTAACGAGTTCTTTCCTATTTTCTATATATTTGCATATATATATATATATATATATATTAACAAAATAAGCATTACTGAAATTAACACTTTCGCAACCACCTCCCAGTAGCCATGGGGCCCCCACGCGGTTGAAAGGTTCGGAGTAGTAGGCACAGGCTCTGTCGATTATTATAGATGAGAATTGATAATATAACTTACGTAAAAAAAAGTACAAAAATAGAAAAAAAAAAAAACGCTGTTGAAACTAGCCCTTTTGGGGTTCCATCCTCATCGGGGATTCCTGCGTAGTACGCACCGCAGCGGCCATGCAGATACACAATGTATATTGTTAGTTGATGATTGACAATGTAACGTCAGTTTAAAAATAATTTTTTGAAATGGCGGATGACCATAAAACAATGCTGAAAAAAATGGCAGAGGCCACAACGGGGACCCCAAAAACGCCGCTCTGCGGTCGATGTTTTCGGGGGTAAAACGCACTGGTCCTGACAGTATTAAATATTGTTGAAGTTATTGCTAATATCTTTTGTCAAGATTTACAAAGCCTACGTTTCGTTCAATTTCACAAACGAATCGATGAAATTTGAATAAGCGAATTTGTTTGGAAAAAACCCTACTTTGGGGTTTTTACGTACCCTTGTAATAACAACTGTACTTTATACCCCCTCACCTGTTTGCACTTCTCCCAAAATTTTGGTTTCAATCGGTCAATGTATGGCTCTTTTAGAGGGTGTGACGGACGGACTAAAAAGGAAGTCACAGAATTTTATATATAGATATGAGCGATGTGGTTTTCTGTGTGCGTATTCAATTGATAAAATACATTTGTTGGTAGCTTGTAGAGAATATATATCCAAGACGCGTCTGATTCGATGTGTGTATCACAGTGTTTAACAGATAAACAATTTACAACACTGATCTCCCCGCCTTCCAGCGACGAAAGATCAGCCGCAGTTACGAAACTAAATTCAACCATTAATCCTTGTCCTTTGTTTACAAATTGCATTGTCTGCAGCCGACAATTAGAGGTGAGGAATAGTTTTAATAGCCAACCATCGGCGAAATATAAACATGTCAGAATCTGAAATATTCATACGGGCCCTTAGAGCTTGGTGTTTTGGCTGAGAACTGGAAGTTCCAAGGTATTAATCAATTTAGGTGCTCGTTTTTTATTAAAATGTGTTCTTGAAAATAAACCTTTCACGCTGTTAATCGTACGTTCAAGTACCCACCACACACACACACACACACACACACACACATACAGTAGCGGCCATAATATAAGGAACGGAAACAACAAAGACATAAATATGTGTATTACTTAAAAAGTAATGCATGATTAGCAATGAAATTTTTACCGAATAAAGATTAGGGTGTAATGCATAAATATTATACAGTTACAAAAATTTACATAATAGTTTTTTTTTAAATAAAGATTAAATGGAACAAAGGAAATAAGCTACTGGACAAAAGTTAAGGAACGATCTTGTTAATACTTGATTGTGAACTAAATATCAATAAAATTTAATATTTGGTAAACATCCCCTTATTTTCAATGACTTCTCTGCATCGTCGACCACATGATCTAATTAATTTCTTGCAAAAATCAGCAGTAATTCCCTCCAATTCGTCTTTCAATAACTCCCATAGGTGATCCTGGTTTTTCGGGTTTCTTTTCTGAGCCCTTTCTCCAATTATCTTCCAAACATTTTCTATTGGATTTAGATCGGGGCTCTGGGCCCTGGGCTCTGGGCTGGCCACTTCATTAGGGCGATTCCTTCTTCTTCAAATAAATCCATAACCTTTTGAGCCTTGTGGCAAGGTGCATTGTCCTGCATGAAAATAGGAGATTCATAAAGATTATGGTGTAATCTTGGCACCATATGCTGCTGAAGAAGCCTTTTGTAAATCTCAGCATTGATGTTGCCATGTATGCGGATGATAGGGACAGCTCCTGCAGATGAAATCAGTCCTCACACCATCACACTGCCGCCACCAAACATAACGTTTTTCTTGACACATTGAGAAGACAGTCTTTCACCTGTTCTATGGCGTACGTAAGTTTTGCCCTCAGAACCAAATATAGTAAACTTGGACTCGTCACTGAAATGAACTGTATCCCATTGTGCGTCAGTACAAACAACATGTTCTCTCGCATACTCTAGGCGTGCCCTTTGGTTTCGCTTTGAAATGAAAGGCTTCGAAGCTAGAATACGGGCATGCAATCCTGCATTTTTTAACCTGCGAGCAACCGTTTTCCTTGAAATCTTATCTGTCTCTTCATTAAATTTACGGGCAATTGATGTAGCAGTTTCAAAACGGTTTTTTGTAGATATTCTAACAATTCTTCGATCTTCTCTTTGCGATGTTTTTGGAGGTCTGCCGGTTCGTTTTGCATCTAACGTTCTATCGGTTTTATACCTACTAATTACACGATGAACGACACTTTTAGACCTATGAACAATATTAGAAATTTCTGAAATTGACTTTTTTTTTTTTCTTGATAGCGAAAATGAGTTTTTAGGAAGGATTTTCGCAAACTGCTGTTCCTGTTTTGCAAAAAGAAATTGAAGAGATTGAAGAAAAAAACTCATTATCGCTTCAAAAGAGAGCGTTTTGCGTGTAGAATTTGCCATATTGCTTTAAAATAAAGTCCTAATGATAAATGAACTTTTACTTATTGTTAAAAAGCTACATCGAGTTTTTTAACAATGTAAATTAGAAGTTTATGCAAATTATTAACTTTTGTCTAGTAGCTTATTTCCTTTGTTTCATTTAATTTTTACTTAAAAAAAATATTATGTAAATTTTCGTAACTTTGTATAATATTTATGTATTACACCCTAATCTTTATTCGGTAAAAATTTCATTGCTAATCATGCATTACTTTTTAAGTAATACACATATTTATGTCTTTGTTTCCGTTCCTTATATTATGGCCGCTACTGTATATATATATATATATATATATATATATATATATATATATATATATATATATATATATATATGTGTGTGTGTGTGTAATTGTTTTCTTGAAATTATTTTTAAAATAATTAGGTTGGTGCAAAAATAATGACGTAATAATGTCGTTTTTTGACGTTAAAAAATACGTCAAAAAACGACATTATAACGTCATTATTTTGCACCAACCTAATAATATTATGCTCTGTCGAGCTCTGTTCCTTAAAAATAATTGTTAAAGAACTCTGGATTATAAATCTGACTGTTCTTTCCTCTTATTTGAATATTGTATACCTCCACTGATACACTAAAATATTAGCATACCATGATAAATAAATGTCTGAAACTTAATAAAAACAAAGCTTTTTAGTCAAAATCTTTATATTATTATTAAGAGGAAAGCCCAAAAGAGTTTTTGATTATGAAATATCTTCTTGATTCGTTTCAGAACGCTCGAAATTTTAGTTAAAAATCTTGTTTGTTTGTTTTTTGTTTTATTTTGGGTTTTTTTTTTTTTGCGTCAGTGGGAGACCAAAGATTACTGTAGGAAATTTTAGCGTCTTTTTTGCGGTGAAAAACACTTTGATTTGAAAATTCTTGGAAAACTCAAATAATTGCCACTTTTTAATGAAACCTTAAAGACTTATTCACAAATGAATGAAATTATTTTAGAAATTTTTTTTTTTTTTTTTTAAATCTTGGTAAAAATTTTTTTTTTTTCGTCTGTTAACCTCCACTTATTTAATTTTATGAAATTTCGAGAAATTAAATTTTATCTCACTTAATATTTATATTAGTTAAATGTAGAACTCATTGCAGAATTTAAATCATCAATTTCTTTTTGCAAAACAGGAACACTAGTTATCGAAAAACCTTCCTAAATCGTAAAATATAAAATGCAATAACTGAGACATTATTTCATTAGAAAACTTTTAATTGCTTTTATGAATAAGATATATTATGGACACTATTGTCTTAAGAAAAAAAAATGATAAATAAAGAATTATTCCAAGAATTGTTTCCATTTTTTTAAAAATTAGAATAATTTATAGTTTTAAATATTTAAAATTTTTGTATTAATTTGTACCAGTTAGCTGATATTAAGTAAAAACTATATTTACTAATCATAAATGCTACAATTCACTGACACCTAATATTTCAAAAAGAATTTTGAATGTTTTTGTATGTCCATAAAATTGCAGATATTTGTAAATACGGATGTCTATACACGACGTTATCAGAAAATAAGAGATAATTTTAGTAAATGTAAAGCCAAAGTAATTAAAATCAGTAAAACGTCAGCCTACAGAGAATATTATCCTAATTTTTAAAGATTACTGGTTAATTAAAAATTATATAGAAAAGGCGCTTATACTCATCAAGTAATTTTTACAGATATGTACATCGTAGAAAAAAATGAGATAAACTTCCCTCTGTCAGCCAAGCCGTCAACTTCTTGCATAAATACTTACCTCCGTATTAAAAAATGCATTTCTGCGATATTTTAAACTAAAAGTAATAATATTTATTTCAAATAAGACTAATTAAACTTTAATTCAGGTAATATTCCTCAATTAAATTTTCAGAAAAGTATATTTTATTTTGGGCAAGATAGTTTAATCAAGAAAAGTATATTGTGATGACAGATCGGTAAAAATGATAATAATTCATTTACTTTTAGTGATTTCAGAGCAAAAGAAACTTTTCCACTCAGTTCAAATTTATTTTAAAATACAACAAAAGTATTTTATCTAATGAAAATATTAAAATTCATCTATTAGCTTGAAATTCAAACTAAAATAAAAGCTTCAAGAAAGATTTTCTATTTTTAAAAATTATAAACTTTACGTATCGCATTTCTGTGGAGGCATCTAATATATATATATATATATATATATATATATATATAATCAACTACCAGAGAGAAATTTTCCTGTCTACAATCAGCATGGTCGATGCTCGACTCCAGGGGAATGTCTCACTGCTCCTTCTTGGCCTCACATTTTCGTCTAACTTGAGGTGGACCAACTACATTGAATCAATAGTTGCATTTATTGCAAGGACAGTTGCTTCACTGTGTCGTGCCAGAAGTTTTTTTTTTTTTCGTCAGTGTTCATCTTACACATCTCCAAATCTACCATTCGTCCGTGCATTGAATATTCCATCCTAACTAGGCATCTCGACATTTTCTCACAGACGTGATGTAGCTTCTCTCTGTCTTTTTTACAAATATTATCATGGCAACTGCTCTGACGAGTTCCTTGGTGCCCTGACTACATGAATTTAAGCATGCTACTAGATTGGTATCTAGTTCCAATCCTTTTACTATTGAAATAGTTACTTCTACTCCAACAGTTTATTTTCTCGAACTTCTCGAATGTGAAGCTCCCTTCCTCTTACTTGCTTTCCTGATAACTACAATCTTCAAAAATTTAAATGCAACATCAATCGCCATCTCCTGTTGTCATGATCTCCGTTCATCGTTAAGCCTTTCCTCAATCCCCTATACCCAGTTTTTTCTCTCACTTTCATTTTCTGTAATCCTCTGCGTGCTAGTGGTACTACCGCCTTGCTTGCGGTGAAATGCTTTATATATATATATATATATATATATATATATATATATATATATAAAATTTGTCAGAGTTAACCTGTAGAAAAAGACAATATGTATAGAGGTAAAAGATAATAGGAAAACTGTAAAACAAGGAAAACTGTGCCGACGCGTTTCGTCTAATGTGGACTTTTTCAATATCACCTTTCCTAAGAGAATTACTACTCTCCCAAGCCACCGTACACAACTATATCAAGAAATCAAAAGAAAATGGTTGAATCCGTCAGCACAACAATAAAAACAATATTCCTACACATGAAAGTACTTGAAGTAATTTTATTTGACAATATGAGTACAATAGCGTTTTCTAACTTCTAGTTACTAAGGACATTTTGTTTGTTGTTAATAGTTACTTTGTTTTCAATAGACTCATTTGGCTTTTTGCCTTGAAAATATCCACATTGGAAGAAACGCGTCGGCTAATAATACAGTTTTCCTATTGTCTTTTACCTATATATATATATATATATATATATATATCACATCTCTACAGAACTAAAAAACAAAACCTAATGTATTTTAAATAATTTAAATATCTTCTTTGAAATTAGATTTTCGTTTTATTTGATAGATAATAGCTTCAAGATAAGCGACAAAAAAATTAAAAGAATTTTACGTACAGTGTAACCCGGATATAAGAGAGATTTTCTCTGGTCCCAAATTAGAGCCATACTTACCTAAACAAAATAGACCAAACCCGGATATAAGAGAAACCCGGATACAAGTGACTTCTCCGGTCCCGTCAACTCTCTTATATCCGGGTTACACTGTATTTAAAGAAAGTTATTAGACATTTGTAAAACGTTTCTATGGTCACTCGTCACATTTCGATTCTCTTAACTTCCACTGTTAATGGAAAATGAAAACAACAAATTTAAATATCTCATAAAAATCCAGTATTTGTACTAGAGATTTGTCTAAAAAAAATTAGAAAACAATATGGATTGAATAACCGGATTTTGAAAAATGTAATATTCATTTTTTGTTTAAAACAGCGAAAATAACGTTTTCCTATGCTTGCTAGCCTGTGGGTTGTCATCAAGGTAATAGGTCAGATACTGTAGTCTTCTACACTTACCCCCACTTAAAACTAAAAAACGGAGGACACTACTGGAATCTAGAAACTGGCATTGTTTGTTTTAAAGCAATTTATCTTTAAACGTATGTAACCAATAGTTTATGAATATAATTTTGTGTTTTTTTTTTTTACTTTTACGAAACTTAGTAGAACTAATTTTATTCTGATATTAAGATTTAAAAAATAACAAAAATGACACTTTTGAGTTATTGTATTTTTTATTTTCTTACCTATTTGATGTCAGAAAAATATTTAGTTGCACTTTTTTAATAGTTCACTAAACTAAAATGACTAAAAATGTGGAAAATTGAAGACTTCTTGAATTGATACTGTTAATTGATTATCGTCACAACAGTTTCCTTTTTGAACTTATGTACAAAAACATCTAAGAGTTGTAAAAATGGAAGATACAGAGAAATTCTTTTAAAAAAGAAAAATACCTTAAACTTTACACTTTTCGATTCTTCAAGCATCTTCTATTTTTATAAAATATCTGTGCTCTTGAAAAGCATGAAGATGTATTTGAAAATCGTACTGAAAGTTAGAAGCAATTTAAAAAATATTAAATGTAGATTTTTTTCTGTCAAATTTTATAAAAAATATGCTTTATTAGATTGTGCAAGCAGCAACTATCAAAAATATTTTTTGAGTTTTATTGAATTATTTTTGGTAAGGCTTGTGACGAACTTTAGAATAACATAAAGACCTATTCAACATAATTTTTCTGGAAATTCATTTAAATCTGAATATTCAAGTATTTTTTATCAATTTTTAAAACGAGTTGCATTATATTTTTTTCATTATTGAAAATGCATACGCACGCACATACACACATATTTCTAATGTTCACACCTACACAAGGATCAATAGCCACTCGAGGTAGAGGGTTGCTGAAATAGTAATATATAATATATACACACACACACACACACACACACGAGTATGGTGCGAGTTTTTATTATCAGTTTTTACGCGAAATATAGGGGTTCGCACTATACACAGTTAATGTTTTTAGAGAGGTTAAAAATCATGCAGTTTCGGTGGCCAGTTGCACTGTACACAGGTATTTTTTTCTGAGCGGGTTAAAATTAATTAAAAAAAAATCAGGGACGCACTATACATGAAGTCGGCTTATACACGTGTATAATTTCGCTCAGTTGCAAATCTGTCCTTTGACGAACCTGCCCCTGAGCGCACTCTGCCCAAAGACAGAGAAGCAACCGAGAGACGATAAAAACCTACCCGGCCTGTACCAGGCATAGTAGAAATTTCCTTTGGTCACTTCCACCTTGTAATGATTCTGTTTATCTTTTATAAATTTTAAAATCAAAACAATAGCTGTTCAAACAAGAGTGGCAAAACAAATTTCATCGAAACGTATGAGCCCTTCATAATATATTATGATCCCTAAACACTTTCTACAAATACTCGTTGATGGACACACACTCTGACAAAACTGGACAAGAGAACAGTAGATTGTTAGAATGTTCAGAAATTTTCTTCCCAACTCAAAGAAATAAATTCAATTTAACGACCTGATGAGAGGATACTATCAGCAAAACTTTGAGTCGAGAATAGATTTAAAAATTTTATTTGTTCTTTTTCTTAATATTGAGCACTTACAATGATTACAAGATTGCTTACCTTAAAAACGTTATTTTTTTTTCGATATACGATGTTTGTTATTAGAGGGATACAGGCAGAACCTCAGACCACATAGTAACACATGACTAACATATTCAGTATCTATATACACTTGATCTCTAATATTGTACAATTTTTCCGCATAAAAATATAAAATTTTAAACCATTATTTTCAGTAAGATGGTATTGTCACAATGGTCGGCCGCGACTAAAATTTTGTCAGGTATCCGGCGACGGCCTCTAGTATCATAGGCATTTAATAAAAGGTAATATTAAGTTGGTTAAAAAATAATGACGTTTTCTAACATATGTTACTATGTGAGAAAACGTCATTATTTTTGCACCAACCTAATATTAGGACTCTGCTATTGGCCATACAGCACTGTTTCCTGTGTGCCGTGATATCATTTGTTCGGGAGTGATTTTGTATTTTATGTACTTTATTCGCTAATATTCCACTCGACGATACATTTAGAAGCAGAAAAGAGTTTTGAAAATCATCAAATTAAAATGTCAAAAACACAATTTTAAAAGTTATTAAAACAACGAATTAATGTTAAACAAGCGCGAAAACAGTTTTTAAACTAAATAAACCAATTTCCCTGAAAAATTGTCTATAGTGTTTCCTAAAATAAAGCCTATATATATATAGTGTGTGTGTGTGTGTGTGTGTGTGTGTGGTTATATATATATATATATATATATATATATATATATATATATATATATATATACACACACACAAAACAGGGTGTATCAAAAATACTTTTACCAACTTTGGGGTTGGGTTTCTCACACCCAAACAAGGATAAATGTCTATATAAACATATGTCCGCAAATCCTTCCTTTTTGAGTTATTAAGTTTAAAGTTTACGATAGACGCCGTTAAATATACAAT
The DNA here is from genome assembly GCA_963932145.1 of Acanthosepion lycidas. Lineage (NCBI taxonomy): Eukaryota > Metazoa > Mollusca > Cephalopoda > Sepiida > Sepiidae > Acanthosepion > Acanthosepion lycidas. Next base: position 57,263,069 of record OZ010573.1, read on the forward strand.
CCAAAAATACTTTTACAAAATTTGGAGGCGGGTTCCTGAAACCAAAATAAGCTAAAATGTTCATATAAACATAACAAAACGCCATCGTTGTAAATCAAGACAGCAACTCATAACAAATGTTCAAAATATCCTCCGCTTGCTTCTACTCACGCATGCACCCGTCGGATCATAGACTGGCGGATCTTTTCAGATAATCCCACAAGGTGTCGAATGTTTTCGTAGGCGCCCATGACACGATGATGAAGCGTCTCCGCATTATTAATGCTTGATGCATAAACCAATTGCTTTGGCTGGCTCCACAGATAAAAATCCAAAGGATTGAGGCCAGGGAAACGTGCAACATATGAAACCGTCCTCTCCTACCCTATCTATCTTTCATGGTAGATGTCAGACAGTGCATTGCGAACAATGTGACTATAATGTGCTGGAGCCCTATTATACATGAACCAAATGCGTTTTAGTATTAGCAGGTCTGGAAGTGTGTTCAAAATAAAGATCCTGTAGACGAGCTGTGAGAACATATGGACCTACCAGCCTACACATCATAAACTGATGCTGGTGTCTAGTCTGTATTGTACCATGGGGATTCCGATCCGCGCACAAAGTCTGGTTGTGTAAAATTGTTATTCCATCTCTTCCAAATGTTGCCTCATCTGTAAACAAGGCTGAAGAGACAAACAACGAATAGGCAGTTTGTGCAATAAACGATCGGCAAAAGTTCTCCCTTGGTGAGTGATCAGAGGATGAAAGATTCTGTACACGTTACAAATAATACGGATACAGTAGGTGCTCTTGAAGTACCTTTCATGCAGTACTATATGACATTCTAGGGCCACTTGATGACAGCCTGTAGAATGTCTTCTTCGTGGTCAGACGTACGAGCAGATCTCGGTCTTCCTCGATCCATAGTTTGTGATGCCACGGATCCTTTCACAGCAACGCAACAATAATCAGCAGCAAGAGTTGGATGACTCTGCTGCCTTCTGTCTGGAAACGCAATCTGATACAGCCGTGCAGTCTCACGTTCATTCGCAGAAATCCTGAATATGAATATGCTGCCATTATTAAACGGAACAATTCTTAGTTAACTCAATAACGTTAAACAAGTTAAACACGTTGAAGATAGACTAGCCACAAATGTACACGAATGACAAATGTAACCTAGTCTACATGCAACAGCACAATTTACCGTAAACTTAATAACTCAAAAACGAAGGATTTGCAGACATATATTTCTTTGGACTTTAGTCCTTGTTTTTCTGTGAGGAACACACCCCAAAGTTTGTAAAAGTATTTTTGATACACCCTATATATACGCTAGACATTTCCCGTCACTGCCACACATCTTTCCATCTCAATTTAACTTTTGAAAATCATAGAAATATCAAACCGGTAAAGTTACTGTAAATAAATTTTCTTAACGATTCCAGTTGCATTTTCAACTTCTTTCTCTTATATATCCACTGAGAAACCCAAACCCATCAATAAATATGAGCACATCTTTAGGTTAGAAAACAGAAGCTCCCATCAATACTGGAAAGAGCTATAACAGTTACTGGAGAAACTTATTTTCTTGAAGTGTTTTAAGAAAAAGGATTCTATAAATTTCAATGATCAATAAATGTTGAATGCTTCCCTATAAAGAAATATTATCATTACCATATGAATATCCTGCCACTGTTAAACGGAACACTTCTAAGTTAACTCACTACTACACACGTTAAATGTTAAAGAGAGACTAGCCACAAATGTACACGAATGACAAATGTAACCTAGTCTACATGGCAACAGCACCATTTACCGTAAACTTAACTCAAAAACGAAGGATTTGCAGACATATATTTCTTTGGACTTTTGTCCTTGTTTTGGTGTGAGGAACATACCCCAAAGTTTGTAAAAGTATTTTTAATACACTCTGTATATATGCGAGACATTTCACAGCATAACCATACATATTTCCATCTTAATTTAACTGTACCGTTTTCATATTTCTTTGATTTTTACATAGAAATATGAAACCGGTAAAGTTACTGTAAATAAATATTCTTAACGATTCCAGTTGCATTTTCAACTTCTTTTTCTTATATATACATTGAGAAACCCAAACACATCAATAAATGCAGGCGCATCTTTAAATTAGAAAACAGAATCTCCCATCAATACTAGAAAGAACTATAACAGTTACTGGACTTGAGAAACGTATTTTCCTGGAAAATTGTTTTAAGAGACAGATTGAAGAGAAAATGGTATAATCAAGATGTTGATATTCCGCACTACTTCAAACAAAAGGTTAGGAAGGAAATTCCCCCGTCATTACTGGAAAGAGCAATAGCAATTACTTGACTTGAAAAACTTATTTTCCTGAAAAAATGTTTAAAGAAAAGGATTTTATAAATGTCAATGGAAAGTAGTACTGGCTTCTCGGTTAATGAATGTCGAATGCTTCCCTATAAGGAAATATTACCATTACCATAGTGTTTTACGATGGTAAAAGAATTAAATGATACTAACAAGATGGGAAATTTAGTTTCTTATCACACACAAACACACACATCCACAAACACACACGTGTGTGTGTGTGTGTGTGTGTGTGTGTGTGTGTGTGTGTGTGTGTGTGTTGATTATATGATTCTGTGTTTTGTCAGCTGGCTGAGCCAATTTTTATTCGCGCAGTCACTTTAAGCTTAATTTAAGGCAATGGTTACTGTTGCCTAGCAAAAACGTTTTATCAACGACCTGCGTTGCCTGATTCTTAACAACCTACTAATTCAGCTCGGAGATACATTGCGAACAATAACTTTTTCGTGGTGTCACTACTTGGCATTTATGAGACTCAGATGAATGCGGCGCTCCTCGATCTAAATGCGAGGAACAGAAGGAAGATTGCTTCTCCAATCCTCCAACTGGGTGGGCTTAGCCAGCCTTGAAAATCAACAATCAGAGCCCTGGCATTTTATCTGGGCTTGAGCACCGACCACGACCTCTAGTGAGAAATACACACCTATATCTACCAAAAGGCAGGTCAACCGTGTTACCACTTTATCGACGTCTGTCTACAAATAGACTGAAAAAAAAAAGACTTAAACTGACAAGATGTCTTTTGTTAGGAATCGAACGCCAATCTCCAAGGTGATAGCTGAGGGATATTAAGCACTGTACAAGCGAAGTTAATCGCATTTATTAGGTTGAGCCATTAATAATTTCAGTTTTTTTTTATTAGGTTTATTCTTCAGAAAAATAAAGTATATTTATATAGATCATTTAATTACAGAGTGTTCCAAAACCGTACTGACTTTTTGAAAGTAGTGGTCAGTTTGAATATATCTAAACATGTATTTCATCTTATTTCATTTCATATTTAATTTAAACCGATAAAATTCCTTGTCAGTCAATAAACATTAATATTAAATTTAACGCTTAATCTTGTTTATATGTCAATAAACACTGCATTTATTGTTCAGTGAGTACATGTTGGGGGACACACTGTATATATATATATATATATATATATATATATATATATATATATATATATATATATATATATAAAGATGGCCTGACGATTGCATATAGCATGAAACAGACTGTCGCCTCTAAGTGTTGACTTGTATGTTCACTTTTATATATATATATACATGTCTTAAGATGTGGTATATTTATGGGATAAAGTGCTAAATATCAGAGATAGAGCTTGTGTAAATATAAAAGTGAACATACAAGTCAACACTTAGAGGCGATGTTTATATATATATATATATATATATATATATATATATATATATTCATTTCGAAATAAACACTGAAATATTTGTTAAAATCGTACACGTTATATATTAACGTGTACGATTTTAACAAATATTTCAGTGTTTATTTCGAGATTTATAATCTTAAAAAGATAAGAACGCTCTGCAAGTTTGGTTTTCCTACTTGTAATTGAGCACTTTTTAACGTGTACGATTTTAACAAATATTTAAATTTCAGTGTTTTTTTTATTTCGGTCTATATATTTTGGCGTCCTCGCAAAATGTACTCACTTTTTAACATCCTATAACTCCTTGAATTATTTTCATTTTTCAGACCCATGAATTTGATTTAATATTTAATTTAAACCGTTAGTCTTTGTAAATCAATGAACATTAATATTTCTTAATGTTAACCATTAACCTTGTTTTAAATGCATTTATTGTCATTTAAAGAATGAATACATTTGGTTGGCACACTGTACTACATTCACCATTATATTGTAATGATTTGCGGCCACTTATCAGGCAACTGTCCGGTAGCTTTTGAGTAAAATTCTACAGGTTTTGATGTGAGAAAACTTTTGGGGAGTTCTTGAATCTGATTCTTACTAGTTAAAATTTTCCAAATCGTAGCGTTTTGCGGTGATCGAAAACGGTGCAAGATCAACTGAGTATGGCGGGTGGACTCGAATTAACCAAGCGAGTTCCCATTTTTTTTCCTGTATTAATTTTGCTTTATGCGGTTTTGCATTGTCATGGATGAGAGCAGCAGTTTTCTTTTAATTCGCTGCCACCGCCGGACAAAAAAAAACAAAAAAAACGTTATGTTAGCATACTCCTAATTTATTCTTAACTGTCACATAGTAGTTAGGATGATACGTTCGTCATTACAATTGGTTACCAAAAACGGATATTACTTATGACTCTAATCTAAATGTTATTAGATTTGTTTTTCACGGGCTCATAGCGAAATAGACTAATGTTCGCTTAAGTCTAATTTATTAGGCGTTATTTACTTTTAAACAAGAAAGCAATAGTTAACGAGTCTGTTTAGTATTAATAATACTAGCAACATGTTAACTGTCACCCTCAGTCACTTTCAACTGCACTTCGTGTGTGACCCACACGGATAGCATCATCAGCACTATCGGCAGCAACATCTTAATCAGAAAGAACATTTCAACATCATCAAGTGGCGTTTTTTTTTATTTTGCAGACGACACAAACAACACGTACAAAACATGTTTACAGGAAAAAGACTCACCTGTTGGGGAGGGGGTATACATACACATCAAAGGATGCCGCCATCATCAATTATTTTCCTCCGCACTGTTCCACCTAACCCGCCACATCCTCCCCTCTAACCACCAGCTCGGCCCGCTCCAATCACAAGAAAGTTTCTTGGGAAGAGTTGGGGTGGTGCCATATGTTAGCCTCTCCCACAGCCTGGAATATTTCCTTTCCTTCTTTCTTTCTGTCCTTCCTTCTTTCTTTCTTTCTTTCTTTCTTTCTTTCTTTCTTTCTTTCTTCTCTTTTCTTTTCTTTCTTTTCTTCTCTTTCTTTCTTTTTCTCCTTCCTTCCTTCTTTCTTTCCTTCCTTCTTCTTTTTTTATCTCTTTATCTCTCTTTTAAAAATTCCTTCTCTATCACCATTTCTCTTTTGATGTACGTCTCTATTTTTTCTTCTTTCAATCTAACCCATGAAGAATCTGCTGGCAAGAGAATACATAGATATCTTTCTCTTTTGCTCTGCAGTACATCAAGTCAATTTATTGTATACAATACCTGTAACTTACTATTGAGTTATCTCCCTTACGCTACTGGCGTCAGTGCAAGGGAGATAACTCGATGGGTAACTCGTAAATACCTTGGATTTACGAAGCCTCCCCTTTTCATGTGGAGGCTGCTTTTAGTCAATTAATAAATGGCCCAGTATCCTCGAACCCTGTCACGCTGGTGTCGATATTCAATTGACCGTCCTTCTTTTAGCGCAATGATGAAGATATTGCCGTAGCGTTGCAATCCCCAGACAAGGGGTGTCTTCTCCAGTAATTATAACGAGAACAGTTACCAAACATTGATCCCGGCCAAAAGGCTATCAAGCGAAGAAGCCGAGAGGAGAAAAACCGACCGTAGGAAAGACCAAAGAACACAATAATAATAATAATAATAATAATAATTACCTTAAAAATTGTATACACATGTGCACTAGTATAGTACAATATACAGGGTATAAAGCAAAAATGTCCCAATTTGTAAAAGCAAAATTGTCCATTTGTTAGATCAAGATTTGAACCGTTGTATGTGAAAAATGATTGAAGATATCTTAATGAAATTCTCCTCGGTTTTCATAACACTATTGGGCTATACTTTGAGCAATAAGAATGTATAATTACTCTCCAAGCTTAACAGAAGAATCGTGATGAAATCGATCATAAATGAAAATGACATGTTCATCATTAATTAATCATAGCTAAGAATCGAAGGCTCATGAAGGATTGATATAAAGTTCAAATATATATATATATATATATTTCCAGGATCATTTTCTGCCTTATTCAAGATAATCTTCGCTCTCTTTAACCTTCTAATGTTCTGTACTCGAGGAACAAGGCGCTTCACACGTTTCACGTACGATTTCCTTTCCAAGTCTTTTTTCACTGCTCTTTGGACTGTCATAGCTGAAACTGGTCTCTCACGTGTCAAACGTCTTATGGATTGAGTTGGATCTTTTCCAATTGATTTCTTTAACTCTAAGTTGAAATGATGATCACTCTTCCCGTTGTGACTTCCTGATCCAGTTTTTCTCTCTAAATGTTCCCCTTTTTTAAAAAAATTTATTCACCGTTCTCTTTATCGTTCTTGAGTGAACTTTGAAGATGAAAACCAGTGTATGGATGTTGGTATTATTATTGAAGGCCCGAATGATCTTTTTCCTTTCCCCATTGCTCATTTGTGAAGACAGTGGGGCTGACACAAAACGATTTTAACCAGTTCTCTTTCTAGACGAATAACTCAAAAGGTTTTTTTACGACAAATGATGTTAAGATGACTAGACGTCTTATTTGAAAACCTGGAAAACAGAAACACAGTTTAGTGTCTTTTTAGATATTAAGCATGTCATGGGATGTGCAATTATGCTGTTACACCCGGTATGTATATTTAATCGGTTCCACACCAAATAAGTCAGTAAAGCCACTAAGACACAAAGGGCTACTGGGTGTGGAAGAATTAGGAACAGAAACATTAATAATGAGCGGGAAGAGAAAAGAGTAATCGGAAGAACAGTAGATAGTGATTGACATTGCATTTACATTTTTGCAGACTCAAGTTGACTGGAAAGCATGGAACCGGATGTATGTATGCTAGATTATATTGTTGCGTATTTGTTGGTCAGTGTTCAAGCCCAGATGAAAGTGTGTGATATTAAGGCTAAGCGTTGCTTCGTACGGCACAAAATCAAATCGGATGGGGCTTGTGTTATTTCAAACTTACATGTGTAGGGGTCTGTCTAACGTGAAAATCAGCATGCCAGGTTCTGTTTTTTGTTTGTTTTTTTTTTTGTTCTTTTTATTTTGTTTGTGTCTTTGTTATTTTTATATCTGTGCTTAAACATAAATCTTTAACACCGGGTGTGAAACATGCCGCTATTTCAACCACGATTCAGGCCAATACGTATATACATCAGTGTGTGCGGATATATGTATATCCAAAAACCACAGGCACAAACCTCCACTGTCAGTTCAAGTTTTACGCCATGAAGCGACCGGCTCTTTGCGTAAAACCTCTTTCTCACATGTTCCTATCTAAACTGTCTGATTCTCATTTTTTTAATTTTGTCGAAAGAAGTCTTTCGCAACCAGACGAAATATTTCTTTCAGTAAGAAATACCAAGTATGCATTTTTGGATTAGACTATTTCACCTCTATTCTAGGTCGTTTTTCAGTTCTAGATTCTGAGCATTTTTTGCATCTTATTAACTGGCGTTAGAATTTTTTAAGTTATTAGTTTTTTTGCCTATTTTTTCAACTGGCAGCTTTCGTCCATTTTTTTTTTTTTTTTGGCTTTTATTTTAAAGTCTTTCATTCGTTCTAATATATATATATATATATATATATATATATATATATATATATATATATAGTTTATGCAAAACTAGGTAATCCGTATGGGTAAACCTAAGGAGGATGGTATCCAGAGTGCTCAATGTAAATTCAGAGCAAATATGTTTGAAAATAAACAGACCACTTTAAGGTTCCATGTAATAAGTTATTTCACCACAACCCTTTAAATTTTTTTCATTTCAACCTTTGGAAGTAAAGTTTGATGATCCAGAGCCCTTTAAAAGGGTTGTGGTGAAATAACTTATTACATGGAACCTTAAAGTGGTCTGTTTTTATTCAAAAATATATATATATATATATATATATATATATATTGTTAAATATAACAGACAATGTATGTCTATTATGTTTGATCATGAGCCGTTTGAAATATATATATATGTATGTATGTATGTATATATATATATATATATACACACACACTGTGTGTGTGTTTATAAAAAAATATAGATTACCAATGGTATTAACTCACTGTTCTAAGTTTCATAAAGTTGTGAAAATAAAAATTATTCCGTATATACTCCCTTAAATAATGCTCTCGAAATAATTTTGATTTTCACACCAGCATAAATATATAATTCACTTTGATGATCTATATTTGATTATATTAGATTAAAGCTTTGTCTAGTGACTTTGGACACATTGGTTTATTTTATAATTTTAAGCTTTTAGTTTATTTTCATTTTAATATGAGTGCTAATATATGTAGATATATATGTGTGTGTCGTTTTGTATGTATATGTATCGTCCACCAAAAATATGCTGAGTATTGAATCTGAAAAGGAACAATGAAAATCTGAGTACATATTTTATTATTCATAATTATGTAGGTACCTCGAAAAATCTTCTAAAACAACAGCATATACCATGATGAAAAAGGGCAGAAAATTTTGTCGTCAAAATGTTTGTTAATAAGTGGAAAGACCAAAGTATTATTTTATTATTTCTTTAATCGTTCCTAGCACGTTCGAAAGTCTGATAAAAAAATCGTATTTTTCTTGCGTCAGCAGTGGGCCAAAGATTAGTATTGGAAATTTAGCGGGTTTTTTTTTTTTTTTTTTTTTTTTTTTTTTCGGCAAAATACACATTGTTTTTGGAATTCTTTCCAAAATCAAATATGAAATTTTCAGAACTTATTCACAAATGAAATTATTATTATTATTTTTTTTTTTTTTTTTTTTTTTTTCGGCAAAATACACATTGTTTTTTGGAATTCTTTCCAAAATCAAATATGAAATTTTCAGAACTTATTCACAAATGAAATTATTATTATTATTTTTTTTTTTTTTTTTTTTTTTTTTTTTCGGCAAAATACACATTGTTTTTTGGAATTCTTTCCAAAATCAAATATGAAATTTTCAGAACTTATTCACAAATGAAATTATTATTATTATTATTATTTTTTTTTTTTTTTTTTCGGCAAAATACACATTGTTTTTTGGAATTCTTTCCAAAATCAAATATGAAATTTTCAGAACTTATTCACAAATGAAATTATTATTATTATTATTTTTTTTTTTTTTCGGCAAAATACACATTGTTTTTTGGAATTCTTTCCAAAATCAAATATGAAATTTTCAGAACTTATTCACAAATGAAATTATTATTATTATTTTTTTTTTTTTTTTCATCTGTTACCCCCACTTACTTAATTTTAGGAAATTTCGAGAAATTAATTTTTCCATCCTCTCCATATTTATAATTGTTAAAAGTGGGACTCCTTGGAGAATTTAAATCACCTATTTTTTTTATCAAACGCAAACAACATCTACCGAAAATTTGATCTGAATCGTAAAATAAAAAAAAATGAATTATTTAAATAGAAAAGCTTTTAATTGTTTTTGTAAATAACATATATTAAATACACTATTTTCTTATGATTTTTTTTTTCGACGAATAATGAATTTTTACAAGAATTTTCATTTTTTTTAAATTTTAATTAGAAAAATTGATTAAATTATAAATCTTTTAAAATTCTGTATTAATTTCAGCCTTTTAGGTGATATTATATTTACTAATCGTAAATGAAAAAAACCTTAGTAGAAATCATCACACACTAATATTTTTAAAAGAATTGTGAATTTTTTTTTTTTTTTTTGTAAGTGTATAAACATGCCGATTTTTTGTAAGTACGGTCGACCCTACACGACATTATCAGAAAATAAGAGATATATAAAATCTCCGTAGAACAACATTAGATCTGTCATCACGCTTTCAGCACGTCATCACCTTGAATAAACAGCTACTTTCGGGTTAAAAATGCATTTCTGCGATATTTTAAACTAAAAATAAGCAATATTTGCTTTAAATCAGATTATACTTTAAATCAGCTAATATTCATCAAATAAATTTTCAGAAAAATATATTTTATTTTTGGAAGATTTTTAGAGAATTACATTTCAAAGAAAGACAACTAAAAAAGGTCGCTAATCAGCTATTTTAGAAAAAGAAGAAGAAAAAAAAACAAACAAATAAAAAACCTTCCAGTCAATTTAGAACAGTTTTTTAAATACAAAGTATTTTGATTATTGAAAATAGTAAATTTAAACTATTAACTTGAAATTAAAACTAAAATAAAAGCTTCGCGAAAGATTTTTCTTTTTAAAAATTAATTTTAAACCTTAGGTATCACGTTTTCCCTATAATTATGTGTGTAGGGAGATCTCTTGATAGAAAGAAACGCAGAAAGAAAAATACATAATATAGTAAGAGATAAATGAAGAAAGTGAAAGTAATAATACAATTTAAGACAGCAGAGAGAGAGAGAGAGAGAGAGTTAAAGAGCAAGAGAGAAGAGAAATTCTTGGAAAAAAAAATTAAATAATGACTACAAAGAAAATGTGTTTACAAAGGTCAACACGTGACCCGTGCAAAAAATATTATAAAAAGATATGTGAATATGGAAGGAGAAAATGATCAAGAGAAAGTGAGGGGAGGGTAATGAATAAAGAGAAAGAATAAAATTAGAAAGTTAGGAGGGAGAGAGAAGAGAAATCAAGGGATAAAGAAAGACAGGGAAGGGAAGGAATAGAAGAAAAGGGGTGGTACTGGTATACGAACAAAATAAGAGAGATTGAAAGAAAAAAAAAACGGGTATTTATTTAAATTGTAGAACGATAAATAAAAAGGAAGTGGAAAAGCGGGATGAAGAAAAAGAAAAAAAAATCTGAACGAGAGCAAGTGAAATACTTGTACGGTTTGGAATAAAAAGAAAATGGCGATCATTTAGAATAGTCATGGGCAAACTGCGGGATGAACGTGGCTCGTTTGGTCTTTCTGAATGGCCCGCTTAATTTCATAAGAAAAATAACGTTTCTTTTTTTTTTTTTTTTCCTTTTTTCTTTCTCACTTGTTCATTCACACGTTCTCGTATATGGCCACATACATAAACAATAGTTAAGTACAATGTTTCTTGAATTTTATAAAACATTGGTGAATGTAACGTTTTTTATAATTTTTAAATTTTAATTGGTGATTTTCATTCAGGAATATCATACGTGTAAACATATTTTGCGTTTAAAACAAGAAACAATTTTTTTTTCCTCTGGGGAATATTACTTTTTTTTTATTTTCAAATGAATAAATTAGAAATAAATCACACGCAGTGAGATGTGTTAATCACACTCTCATCGGTGATAATATTATATCAAAACTTCAAATTTTTAATTATAGAAAAATATTTTCTCAAAAAATAAATAAATAAATAACCCTGCTTATTTTTAAGGTAATATGCTTCAGCATATGATCTTCTGAAGTGAAAAAAAAAACAAACTGCGGGACCTCATACGAAAATAATCTGAGTTACCCACTACGAAAATTATCTAAAGAGTGCGGCCCGCCTTGTGATGAGCTATAGATTATGCGGCCGACCGCTTGAAAAAGGTTGCTTACGCATGATTTATAAAATGGCGGTAATTTAAAACAATGAAAAAAAAAACAAAAAAAAAAACGGGAAGGATCATAAAAAGGATGAACGAAAAAACAAAACAAAAAAGAAACGCGGATAAACATACAAATCAGAAAGTAATATAGAATGGCAAAATCGAAAATAGAGATAAAGATTCAGAAATAGGAAAATACAAAATATGAAGAAAGAAACGAAAACCTGTTGTACCAGAAAAGTAAGAAAAGAATGGAAATTGAAAAGGGTTTTGAAAAGAATACGTAAAAATAAATGATAGAAAATAACAGAAAATCATAGAAAAAGAAATGAAAAAATGCAGCCAAGACAGAAAATTATGAAGAGAAAGAAAAAGCTAAAAAAAAAAACAAAAACAAAAACAAACTAAAGGAAAATTGAAAGAAAGAAACAAAACACGAAAGAAAGAAAACCGGAAAAAAAGAAAGACAAGATGAAAGGCACAAATAAACACAAGAAAGAAAGATAAAGAAAAGAACCCATATAAAGAGAATGATTTGAGAAGAAATTCGAAAAATCTCGAACAAACTTATTTACAATATCTGCAAAAGACGTGAGATCAAATGAGAGATATAAAGACCAAAAAGTCTACGAGAGAATGTTGAAGAACTGAAGAGAGGGAAAGAGAACGAGAAGAACAAAAAAAAAAGAAAAAAGGAGTTATGTTCAGAAGAGAATCACATACAGAATCAGGAGGAGAAGGCGGAGTAGAAGGAGTGGAAGAGTCGTCCGTAGTGCCCCTCCCTTCTGAATCTGCCTCTGTCATTCCAGTGTGAGCCTACTCTCAGTCTTGCAACTCATCGGCTTCCGCTGCGCAAAGTAATACCGCGGAACTCTTTGATCGTTAAATTACGGCATCCGACAGAAAGGAATTAGGGGTGGTAGAGGCAAAGGAAGAAATGGCTTAGAGATGGGTGAAGTCGGAAAGAAGATGAAGAAAATGAGAAAAAAAAAAAATGAATCGACGATCGAAACAGGAATAAGATTATGAGAGAGAAAAGTTAAGAAGGATAATAGGCTGCCTGAAAAGAAAAATCGTAAAAGAAAAAGAAAACAATGTCAAAGCCGACGGAGTAAAATAGAAATAGATTAAAATGAAGAATCGTTCAAGAAATCGTAAAAGAAAAAGTCGTTAAAAAGAGAGACGGGAAAAAAAAAGTAGACTAACAAGAAAAAGAAGCTAAATATTAAATAAACTTAAAAAAAAAAAAAAAAGAAATTTGATATAGAAAACAAAAACAAGCATGATAAAAAACATAGTGAAAATAAAGACGAAAATGAAAAAGAGAAAGTAAAGAAACACAACCAATGAAAAAAGAAAAACAATGAAACCAAAAAAAAAAGAAACAAGTTATCAAGACGAGAAAAATTGACAGCGAAAAAGAGAGAACAAGTGGCAAAGAAAATTTCTGGAATTAAAGACAAGAAAACAGCAAACGAAAAGCAAGAAAAGTTCGTCTGATTCTTATTTGTGTGAAAAAAAAAAAAAAAAAAAAAGGCTTCAAAGACCGACCGATAACAAAAGACGCTGTGCATGTAGCCGGCCTTTGTCGACGTTTTGTTTTCGACATTCGTTTAATGAAATAATAAAAATTCTTAAAAATGACAGATATAAAATGAAAAATAAACAAAAAAATGTAAGCAAGCAAAGCATAAAGGGTGGTGAAAAATCAAATAAAAAAAAAATAAAAAAAACTCACAAAAACCAGTAGAATACAACCGGAAGTTCAAATGGATGGTGACTTGTGGGAAAATGATTTGGAGCAAACTGAGGTAAGTGAGGGTGGATGGGAAGTTAGAAAGAAAAGTGATGGTAGAAAAAAGTCAGTCCACGTCAGTAATCATTGGTGATAACTTACCCAATATGGAACAGAAAGAAAGCCAAAGAGGATGAGTAAGAAGATAAAGCGGAGGAGGAGGAGGAGGAAAAAGAGAATAAGGATACAAAAGTGGAAGGAAAATATACACGAAAGGAAGAGAATAAATAAAGGGAAGATGGAAACGAAGATATTTCTAGAATGAAAGGAAGGCGGAGTCAGGGAGAAGAAAGAGAAAGGGGATGAGGAGAAAATAGCAGTAAGCAAAATGAAAAACGATGGAAGTTGCAGAAGAGAAGTTGCAAATGAGAGTAAAATCGAAGGAAGAGAAGAAACACAGAGGGAGTGAGTTGTGATGAAAAAAAAAAAAGATTAAATGAGGAAGGGTAAACAAGGAGCAATGACAACAAAGATCAATAGAAAAATTCAAAGAAAAAGAAGGATGAAATGTCGGCGATAATAGGAATATGAAATAAACAAAGAAAAAAAAAAAGATGAAGAGGAGAAAAAGAAAAATGAGAGGCGGAGTCGAAAACTGATGACGAGAATAAAAGGTGAGAGAGAATAAAAACGTAAGAGATTATTAACTGAGTGCGAAGACGAAAGAAAGCCAAGCCAGAAAACAGAAACGACAAAGAGAATGGAGGTAGAAGATAAAGACGAGAAAGTATGATAGGTGAGAGAATTAGATGTTCACTTCTACCTCTTCTCTTGCATTTCTCATTCCCCTTCCCTATTACTCTCCATCTCCTTTGTACATTCTCTTTTCCGAACTCACAATACAGATGAAATACTAATTTACAAATTATTCAGAGAGCTTACGTTGACAGCTATGTCTCAATGGTAACAACACTGTATAAAAGGCTGAAAGATTTGAGGTTTCATTTTTTGTTAGTGAGAAATTATCATCACGAAAGCATTTACAGTGTAACCCAGATATAAGAGAAACCCGGATATAAGAGAGATTGTCTCTGGTCCCAAATTAGAGCCATACTTACCTAAACAAAATAGACCAAACCCAGATATGAGAGAAACCCGGATATAAGAGACTTCTTCTCCGGTCCCGACAACTCTCTTATATCCACGTTACACTGTATTTGCAAATTAGAGAAAATGAAAAACGCATTAATCTTGCAAGCTATTAACAGTAAGTTACGTAATAATTTTCAGTTACGTTAATACAAAGGGGGAAAAATTAATCCGTAGAGTAATGCTTACCTAGTTCATCTTGCAAGCTGTTGCAATAAGTTCGACTCACTTCTTCTCTGTGCAGTGTCTCTTCAGAACGAGTGCGGCCATGGCTCTCCACAACTTCCTTGTCTCTTGTAGCTCTTATTAACATTTGTATTTTTGTTATCCCTCAACCCCGTTCCAGCATGCATTCACACAAGTACGTGACCCACTGCCTTCTCTCACATTTACCCCCAATATGTCTCGAGTGTCAAATTCTCTCTATCCTTCCTCGTTATATTTTAAATTATCTCTTTTTGATTCTGTCTATATATGTATTTTTGTTTCTCTTTTCCTCAAGACTTCTTCCTTGCGTACGCGATCCGTTCATGATATTCTCACCATGTAATAGCTCCATAAAAGTGATCTTGTGTCAAACGTTAGTCCAACAAATATCGACTAGATATCTATCAATATATAAAATTCTGTCACTTCCACTAGTACGTCCCGTCCTGGGTATGACGATAAACTACATCCGCGTCCAGGGTAAGACGATAAACTATGTCTAGCAGCAAGGCCTCTGATCAGGAGATTTTGAGGAGCGTGGAACCACCTCTTAATTGCTGGTGTTCCCAGGTCCGCCCTGACCCGGGGTGGTAGTACCTGTTAGGGTCCCAGCTATGGACAAATAGTTAACACCCAAATTGGGGTAAAACACTATGAAAGTGTAAAAATAGGTTTTAATACCAGAAATACTTTGTATAAAATTATTTTCAGCGGTTTGTTTTTGAAGAAAAAAAAATATTACCAGCAACATATTTTTGAAAAAAATATTACCAGTTATACAGGAAAAAATATTACCAGCAATAGTTTTTTGGGAAAAAATATTACCAGCAATAAAGATTTTGTCGGCATTAAATAACCCATTGAGGTGTTGATATGCCGTAAAACAAACCATCCACTAGTACGACCGTCTGTCGCACCCTCTAAAATATCTATACATTGACCGACCAAAACCAAATTTGGGGGAGAAGTGCAAACAGGTATCAGGGTACAAAGTACAATTGGTTTTAATAGGGTGCGTAGCTTAGTACAATAAATTTTCATTAATTATTTTGGAAAAATTAAAAGTTTTATTATTTAACATGCAAAATACTCCCACTATTGTAAAAACAATTAAATGATTAAAATATCAAATACTTATTTCGTAAAATGTAATATTACTATTCTTCGCTTTTAAAAAGGAAAAATATATTAAAAAATATTATCATGAAGTCATATAAAATTAAATTAAAGAAATTATTAAACCAAGAAGTAAGGTTTTTGTCAAAGTATTTAAAAAAAACCCCAAAAAACAGCTTATTCAAATTTCATCTATTTGTCTGCGTAATTGAACGAAACGTAGAGTTTGTAAATCTCAACAAAAATGTTAGCGATACCTTCAACAATACTATGAGGACTTCAACATTTGTTGCAAAAAAAAAAAATTCTAGTATAGTAAAAAGGACACTTATACATAGTATCAGAATGTTACAGTTGAAATTTTTGGGGAGACATCACGAGGAAAGTGGGCTTGGAGAATTTGACACTCACGGGACATTGAAAGCAAGAAAGAAGCAGCGAGTGATTTAACCGAAAGAGCTTGTACAAATGGTTGAATGAACGGGAAGGAATAACAGAGACAAATATTTAAAGCTACGATGGATAAATAGTTATAGAGAGCCATGATCGCCTGAAGAGACGTCACGCATAAAAGAAAACAGCTAACATGCTGATGTCGCAGTCTATTGCTTGTACGTTCATTCTTAATTGGGTGCTCCACGAATGTATCAGTGTTCTAAAGTTTGGCCGTTGTAAGGAACGCCAAGCTCAAATATTGTATGTATCAAGGGCACTGGCAGAAGGTGTTAATGGTTAGCAAGCTTGTCTCGCTAGATCAATTACGACTAAGTAGTAAGTTCGATCCTTATTGGGTGTTCCACGCTTTCGGCTTAATGCCACATCTAAGCTACGCTAAGAAAATAATTTAAAGGCACCGGCGTGGTGTAGTCGTTAGCTAGCTTGTTTCGCTAGTTAATTTACGACTGAATATTGAGTTTATTCTCACTAGATACCCCTACACTTTCGGCCTTGTGCCACATCTAAGCTACGCTTAGAAAATCGAGGCACCCCAGCGTGGTGTAATGGTTAGTAAGCCTGCCTCCTTAGATCAATTACGATTAAGTAGTGAGTTCGATCCTCACTGGGTGTTCCATACTTTCGGCCTTGTGCCACACCTAAGCCACGCTTAGAGAATCAACATATTGTATGTGACAGTTGATCACAAGTTAAATATCGGCATTGAAGATCCGTCGTATTCACATTCAAAAATCGACTCTTCGAATTCGTAAATTCCTCTTCAGAAAGATGGCTGCCGATGACAGTTCAAATCCATACAAGAACAAACGTTGCTAAAAAAAGGAAGCTCTTTTTAAAATATATCTGGGATTTGTTAGGTCATAAGTATGTAATTCATATGGTAACATACAAAATTGTAGTGCACCCCCTCCACAAAAAAGTTAGGTGTGCTGAAAAGTTCACAGCCCTATCAAGAAGTCCTCCAAACACACAGACAAAAAAAAAAAAGAAAAAAAAAAAAAAAAGAGAAAAGAAAAAAAAAAAAAAAAAAAGCAACTAATGTTTTTCCTTGGGTCAAATTTTAGAACGTGTGTCTGGACGAGAACTATTCACTGTCTTTTCATAAGATAACTGATGCAACTGTTTTTTTTTAATACAAATTTCATTTCAGTATTATTTAAATAAGTTTTAGCGAGACAATAAAGATGTAAATCTCCTCAAATCTCCAGAATCTTTTACAGTATCCTTTATTGTTGGATGGGACTAGTGGATATATCACATATCAACACTTGATGGGTTATTGAGAGTCCTTTGTTTTAATTATTATATCTTAGTTTTCAAATGAACATTAGTCGAGTTTGTACTTGAGTCTAGAGTAGAATATCGGTTGGGTTTATACATTTTTAAAAATCATTTTACCCCAAGCAAGGAAACAAAGTCACTAAGACGAAGGAGTTACTAAGTGTGAGAGGATATGAGAAAAAGAAAAGACTATTAAGAAAAAAAATCAGGAATTAAGAAGACAGAAGATAACAGTTGGCATTGCTTTTAAAGTTTTGAAGATCAAAGTTAACTGGAAAGCAAGATGTCAGAAGAGTCCAACGAAAGAGAAGAAACTATTAACATAGAACTTACGGTTACATCTAGCAATTTCAACTGTAAAATGATGTAATTCTGCCGCCAATCTAGTACTGCGCTTAAATTCATAAAGTCTAGGTAGCAAAGAGGAAAGTTCATCAGAACAATTACCATGGAAATATTTATTGGAACATACGTTGCGTTAATGGGAAATTGACTTCATCAGGGATCAATAAGATTGCAGGTTTTTCTTTGTATTTTATCAAGAGGCTCTAATTACATAGCAGAATCACCAGTCCAGATGTGACGGCAATATTTAATGCATAGAATGGTAAACTTGTGAACATTTGGTCGAGTTTCTACTTGAATCTACAAACGAACATTGGTCTTGTTTGTATTTGAATCTCCAGGTAAACATTAGTCGGGTTTCTACTTGAATTTATAGGTAAATATTAGTGGGTTTAATACGGGAATGTACAGGTAAACATTGGTCGGTTTGATATTGGAATTTACAGGTAAACATTGTTTGGGTTTCTACTTGAATCTATAGGTAAACATTGGTCGGGTTAATACTTGACTCTTTAAGCATACAACTGGAAGTGGCTCATTTTGGAATTTCTTATCTGCTCCGTAGATAAGAAATTATACGGGGGTGCAGTCGTCGTATTTTGGGCCTTGCCGACAGGGTAAACTTTATTTCATGTATTTGTATATTCACATAATAAAATCAGGTTCATAATGGTTCAACTCCTTAAATTTTCAGCAGGGTCCTCGAAAAACACTGTGGTCTGGTCAGTCTCATCTCTTCTCGATTCTAGTGCATTTGTCACGATTCTTTAGAGAAGCAGCTCTTACAGACACGATTCTCAACTTCATGTTAAATAGTCTTCTCAATTCCCGTATAATGTCATGCTATTTTCCCGGTCCTTATTAGCTGCTTCTAATGAGGGGGAGATTGTTAGTCTTTCTAATGACACACACACACACACACATACATATATAGGAATGGGTAGGATGAAAATGTATATACACGCACTGCATAAAACTCTATCGTCGTTGGATATTATGTATATATAATGTTATATATATATATATATATATATATATATATATATATATATATATATATATATAATATTATATATATATAATGATAAACCTAGTGAGCCAGACAAACCTACCCAGATCGTCAGGGAAAGCCGGCTTTCCCTGACGATCCGTAAGGTGAAACCAGGGTAGGTTTGTCTGGCTCACTAGGTTTATCTAGGTCTGCTCCACGGTTGTATTGAGCTCTTTTATTAGTTAGTTGTTTACTCGTACCGGGTTTTTTTCTTTGGGCTTCAAACCTGTATCTGTGCGATTTTTTTCAACAGACTTTCATGTTTCTAGCTCTTTCTTTTTTCAAAACTTTTTTTCCCTCGAGATTGATTTGATTATTGGCAAATAAAAAATTCGAGGGTTTTTTCGAAACGAGTATAGTTATCTATATTTGTATTTATATATAATGATATATATATATATATATATAATGACTTATATATATATATATATATATATATATATATATATATATATATATATATATATATGCTAATTTACCGGTGGAGTCTTCTTTTCTTCGCAAGAATTTTGTATCTTATTCGGTATTATTTCATTGAAAAATTATTTTCTTTTTTTATGGAGAACACCTGGCAAGGGCTGGAAGATGAATCAGCCAAAACATTAAATATAAAAAGAAAGGACTCAGTTTTTTCGAATAGTATTTGGAGTCTGCGATGATTTTTCATCGCAAAAAAAATTTACTGAATTCTAAGACTGAAGTTTATATATATATATATATATAATGAGAGAGAGAGATAGAATTAATACAAATATAAAGTTTGTCACTTAGCTGACTGGTGTTACCTTCAGTATTTCGACTCTAGAATTTCGTAGATGGACCTTCCAGCACTCACTCCGTCCACTCGCCTAGGGATATAAGCGAGACATCGAATTCTAGTAGTAGGATTAAACTAAAACAATTTTAGCGTTAACTTCATTTTAACCCGATATACGTAGAATATGCAGGAAATGTAATGGATATCGGTTATTTATTTTATTCTATTTTTTTTTTTGCTTTCAATTTCGCACAAATGCTCTTGGGAAGGTTATAACCCGTGACGCCTCTACCCCCCCCCCACCAAAAAAAAAAACCTCTATGCATTAAGTAGGACAGACTGTGATCTCTACACTTGGGTAGCAAACAATCTAAAAGAAGGAAAACTCTGAATTCCAAACTGTAGAGAAGGCAACGAGAAACCACTCAGCTGTCTTTCCTCAGAACGCATGTTCATTCACAGTTAATAATAAGGAAGATGTGGCGGGTCACAATCGCCTTTGCCCTGAAAGGGAAACGGTATATAAAAGAAAGATCTACTACTCATTGGATTACATGTCTATATTTATTACGCTTAGCCTGACAGAGAAATTGATCTCTGTACGGTAATGTCTTAATAGACGGTAATAGATGGTAATGGTAACACAGAAAGGCCTACCGAAATAACGAAAGGGGCCTTCCAGAAACTTCGCGGCTTACGGCCATATCACGCTGAAACACCGGTTCCCATACGGTCACCGAAATTAAGCAACGTCGAGCCTGGTCATTATCTAGATGTGTGACCGCTTCGAAATACCGGGTGCTGTAAGCTTGGATATGCGGTGGGGTAATGGATAAATAACGGCTCGGAATTGGAAATCGGAAAGCCTAGTTCTAAATGCAGTCGGGTTCATTATATACACTTACATGCAAATATCCTTGGGAAAGGTATGAATCCACCTCTTCTCCCCCCCCACCAAATATGGGTTAATTAGACTGATTTCGCAATTCATTCGAAGTGAGCTGGACATTCATTAAATGATCAGCAAATACAACTTTGCGCTTAAGTTTCAATTATAAAAATAATATCTGTATTTTAATTTGTTTAGACACTTTTAGACCGTTATATCGTAAAACTATGATGAAAGAGAGAGAGAGAGAGAGCTCTTCATTTTGGAATTAAGACTACCCAGGTAATTTTGGAATTAAGACTACCCAGGTAATAGAGAAACCAAAGTCTATACTAGCTATTGTGCTTAATCGACAGATGCTGTATTTTAGTCTTTCGAAATGGTATCTTTAAAACGGCATTCTCTGTATTCGATTATACGAGAAAAATTACTTGTAAACATCTGCATGGGCCAGTGATATTCGATCGTACGGGAACTGGTGGTTCAACGTGATATGACCGTAAGCCCACCACTTTGCAGACACCTGGTTCAGTACAATAAAAAGTAGAACCCAGTTAGGAGTGAATTCAGAATACTAGTAACGGTCTGCTAGAGTTTAGAACTCTTAGATGCAGTAGTAAAGAAAAGCAGGAAGAAAGCACTAACCATCAGTGGTAAGAAAAGAGAATGCGTGGTCTTTACAAAGAGGAAGAAATCCAAGATGCGAGATACAAATTAGAAATAAGGCAACTTCAGGAATTTAACTATTTGGGAAGTCTTTTAACAGACGACGAAAAATGTGACATAGAAATCTGAAGATACATTGAAATAGCAAAAGATGCCTTCCAAATGCTTAGCAACGTATTAAGAATCGGGAAAATTTCGTACGAAACAAAGAAAAGTGAACTGCTATGTAATATCAGTACTTCTATGTAGCAGTGAATGCTGGACAATTTCCTCTCAGATGAATAAGTGACTCGAGGCAGTTCTGCAGAAGGATGCTGAGAATACCATGAACTGTGCGCTGAGAAAGCTTTAAGGAAAATGAAAAAAAGGATAATTAGAATCAGAAAGTCGAATTTTCTGGAGCACATGAAGAGGAAAGTGTACTTGGAGAATATGACACCCACAGAACATATTGACGGCAAGGAAAATAGAGGGGGACATCGAGTAATCTACCTAACATGCTTGTGTAAACGAAAAGCAGAACAGGGATTGGAAGGGATAGTAATGCGACAAATATTACTTAAAGTTTCGAAGAATAGGAAGTTGTGAAGAGCCATGATCGCCAACGCTCAGGTATTCCTTATTATTTCAAATTCGCTGATTTTAGAGACGGAGATTGATTACACGATAAATTCTTGAAAAGTTTAAAACTTTTCTGACAGTTTCGAAACGAGTTGAATATCTGCCGATTGATGATTTGGGAACTGCTGATACGAAGAGGTTTTTTGAATCGGGCATTTTCTTGGGCTGTGTGTGGCGTGGCGTTGAAGAGTGGAGATGGATGGATGGATGGGTTGGTAGTGAGAAAAAAAAAAAAAAAAAGCTCCCCGTACTGACTTGGTGCAAAATCTAAATAACTGGAAGTAATGGTTCGTGATTCTTTCTTTCTTTCTTTTTTTTTTTTTTTTTTTTTAATTCAAAATTCCTTTTCTTTTTGTATTCTTTTTCTTTCCGAGATGCAAGTAAACAACTTTGATTTGCGTCAGTTTTTTAAAAGAGAAAACTTGGTAAACAAGTCATCATTAGGCAATAGCGGGACTTAGGGTGTAGGGATAGGTTGTTGAGGGGCGTCAGAGGGGTAAGGAGTATTTAGTTGCGAATTGTGGGAAGGGAGGACATCCGCCTGCGGGATGCGGCGGCAGATCAAAGAGAACCACATGAAAAATACACTCAAAGCGTTGTTTATTATTATTATTATTATTGAGTATGTGTGTGTGCGTGTATGTGTTGAGGCTGAGTTTTGATTATTAGAAGGATTTTATAGGGGGTTCTTTTCTTTTTTTCTTTTTTTATGTAGTGGGAATAATAAGTGACGAATAAGACCTTTCTTTTTCTTAATACTTTTCTTTATCGTTTCCGCTTCTTCCTCATCTTCCTATCTTCTTCTTCATCTTCTCCTCTTTCATTTTCCTCTCTTCTTTTTCTTCCTCTCTTCCTCCTCCTCCTTTCTTCCTCATCTTCCTATCTTCTTTTCCTTCATCTTCCTCTCTTCTTCATTATCTTCTCTTTTTCATTATCTTTGTTCTTACTTCTCCTTCTTCATCTTCCTTTCAGCTTCTTCTTCATCTTCTTCTCCTCTTTCATTTTCCTCTCTTCTCTTTCATTTCATCCTCTTCTTTTTCTTCCTCTCTTCTTCCTCCTCCTCCTCCTTTCTTTTTCATCTTCCTCTCATTCTCGTCACTCTTTTTTCTTTTCTTTTTTCTCCTTCATCATCATCATCATCATCATCATCACTATATTCCTCTCTCTTCTTTTTCTTCTTCGTCGTCATCTTTTTTTTCCTTCTTTTTCGTCGTCATCTCTCTTTCTTCTTCTTCCTCTTTCTCACTTCATCTTCTTTAACATATTCCCTTATTTTTCCTAAACATTCTCCAAGTAGACGAAAAAAAAAAAAAAGAAAAAATTCTTTGTCCAATCATGCCCACCAATTTAACTAACTATTTTCAATTCAATTAACTGTTTTTTTCTCCTTTTGACATATTTAATCTTTGAAATGTTATTTTGAAAGTATCAATGTTTTTGCTAAAAATTATCCAATACTTTTCTTCGATTTTCTAATATTTATGAAAAGAAAAATCTTCGATTTGAAAACCGAACTCATGTTCGAATACAGATACTGTCGTTTTTAAGATACCACTTCGGAAGAGTAAATAGCGAGTGAAGAAATTACTTTGTCTATTACCTTGGTATCTTAATTCCAAAATGAATTTCTTTTTCAGCATACTTTTGCGATATAATGGTCTAATAGGGTCTAAGCAAATTAAAGTGCAGATATTATTTTTATAAGTCAAACTTCAGCACAAAGCTGTATTTCGTTATCATTCAATGAGTTTCAAGTTCACTTCGAATAGTTTGTGAAATCAAAATGCCACCATCTAGCTCTATTACGACTTATTTTTATCGTCTTTAATCACATCATTTGCTCTTTATATTTAGTAATAACTAGACCAACCATAAACCTGTTGGATTCCTTTTAAAAGCAGTTCATGATACAAAATGATGTGGTAAAAATATTATCAATTTTATTATTAATTACACATCATTAAAATTGTATTTGAAATACAAGTTATTGTAATAATTATTACTCACATTATACAATATTTCTTAGATCAAATGAAATAATAAATTAATAATAATTATATTTTATTATTATGCTTGTTTTCCTCTCGCATTTATTTCAAAATACGTATGGCGGCAAACCAGCGTGCATTTATTTATTTATTTACCATCAAGTAAGGTGACATACTTTTCCAGCCATACAGATTACGTTTTACAATTACACCGACATAGCGTCTTCACTTGCCAAACATCCGATATATTTGTTCATAAAAAAAGGTTATAATGTAGTGTAGCGAACTGTATAAATATATGTTGTGTTATGCATATTTAAATTGATTTAATAATGTTGTTATAATGTATTATGAATATTTATTATATTTCTTACACATAATAGTTGGAATATAATATGCAAGTGTTTCTTTATATACACGAATTGATATAAGATGTATCGAAAACAAATACTGAATTTTTTATTAAAAATGTCGTAAAAACGGCCCTATCTCAAGAACCCCTTGTTTAATTTTAATGAAATTTGACACTGAACTTGGTACAATATGCTCTGAAATTGGTTGGGATGTTATGTATCGTTTGAGCTGTATTTCGGGAACATACATCCATACAAGATTTTACTATTATATCGATAAAAGGACGAACGAGGATAAATGACCGTAAGAAGTTTGCGCTGCATGAACCTTCTCTATAAAGAGTGTCACTGTACCTTGAAAATCGGCTTTCAAAATCTTAGTTTTTTTTTTTTACTCGGGCATGAACCCTGTCCACTATGACTAGTTGGATATGATCAAATATGATTTACTTAGCAGTTCTGCTTAAAGATCAAGTCATGACATTTTTTCAGTTAAATCTCCCTAAGGGAGGTGATAATGCCACTAAGACGCAAGGGGTTATTGTGAGTGAAAGAGAAGGAAATGACTTAAACAGGAAACAAGTGATGAACCTCTAATCCTGTTCAAAAGACCGAGAGGAGTGGGAACTGGACAATAGGCGAACCTTTTGAGGAATTTGAAAGAATCAGTCCCTTCCAATTTCAGGATTTTTTCGCACCCCCCCCCCAAAAAAAACTTCCATTATTGAGCATCTGTAGCCATCTACATTTTTTTAAAATAATTAGCTATTAGTAAATATATATTGATTTAGTGCTGATTAAGCCAACCGTCGATTATATACTGCTGAAAAGTTCCTAGCCCAACCAAGACAACATTCCAAAATAAATTCTCATGTTTGTTGATCTTCTAAACAGTTCCATTTTACAATTAAATTATACTATTATAACATATTTATTATTATAATATACTATTAATAATTATAATAATTACGATTATAATATAATTATTATTATTATTATTATTTTATTTTATTTTTTCTTTATTTTAAACAAAAAATATGCTTTTTCTTATATTTTTAGCAAAATCAAGAATAATAAAGAATTTAAAAAAATCTTTAAATTTTAATTATCCATATAAAAGTGGCGATTTCGCAGAAATAATTGCAAAACATAGTCTATTATCCGCGGATTTTCCACTATCAAAAGGAAGCCTTAGTACACATCGACTGCAAATAAAAAGCATATATATATATATATATATATATATATATATATATACTCGACTCTCACGTCGAATTCGACGTATGAGGATCGACAGCCCGACAACAGCACATGAGATTTGATTATAGTGGTGAAGGTTTCGTGCAGGACCACAGGGCCACAGGGCCCCCCAAATAACCCTCCGCAGGTTTTAAATTCAGAGTTGTCCTTCTCCTAAACCAGTTGCCATCCAAGGCTATTTACCCATATCTGGAGGGAGAAGAGGAGGATTCACACCTTTCCCAAGGGTATTAGTACGTAAGTGAATGTAATGGACTCGAATGGAATTCGAACTCGGCTCTCCGGTTCCTCAATCCAAGCCTCCTCCTTTTATATATATATATATATATATATATATATATATATATATATATATATATATATATATATATATTGTTTTAAAGTATACTATATCTATGAGTAAAAGTGGTCAATATCAAGGATAGAGCGTTTGCACATATAAAATTGAACAGACATGAAACAGTCTTTTCGTGTTGACGTCATCATATATATATATATATATATATATATATATATATATATATATATATATATTTATATATAATTAGGTAAACGTTATTTTTAATGGATACCCATATTTGAGTAGACGCTCCGTTTATTTATTAAGCAGTATATTTATCTATTTTCGGATATCCAACTGAATATGCGAGAAATCTCATTTAAAAAAATGCACTCTTCGTCAGGATTTGAACCTGCGTCCACATTGGCAAATGAAACCGTCTTTAGATACGACGTGCTTTAGGCCGACTCGGCCATGAAGTGATTAATAAATAAATAAAAAATAGAAAATGGGTGACGGCGCAGGTTCGTATCCTGCCGGAGGGTGCACCTGTTTCTTTAATAAGATATCTCGAATATTAAAAAAAATGACCAATACATATTTATAGTAAGTAAAATGACCAACTATATATTTTATAGCAATATTATTAACAATACATTTTATCTGTAGTTGAAGGCATACAATTTACAAGGGATTTTTTTTTTTCATCAGGAGATAGTAATTTGAAATTTCGAAATACTAACATTAAGATTTTGAAAATGGCAAAATAATGCATACTTATTAACATTCATGAGAATAATAATGAAAATTTCTCATTAATAATTATGATTAAACTGGAAAAAACCATGAAAATTTCATGATTTTCCTATTTGAGATTTCTAATGAATCTTAATTCTTAGTGATTAAATGAGCTAATGAAGAGTTCTACGGCAATAAAATATCCACAGAAAGTCCCCTATCGCATCGCTAAATATTTGACCTTAAAAACTTTAACATAATATTGCAATGCCGATCATAAATATGAATGTTGGTTGTTATTTTCAGAAGTGGAGACAAATGAAAAGCTTAGAAATTGACAACTTTTCAAATTTCACTGAAGCAGCAGATAAACGCAACTATTTACCTATTCTTTCTTTCTTTCATTCATTCATTCATTCATTTTCTCATTGAAGCCAAATAGTGTCTTTATC
>OZ010573.1:57295159-57307659 GCA_963932145.1 Acanthosepion lycidas
TACTACGCCATTTACCAAAAATCGAAACACTTTTATTGGTTTTACTCAGCGCGATGTATCAGTGGAATAAATCTTGTTGATCTTACACTTTCATAGCGACTTTAATTATTAATTTATTTTACATTTCATTCGAAGATATTTCACCTCGTTCGCTGAAAATTAATAATCAAGAAAGAATGTCCCTATGAAGTTTGAAGTCCATAATTTTAATACGTGACACAGTTTTAGCACATTACATACATACACATCTATGCACTGCCAACAGGGCGTAGAATACATCGATTGCATTCTTTATAGAGAAGTAAATCCACTAATAAGAGACCTTCTCCTGGGTGTAAGCCTGGCCTATCACCTTTGTCTTTGACCGTAGTGTAAGCCAGGCTTATGTCTAACCTTTTTTTAACCGTAGTGTAAGCCAGGCTTATGTATAAACCTTTATTGATCGTAGTGTAAGCCGTGGGCCTATGTCTAACCTTTTTTGACCGTAGTGTAAGCCGAGTATACCCTCTTTGATAATTCATTGCGATTTTTTTCGTATAAGACTTATATTCTATAACAATCGAACAAGTTTTGCTATGTCGTTACATTAGCCAATTTAGTCTAGACTAAGATATACACATGTAAAGAGTGTGATAGGCAGAAGATTAATTAATTAACCAAATTGAATAACTAGATAATTTAAATTCTTAATGCAAAAACTAAGAATTTCCCCAAAGATATCATGAGCTGAATCCAGTCTAATCCTGGATGGGAAGTCGATCTGCAATCAGACTGACAATACTTGGCTACGTTCGCACTTCTCTTGGCATCAGTTTTAGTACCCAGTACTCCGTGCCCGTTCCATGTCATTCTTGTCTGCTCGGCATTCCAGTCCTTCCAATCCCTGTGACAGCCAATACTGGGCGCTAATTCCAATCAACTTACCGCCACTAAATCTATGATTAATGATTTTTCCCCCCTAATTTCGTCAGAAAACAATTTCGACTTCAGTGCTGTTTAGTGAGATTGATTATACATCGGTAGGCACTGATTAAACACAAGGCTATTTGTCATCGGGAGGAGAGAGGGCAAATGAAGAGAGACAAAGTTGGAGAGACTTCGTGTTTCACTGTCCTTTCCCATTTTAAGGCCATTGGGTGGTAGTGTTGGGAAGCTGCGGGAGAAGAGGACGGGGACTTTCTGCCACAATTCGAAGAAGGTTCCCACCGCAATTCTCTGGATACAATTTTATGTGCTTGTGTGCGTCGTTGTAACGTCGTCTTCGAAGGCAGACGTTGTCAAATTCTCGGTTAACTCCATTTTTCTTCAGTCAATTTCGACAACGTAGAATGAAAAGAAAACAACTGCTTTCAGATAAAGGTCGATTGTAGGATGTTCTCCAAAATCACTAAAAGTTCTTTTTAAAAAAAATCTTTAATTTAATTCAAATAATAAAAAAATGTTTAATCTAAATTTTATACAGATTTTCGTTAATCTTGAAATTATATATATATTCATACATATATATACACACACACACACACACACATACATACATATATATACATGTATACATATATATATATACACACACACACACACATATATATATATATATAATTCCAACAATAAGATCATTATTTTAATCTGATGTAGTCCTTTTGAAGGATGAAATATGTTATATAGAATTATATATATATATATATATATATATATATATATATATATTCTAAAGAAGTGATGGATTTTTATTTATTACTCCCACAGATTAGATTTATTGCATAACCGTTGTTTTTAGTGGATTATCATATCTGATTAGAGGCTCCGTTTATTTATTAAACAGCATATTTAAAAAATTTCTCGAATATCCTGGCCGGCAGGTGAAAATAACTAAATATACTGTTTAATAAATAAACGGAGCCTCTACTCAAATATTGGGGGTTGGGATTGCGAAGCGTTTTTTGGTCTGTCTGGACAGTCTAGGCATTTAGCATTTTAATTTTCTGCTTAGATAAGTGTGTGACTTTTGGTCTTTTCGTTTCTTTTTTAGTTAAGGATTTTTTCTTATCTAAGGTTTTAGTTCTTTTCGCAGATAGTCTCTTGGTCGCACCAACATCTTGGTATTTTGTATGTTATACAAAGTGGGTATTGAAGTCAACACCCAGAGGCGGGCGAGGCTCTGTTTCATGCTCAAATGCAACTGTCAGGCATGATGATTGCGTTTGAGCATGAAACAGACATGAAACAGACAGAATTGTGCTTCTGGGTATTGACTTCAATGTCCACTTTCATATTTACATATTCTCTATCTCTGATATTGAGCACTTTAATCCATAAATACAGCATACCTTAAAACTATATTTTATCATATATATATATATATACATATATATATATATATATATATATATATATATATATATATACTTGGGCAGGAAAACCCAGTGTCGCTTGAAACTAACAGTCACTATGGAAGAGTTGATTTCTATGTCTACATTCTCTCTCTCTATATATATATATGTGTGTGTTAATCATTTCACCTTAAGCAAAGGAACAAAGCCACTAAGACGCAAGGGGTACTGAGTATGAAAAAATAAGAAAAAGT
This sequence comes from Acanthosepion lycidas, assembly GCA_963932145.1. Taxonomy (NCBI): domain Eukaryota; kingdom Metazoa; phylum Mollusca; class Cephalopoda; order Sepiida; family Sepiidae; genus Acanthosepion; species Acanthosepion lycidas. The sequence continues at coordinate 57,297,744 of OZ010573.1, forward strand.
AAACATTATTAAGGAGTAATAACAATAAAAGAACAGAAGATAACAACTGACATAGAATTTAAACTTTTGCAGATCAAAGTTGACAGGAAACCAAGAAGCCAGAAGAAAGGTCCTCAAGCGAGAAGTGCGAGAGAAGAAAATATTAACATAGAAGTTATGGTTACATCTAGCCATTTCAACGGTAAAATCATGAGACCCTGCCGCCAATCTAGTTCTGCGCTTAAATTCATATAAGCTAGGGTATCATTGATGAACGTTCATCAGAACAATTACCATAAAATATTTATAGAAAAGGTACATGGAAGCTTAGGTGGGAAAGTGGCTGAAGAAGATATGCCATGTCGGGACCAATGTAAAATGCAAATTCTTCTTTGGATTTTGTCAAGAATCTTTAAATGTATAGCAGGAGCACCAGACCATATGTGGCAGTAATATTCTAAGCATGGACGGATGATAGACTTATAAATTTGTAAGAGAGGTTCGGGAAATAAAAAATGTCTCGTATCACAGAGTGAACGAACTTTTCTGTCAGCAGACCTAGCAATCGATTCGATATAATATTTCCACTTCATGTCAGTAGAAAACATTAACCCAAGGAGGCGCAATGAGACATTTTCCTGGTGGTTAGCATTAGCCATGATGATGAAAGGCAGAATTTTTGTTTTTTTAGACATTTAATAGAGAGCAGTTTAGTTTTGGAGGCTTTCAAATTAACAATTCCTTGTCCTGTTGACAACAAAATGTAGGTAATTTTTTTTAGATCAGATGTCAATTTGATATTATTGAACCGATTAAACTTATTATTAAAACAGGAGTAAATAATTGTCATCAACATTGATACTAAGTTGAGAACTGATTTCATCAGGGAGGGCGTTAAGGAACAGCGTATCTACAAGGATAGGACCCTGGGACACCTGCACTAATGCAAAAAAGATATAGAAATGTGAGTTATTAATAATTTCCATATGATTAGTAGTTAGGGTGATACAATCGTCGTTACAATTAGTTCACAAAAAGATACTCAACCTAATATATTGTTAAAATTTTGCTGTCGGATATAATATTAATAGGCAGTTTGGACAAAGGAATCAACTCTACATGGATACGATCTGTTTTTGTTTAATGGCATATCAACTTATGTGTCATTTAAAGCTGAAATTTAATATTCTTGGGAGTTTTAAAGCAATAAAAATGTCATTTTGTTTTCACAATTGGAATACATGGTAGATGATAGCTTGTGTACATATAATTGTTTGTGTGGGCATAATTACTAGAGAGGGTGATGTGTGTTTTATATTGTAATTTTGTTGAAGTTATATTTTGAAATACAATTTGATTCCTTTAAGAGATTGTTGGATATTATATGGATTAATGTCTTGAAAGAGTTTTTTCATGTTGGTGGGGTGATTTTGTTTAGCGGCATATGGGTAATTTAATGCCAAAATCTAAATGTTTTGAACGTAATTGTTTGCCTTCAACTACGGATAAAAAGTATTGATGGTGATTTTTACTATAAATAGCTGTTGTTGGTACTTTTATAGAAAAAATGTATTGCTTGTATTTTTACCATAAAAGTGTATTTTTATACCTTGATAGGGTTTTGCTTGGAGACGATCAGCTTTAAGCATCAGTGCGATCTTCAGACCCGAGTTAAATAATTAAATAAATATTTAAATAAAAAAATATTCCTTGTCTGTCGTATTTAACGAAACATTCATAAAAAAGGTTTCCTGCCCAAATATACAATATTGTTCCAGGTCTGCTATACAGGGCACGGTTTCTTTTCCATTAGCAGCTTGGTGATATAATTCCAACTGGATCTTACTGGTCTTTGGACTGGTTTTCTCATCTGGTGACACTGATTTACTAGTGACAGGAAGTGCTCAAAATATTTCCAAGCCTCAATGCAGGCATCTCTTTACCTCATACGCGATCCAATACACATAATCAAAACAGGCAATGACTTCGATTTTATACATGACACCTTAATTAGAAAAGAGCATAAGTCTTTACGCAGGAAATTCTTCGAGGGAATTTTGATAAATATTTTTCCATTTATAAACACACTTTATTATATCACCAACTTTTATAAAATCCATACTTAAAGAATCTATTCTAGGATAAGTCGACATGCTAAAACTGGTGAAACTTTAATTCTTTCACCTTCACATAAAACGTCCCCAAATCAGCAACAACCAAAAACCTGGATATAAATGCCTGCCACACACACACACACACACACTGCTAAACATCTTGTGAGCGTAAAAAATGGAAAAGATGCACATTCTCTATGTTTGTATTTTATAATATATGTGAATATTACACGCATTATTATTAGATAAAGTTAAGTAAAACATCAGTTTTATCAAAATCATGTTTATTTTTGAATACAGCTGTACTTTTGGACGACAGAAAATGAATATATTGTTTTTGTCAACGGCGTAGCCAGGGACAACAGTATATACGCTAATTTTATATCTCGTGTATGATGCGACCCCCTTAAAATTAGCCTCAAAATTAGGTCTTCAAAAGTCGCATGATACTCGAGTATATACGGTAGTCATAATTTAATCTTAACTTATTTAGGTAGAAGAAGCTATTGTGAGACATTCCATAATGATAGAACTCTTTTTAATGTGATTCGGTACTCATCACGACAATGCAAGACGAATTAATATGGACATTCCTATACAAGCTACATATGCATATCGGCGCGCACAATATAAATACGTTTGTTGGTGCAGATGATTGATTAATTTGATTTTTTGCGGCTTATCATCCCTTTTCAGTTTATTTAAAACCAGAAAATATTTTTAAATTGGAAGAATTTTTGTTTTGGATATAATAATGATTTACTGATTTAATAATTAATTCGTAGCTGGTGGGGTGAAGAGGTGGTTTCATACCTTTCCCCAAGGGCATCTACGCGTCAGTAAATACAACGAACCTGAATGGAATTGGGACTCGGCTCCCCGATTTCCAATTCCGAACCGTTATCGATTACACCACCTGCACATTGAAGCTTACAGCAACTGGTATTCCCAACCAGTCACCGTACTGACGAGGCTCGACGTTGCTTCGGTGATCGTACGAGAACCGTTGTTTCAACGTGATATGACCGTAAGCCTGCTTGTGTGGGAGGCGGGATTTTTGTTTGAGAACTTTCACTTTTGCTAAAGTCCTAATAAACATGCCGATGATTTTTGATGGCGATTCATCAACGCATGTGCATTGATGGGTGGGGGGGTGTAGGAGTTGCACTATAATTCCTGTGCGGTCTCTGTCAAACCCTTCAACGGTTCAGTTGTCCTTTATTGCAGTTGCAACTTCTGCTCTCGTGTAACCGCCTTCACAACTGACCATCTCAGCCCTCGAAAGCACTAGCGACCCCTAATCCTATCCGCCACCCCCTCGGAAAAAAACCCTAAGATTAATAATCCATTGTGATTTCCCCGCTATCGACCCTTAATTACAGTCTCCATTCAGCATTTTCTTTTGGTGGGGGATTTGATTCATCTTTTGATCTAGCTCGTCAGTGTTCCTTATTTTCTTTTTTTTTTTTTAAATGTCAGAGCTAAATGTCAAAGCGGGTAGAGTTGCACCAACAGGAATTTTGGCCTCTTGTGTCCAAATAACAACAATAAGAAATGTCAGCCTCCACTCACCTGCCCGTCCCTCGTTTCCTCCAACATCACCAGCTCCTGCTTGGGTCTGGATTGGGCGGTCCCGGTGCTTGATATGGTTGTTATAGAGATATAACTTGATGGCTGGTTTTGTAACGTAATTCGAAGTGGACGCATCGCTGGATTGGTGGTTTCCGCCCCTCCTCCAACAACACACACACACACACACACACACACTCTCTCTCTCTCTCTCTCTCTCTCTCTCTCTCTCTCTCTCTCTCATTTTATTTTATTTTACTTTTTATTTCCACTTGTTTTGTTCTAATCATTTTTATTCGGAGGTGGGGGGCGGTTCAAGATATTATTTTCCTCTGAAAACCTCAGCTTTAATCTTCATCTATTGTTGGCTGGGACGTTGGTCATTTAAAGCGTTCATCGCAATTCTGTTTTCTCTATAAAGAGTTTTTTTGTTTTTCCTATTTAATGACGAATTTGTTGCTTTTCCCTCGTTTATATTAGATGTCTGTCAATGAAATCCTTACTAAGAGCTTTCAGTTTTGTTTCATTTATTTATTTCGTGTCTAGAGGAGGTGGAGAAGGGTCTCCCCCGTAAATATCCGGCAGCGAATGTTTATTCCAAAAGTTACCTTTGATGTCTTTTGACTTGAAAAACCAAAAAAAAAAAAAAAAAAAAAAAAAAAAAACGAAAAAAAACCGTTGGTTGTTATTTTTCGGTTTAAGCATTCCTAAAAAAAAAAAAAAAAAAAAAAAAAGAACGAGAGATAGAGAGAGTAAATGCCAGAAATATTTTTACAAAAACAGATTTTGATTAATGTCTGGTCTGGCATTATCACAAAAAAAAAAACAAAAAAATAAAACCTTTAACCATTTTTAGTTTTTGAGGCGCAGGGGTGGAAGGGATGGGTGTGAAATCTGTAATAAAAACAAATAGTATTTTAATGACTATTTAAAAAAAGCCTTCTAAAAGTCTTTGAAATGGTGACACCCGGTGTGTCAATTAATAGCAACTTTGCTTACAGTAGAGATTTCGTAAAAAATAATATTTTCTATCAACATGAGTTCGCGAAAAAAAGAAATTTACTATTGTACTCATGACAATACATTTATGGTTTAATTGGTATAATTACCTGATGTTGATTAAAAAAGTTGTATAAACATTTTTTAATTAGCATTAGGTAATTTTACCTGACCTTAGTCATGCTTAGCAAATTCTTAAGCTTGAACCTTATTTCATAATTGAGAAATGTGAAATTTTACTTTAAAATAAAGTTGTCTCACGAACTCAGTTTCGCTTTTGCTTAAAATATGCTTAATTTTTATTAAATAATTTGAGCATTTTCCCCGCTTATAAGCGTCATGCCTAAAACAGTGCAATCTATAGAATGCAAATAAACCATTTGTTGAATAGAAATGTAGTTTAGCATGAAAAAGCTGAGAGTCAATCCTACCTTTGTCAAAACGAACTAAATATTGATCCTATTTTAACATTTTAGCTGAGCCTGATCATGCTTAACAAATTCTCAAATTTGAGCCTTATTTGTGCCTTCATATTTATTGCAGGATTAAAATTCGAGAAGCGTGGAATTTTAATTTAAAACTGTTTTAAAAATCTGAGCTTCACTTCATGCTTAAAATATATACTTTTTTAATATTTGGAGTAATCCGTCAAGCTTATAAGGTTTCATGATAAAAAAGAACAAAAAAACAAAACAAAACAATAATGCAGACTGCGAAGGGAATATGTTATAGAATAGAATATGAAATTTAACATTAACAGTCTATCCTTACTTTCCCAGAATTAAGTTTAGTGAGAGTTCCAAGAGTTTATAAAATGCATTTCATATTTCGATATTTTGTCCATTCGTCATGAAATGAATGCAATTAATTTAGGTACCTTTACTGATTTGCTAAAAAATTAGAATACCATGATGAAAAAATGCCCCAAACATAATACAAAGTTTTATCGTCAAAATCTTGGTTATTATTAAAAGAAAAGACCAAAGCATTTATTATTATTATTATTATTATTATTAAATTAATTTTTTTTATCCTTTTCAGAACGAAATTTTGGTTAAAAATCTTGTTTTTCTTGTGTCAGCAGAGGGGACCACAAATTAGTATAGGAGATTTTTGCGGTGTAAAGCACATTGATTCGTGGGAATTTAATGAAATGTTCAGGACATTTCTTCACAAATGAATGAGATTATTTTAAAAATTTTAAAGTTGTATTTTTTTTTACATCTGTTACCACCACCACTTATTTAATTTTAAGAAATTCCGAGAAATTAAATGTTGTGCCAATTAATGTTTATATTAGTTAAAAGCAGAACTCCTTGGAGAATCTAAATCATCAATTTTCTTTTGCAAAACAGAAACACAATTTGCCGAAAATCTGCTCTGAATCGTACATAAAAAAAGCAATAAAACTAAGACATCATTTAATTAGAAAAGCTTTTAATTGCTTTTATGAATAAGATATATTATGGATATTGTCTTAATAAAAAAATTCGATGAATAATGAATTTTTACAAGAAATGTTTTCATTTTTTGTTTAAATTTTGATTAGAATAATTTATAAATTTTGAAATCTTTTAAATTTCTGTCTTACTTTGCCCCCGGATGTTATTAAGTAAAAAATATATTTACTAATCATAAATAAAAAAGCTTAGTACAAATCATCAAATACCAATATTTTAAAAATAATTTTGAATTTTTTTGTATGAGTATAAATGTCCCGATTTTTTTAGATACGGGTGTTCATGCACGATATCAGAAATTAACAGCGATATATAAAAGTAAATTTAAAACCAAAGTATCTAAAATTCAATACAACTTTCGGATAATATTTTCCTAAATTTTAAAGATTACTGGGTACTTACAAATTATATAAATAGGCACTCAAATTATATTCCTCAATCATATTTACAGATATATCCACTGTAGAAAAACATTAGATAAACTTCCATCTGTCATTCAGGCTGTCAACACCTTAAATAAACAGCTACCGCCCCGTTAAAAATGGATTTGTGCGATATTTTAAACTTAAAGTAATGTTTGTTTCAAATCAGATTAATTAAACTTTAAATCAGCTAATATTGCTCAAATAAAGTTTCGTAAAAGTATATTTTATTTTTGGAAGAAAGAGAATTACATTCTGAGGAAGGGTGTCTAAAAATGGCGTTAAAATGAAAAAAAAAATCAGCAATTTCAAATTGGAAACTCATTTCAATCAATTTAAATTTGTTTTTGAAAGACGGAAATGTTATTTTGCTTGTTGGAATATTAAATTTAATCTATTAGCTTGGAATTAAAACTTTCAAAATATTTTTGTGTAATTTTGATAAATATATTTGTTAAAATGAGATGTCAGTGTTATTTTCATTTTCTCTTAATTTAGACGACAATTTATCTAATGCACCACCCTATATATATATATATATATATATATATATATATATATATATATATGTGTGTGTGGGTGTGTGTGGGTGTGTAGGCAGCGATGTTCTTCAAGTCAAATGACGCTCGAAGTAATATTCATACAACAAAAAGAACCATCTGTAAAAGAAAATAATTATAGTTTAAGAACACGCGTCCTCAAATGTCTATATAAAAACAAAAAAAAAATAAACACACTCATACATCACACCTAAGCCTATGTCACAAGACTAGCTTTGCCTCCGTCATTACAATCCCCAGTTCTACGAAACTCACCATTTTGTCTCTACCTACCTACCTTGATGATGACTTAAAAAAGTTGAAAAGCTGAACTATATTTCTAACGAAATGAAGATAGGATAATTTTTGACGGAATATCCTCTTTATCTGCGAAGGATTATTCGTCATTTAGAAAAGTCGATCAACAAAATTAACAGACACAAAATGTTTGTTGTTTTTAATAACACACACGCACATATATATATATATATATATATATCATATACAAATCTCTATATCAGAATAATAGAGGGTAATCAAAAGATTAAATGAAAAAGAGAACTGCCAAGTGACTTCTTCAGACTAATAATGATTTTATAAAACTGAATCTATTGATAAAACTATTACTGATTCATTCTAAGGACGAAGCGAAATTTTCTTATCATTCCAGTATGTATTATAATATACTTGCGTACATATATACATCGATCTCACATAAAGTACAAAATTGTTCCTGGTTAACTCATTTCAACAAGTTTAATAAGTTCGTGCGCTTTGATACTCAGTGGTTTGGGCATCTATCGATAATAATATATAAAATTATATTTGTTTTTTGTATGTATAAAAATGAATAAAACAAAAACTCAAGAAGTGGGGTTTTTCTTACTTCGTTCTCTATCATTAAGGTTAATGCCAAGTCAGTGTTATTCAGTACGAACGTTTACAAAAAAATTGCTACGTCCGCATTATATATGAATCCTATAGAGATTACTAAGCGCATTCAAAATTTCTTTAATTCATTTTGAGGTCTAAATCAAGAATATTAATTTTATAATGTAATTTTCCCTGCTGTATTCAAGCGAATTAATGTTAAGACAATTATTTTAATGTGTGAAACATTACAGTGAAAACAAGAGAAAAACAAAAAAAAAAAATAATCTTAAAAATCATACCTGGGGAAAATGCATGGGAGGCAAGGCTGGGTGGAGACAATAAAATAAAATAAAAAAACAAATAAAACAAAAAGAACCCTTAGCGTAAAAAATAGAAAATCGATATTCAGAGAACTTAAAACGATTACTTGCTTACTTGTTTTAATCCATCATTTTTACTTTGAATTATTGTCACGTTACGCAATCAAATGACGTAAACAATAGTCAGTGCATTATTTAAAAAGATTAAACGTAACTGATCAACACTACGTTTTTATAACCATCTGTCACATATTATTGTCAACTAAGACGGTTTTTACATTGTAGTGAAGTACTCGTTTTAATAAACGTGGTTAATCGAAATAAGTGTTGTGTAATTTGTTGCGATTAAAAAGTTAACTATTGACGACTTCTATCTTCCAAGTAAAATATTAACTTCAGAGATATGGTTTGGTGTAAAAACTTTTAATTTGTTTTTCCCAGAATAATCTTCATTGGTTCATTCATAATCATTAAAAAAAAACACCGATATTCAGAGAACTTAAAACGATTACTTGTCTACTTATTGTGGTGCATCATTTTACTTAAAATTAATGCTACATAACGCAAACAGTAGTGAAGTGCATTATTTAAACAAATTAGCTGTAAATAACTGTCTTTTTATACCCATCTGTTACTTATTATTATTATTATTAACTAAGACTGATTTTACATTTACATAAGTAGCGAAGTAATCATTTTAAGTAACGCGGCAAATTGAAATAAGTGTTGTGTAATTTGTTGTGATAAAACAACAGGTGTCGGATTATAAATTAATTTTAAAATACTGTCAAGTATAAAATCCAAAATTATTTTTTCTGAATTTAATGTATTTTTCATTTCAGGGATTTTATATTGAATATTTATTATCATTTATTTTTGTAAACGATATCCGGAAAAAAGTCATGTGGGAAAAAAATCTTGACACGTTTTAAATGTTAGGAAAAAGTTAGAGAAAAAAACAATGTGACATCGACTTGTGGCTAGGAAAAAACGTCACATCGAAAATAATATTTTCATTTAAAATAGGTCATATTTTTTAATAAAATTAAATTTATTTAATATATCTTAATAAAGTCATATTTGTATAGCAATGAAGTGAGTACTCAGTAATATATGAATAAACTAGTTTACAAAAATATACATATTATACGATTACTTTATATTAAACAATTTATTTTATTAAAACAATACTTAATTTATTACAATGAACTAAATATGGCTTTTATTTGAACCATTATTTATTTCATTTAAAAATATTTGATGATTAATGGAAATATTTTCTCTGATTTTTTTACATGCAGGGGGCGACATTTTATTTCCGTTTTTATATATATATATATTCGTATGCATCTGTGAAATAATATATTATACGTGTACAACAATAATGATACGAGTACATATATATATATAATATATATATATATATATATATATATATATATATATATATATATATATTAGGAAATGGATGAAATCCGACAGAATTTTAATTTATTTGTTCAAAGGTTATTTTATAAATAGATACTCATATACGAACCTGCGCCCCTAGGGAAAACCGTCATTAGATCCTACCGGAGGAGGCATATTTTTCTAACAAGATTTCTCGAAATATTCAATTCAGGCCGGTAGCTGTAAATAAAT
>OZ010573.1:57325790-57370790 GCA_963932145.1 Acanthosepion lycidas
TCAAGATGCATAACCTGGGAGTTTATGTCCGCGAACATCTCCCGCAGGCTAGGGAACTCTCTCTTAAATCTCCACACATTCTTACATGCGTCTCCGTCTCTCTCTCTCTCTCTCTCTCTCTCTCTCTCTCTCAACTCAGCTATCACTTCTTTCTCTGTCGTTCCTCTTCCTCTCAAGATTGTTACGTGCTAGATATTATTTCCGATAATAAAAACAAGTTTATCTCCCTACACCCGTTTACAAATATATTTATGTTCGGTGACTTTAATGTCCACCTTTCCTTATGGTTTAAACACTCTGTCACTGACCCCACTAGCATTCAAACCCTTAACTTCTCAATCTCTCAAGCAATTGGTTGACTTCTCCACGCGTTTCCCTAGTAATCCTGACGGACACGCTCCTCTTGTTAATCTCTTTTTTTTTTAACTCTATCCCTGACTTTAGTCGTACTACGCAGCTCTGCCCTCTTGGCAACTCGGATCATACAGTTATGATTGTAAACATCTCCTTCCGTTTTCCCGTCATCCAAGAACCTCCTACCAACAGAATACCTTTCTGTTATCAACGACCAGACTGGGACTCATTCCGTGATTTCCTTCGTGACATCCTTTAGAATGAAATTTTTAATCATCCTGTTCAGAAATGGACGTCTGAGATCTCCTCTTAGGTGAAGGCCATCATCGATGCTTTCATTCCATCAAGGAAATACCAAGTTAAACAGCGTTCATCTCCTTGGTCCTCACTTGCACACTCGGCCGCTATTGCCCATAGGAATCACTTCTTCCAGATGGACACCACTGATAGAAACAGGCGTCTCTTTTTCACCGCTCGCAACGAGTGCAAGCGTGTCTCAATGAGGTTACTGTTTGCAGATAGAATGAAACAACGTATAGAAACTCACAAGTTCGGTTCTAGAGATTATTGGCGGCTCCGCAACATTCAAAAATGATTTCATACAACAGAGATATATACCACAGAGACATACATGTATCTTCCTACCTTTGCTTGAACGTTTAGTTATGTTTGTGTATACACACACACACACACACACATACACACACACATATATATATATATGTATGTATGTATGTATGTATGTGTATATATATATACATACATACATATATATATATATATATATATACATACATACATATATATATATATATATATATATATATATATATATATATATATATTGTCTGACGATCACAAAAGCGTAAAACCCAGGGTCACAAATCCACATCAATCCAACCAAATATGTTAGCTCTATCTCTGATATTGAGCGCTTTCTAATAAGTACCGCGCATATATAATATATAAATAATTATATATATTTATTTATATTTATATACACACACTTTTCACATATCTATCTATATCTATCTATCTATCTATATATATATATATATATATATATATATATATATATATATATATATATATATATATATATATATTAACGTAATGTTAACTGATTGTGGTTGCAACATTTAATGAAGTTTTTTTTCTTTTTGGCGGTTACTGACTGGGGATTATGTGAACGCAGTTTGAAAAAGTTTGTATTCGGAATTTTGAATATCTAAAAAAAAAATGTAGGACCGACAAGAACCCCCCCCCCTCCAAATAAAATCCCAATTCTATGGTGGGTCGTGGCATATCCCAGAATTTCTTACTTTTTGTCAAAAGTCACCGTATGAAAAACTAGCCAGTCTGAAAATGGGCGAATTCAATCACACTCGAATGAAATGTATTTAAGTCAATATTTTTTTCTTGATTCTCTTCAGTGTCTCACTACCTATGCTTGAACTTTTATGCATATATAAATTCTCAATCCCTCCTCTGTTCATTCAATTGGAAGTTGAATGATTTTCTCGGAAATTATCTTCCAACTCAACGCACGACTCATTTGGAGTACACACATCTGATCCCCCCCCCCTAGAACTGAATATCGAGCTAGCTCCAGTTCTCTTCAAACTCTACAACTATTGCATCGCTGTTTCCTGCTTTCCAGTGAGTTGGGAGTCCTCATCTGTAGTTCCTGCTTTCACACGTACGCGGGTGTTCCCCAAGTCTTTATCCTGGGTCTTACGCTGTTTCTGATCTTCATCAATGATCTTCCTGGTGTCATCAGTTCCCAAGTAGGCATTTATGCAGATGACACTACCATTTACTCCTATCTCAGTAGCAAACACGTTAGAGTTGGCAAAGTTAAGCTGGCCGCTGCTCTTGAAAAGAACCTCCAGTCAATGGTTAAATGAGGCAGAAAATGGCTTGTAAACTTGAATGCCTCCAAAACTAAACTGCTCTCATTTAAGCACCATTGAGAAACTTCCTTGTCCGCCATCATCATGGCTGATGTTCGACTCTTGGAGAGCATAACTTTGCACCTTCTTGGCCTCAGGTTTTCAACTGATTTGAAGTGGAACAATTTCATTGAATCAATACCTGCATCTACCGCAAGGAAAGTTGTGTCGTGCCAGAAGGTTTTTTTCTCGTCAAAGTCCATTTTGCACATTTACCAATCTATTTATCATTCGGCCGTGCATTGAATACTGTTGCCATATACGGTCTAGCGCTTCTATTCATCTCTTGATTCTTGACAAAATGCAAAGAAGGATCTGCAATGTAATAGAGCCTGCCTTGGCATCTCGACATCAGTCCCATTCTCACTGACGTGAAGTGGCTTTCCTCTGTATTTTCTACAAATATTTTCATGACAACTGCTTTGACGACCTTTTTTCCTTGGTCCCCTCACTACATGAATTTAAGCTTGCTACTACACTCGAATCTAGGTCCCACTTTTACTGTTGAAATAGTTAAATTTAGCCGCCACTTCTACTCCAACATTTTATTTTCTCGCACTTCCCAACAGTGGGACACCCTCATTTTTATTTGCTTCCCTGAAAACTACAATCTTCAAAAATTTAAATGCAACGTCAATCTCCATCCTCTGTAGACTTGAACCTCTTTGATCTTTTTCCTTTTCTCAGTTCCGCATTATACTCAGTCTTTTCACTCACTTTCACTCTCTGTAAGCTCCTACGTACTAGTGACACTCCTGCCTTGTTTGTGCTTAACTTGATTAAAAAAAAGTAAACTTATAAAATTGTATACATTTATATACTGTTTAAAATCCACTCCAATATCGTTTTCAAATTCACATATACAGGTACAATAGTACATAGATTTTTTTATATATAGTTTTATATCTATCAATATTTGATAACGCCATAAAGCTATTTGTACACCGAACGCTCTTTTTTTTGCATCTATCTTAATTCATGTATTTCTTATTTCATACCTGTCGCGCACTCAATTCATATCTATCTATCTATCTATCTATCTATCTATCTATCTATCTATCTATCAGGTTGGTGCAAAAATAATGATGTAATAATGTCGTTTTTTGAAGTATTTTTAACGTCAAAAAACGACATTATTACGTCATTATTTTTGCACCAACCTAATAATATATATCTGTAACACTCTTAATTTATATCTGTCTATCTTAATTCATAGCTGACACCATATAAATTAATATCCATCTACCTATATATCTGTCTTAATTCATATGTCACACTCTCAATTCATATCTATCTATCTGTATGTCTTAATTCATATCTATCTATTACACTTTCCATTCAAATCTATCTATGTATAATATGCATTGTGATTTAAATTTGTATATCAACGTGTGTTATTCACGATGTTTAATATGCAAGTTTGTGTCCCGTGCGCATATAAGTATATATGTAAGTAATATATTTCTATTCCAGGTGCCTACAACACACACGTACTTAATGAGTACTAGCGCACCGACTTATCCATAAGGAGTTAGGTGTGTGCGTGTTAAAAAAAGAAAGAAAGAAAAAAATCTACATATGTGTATACGTCTCCGTCCCTCCTAGATATATATTGAACACTTGAGTGCTTGTCTATTTGCGTCATATCCCCGAAAAATTAAAGGAAAAGAAAGAAAGGAGTTTGGAGAGGGGGGTTACTGCATCAGGTTCTGCTAAGTGTTTGTTTACGGGGTTTCATCTGCGCAACTCATTCGTTTCATAGAGTCATCGTTTCTCTTTGATGTCCCTGGCATTTTCCGTGCGGTGATTTCTAAAACAAGTTAGACACGCATCTTTACCTGATGATGAGCGGGAAGCGGATAACATCAAAAGATGATGATGAGTGGTACGACTCGAATAAATAAACACCTTCGAATTCGTGTAAACAGCAACTCACATCATGAAACTGAGAGTCGCACTGGTGCAATTATGATAAATAATGCATAAATATGCATTCATGTTTTTGTGTTACAAACAACACGTACACTTGCGTATAAATATGTTTGACGTGCATCTAAATGCAGATGCTTGTGCGCGCGCCTGTGTGTGTGGGTAGGTGGGGTTTCATTGAAAAAATTTCGCACAAAATAAAAGAATTTAAAAAATGATATTTTGAATGGCGCATGAGCTGTCAAATTTCGATATTTTAAACACGTCGATATATCCCGTTTTTTTTATATATATTTAAATCTCTCTCTCTCTCTCTATATATATATATATATATATATATATATATATATATATACTAAAATAGACTGCCCATAAAAACGTTGCCTTCCTTGTAAATGATACAAAAAATGAAATAATATTCAATTTTATTATTAATTACACATTTTAATTCGTACTTGCAATACAAGTAATTGTAATAATTATTTTACTCTCATTGTACAATATTACGCAGATCAAACGCAATATTAAATTAATAGTCTCCTTATTTTTATTATACATACTTATTTCTTCCTCACAATTATTTCAAAATACCTAACGGCGACAAACCAGCGTGCAGCTGTTTATTTATTTATTTATTTACCATCAAGTCATGTGACACAATTTTCCAGCTATACTGATTATGTTTTACAATGTTACAGCGCTTTCACCTATAAAGTACTTGCCAAACATCCGAGATATTTGTTTATAAATAAAGTTCTAATGCTGTGTATTAAATTGTATAAATATATGTTGTGTTATGAGTATTAACATTTATTTCATAAAGTTGTTATAGTGTAATATGAATGTTTATTCTTTTTCACATACATTATAGTTGAAATATATTGTGAAAGTGTTTATATACGCAGATTGATATAAGAATGTGTTCCGAAAACAAGTATTGCATTTCTTATTAAAATTCCGTAAAAACAAAAAAACGACCCTAGCACACAAACACATACAATATATATATGTATATATATATATATATATATATATATATATATATATATATATATATATATATATATATATAATTTATTGAGTTTTTTCCAGAAACCACTGGACGGCCGTTTCGTCCTATTTTTTGGGACTCATCAGCAACAATACAGAAAACACTGAGCATGTGTCATGTCGTAACTGTCTGGGTTCGATTCTCGTTAGTGGATGCGCACTGCTGATGTGCCACCAAAATAGGACGAAACGGGCGTCCAGTGCTTTCTGCATTCTGTTGAGGATTTCTCTATACTCGATGAATTATGATTATTCAAAACCCTCTTAATTTCTCTCTCTCTCTCTCTCTCTCTCTCTATATATATATATATATATATATATATATATATATATATATAAAATATATGGTGCAGTTCAATTTATATTACAATGAATCATTCATATAAAAAATAAATTAGTAATGTTAATGATATAAAATGGTAAAATCTTTTCGCTAACAAAATTTTTAAAGATTCATAAACCTATCAATCACTCGATGAATGTTATAATCCCTTTTTTTATAATTATAAGCTGTATAAAGTCTTCCTTTAATACGCAAGTACTTTCGACTGTAAATTCAGTCATCTTCAGGCATGGAAATTATTTTGCTTTTGGTATAATTCGAGACAAAATATATAATGGAATCGAAATATTTTTTTTTTGAAATGTGTTATTGATAACGGATACAAACTTTTGGAGCGTGCAGTCGCAACGCTAAGGTTGAATTTTTTTGTTGAAAATTTAAGAGAATGCGTTTTTTACTAATATGTAACTGACCCGACGTGCAAAATTTTCGGGATAACAACTGAGACACTACTCTATTTATTGAACTATTTACTTCCTGCCACATTGACAGATAAACTCCTACAAAAAAAAAAAAATCTCAAATTGCCATATTAGTAAAAAACGCACTTTTTGTATGAATGATTCATTGTAATATATATATATATATATATATATATATATATATATATATATATATATATATATATATTACAAGCAAGGCAGGAGTGCCACTAGCACACAAGTGGTTACAGAAAGTGGGAGCAAGAGTAAATAGATGTGAGAGAAGAAAGGATAAAGAGAAAGACGGGGAATAGCTCAAGGCATCTGGAGATGTCGATTGACATTGCATTTGAATAGTCGCAGATTATAGCTATCAGGGAAGCAAGCAAGAGGACGGGGGTTCCATAGACGGGAAGTGCGAGACGTGAAGCTGTTGGAGTAGAAGAGACGGTTACATTTAACATCAAAGTGTCGTAGCTAATTAACGAACACTCTTTTCTTTGTCATTCGAAATTTGGAATTCACCAAAAGTTGTATTTAACCTGGGGCCTGGGAATCTATCCTACCGATATCTCCCTGTTGTAATCTGCGATATTGGATCAGAAATTCAAACGAGGATCTGGCCATTTTTTTTTTTTTTTATTAATGCACATAAAAAGTTTTCGTGGCAGATTTTTCATCTTGTCCAAAATATCTGAAATGAATATTAGAGAATGTTTGCAGCTAAAGCCCACATAAATTACTTTTTTTTGTCATATTCCTCGTTTTCTTTTGATATTACCTTAATTGTGGTATGTTTGATCAATCATCCCTGTAAAATTGTTGACATTTGTCGGCTGTAAATACCGAGTCCCCTCCAAAATTAAAAGCCACTCCTTGAAATTGGAACACGCATTGGACTAGCGAAAGGGGTATTTCAAAATCTAAGCTAAGAAACAGAAATTTCACTAGAAGCAAAGTGCTGGATTACTATGTGATATCCATCCTCTCATATGACAGTGAATGGTGGATAACCTCCCCGCGAATTACTGGAGGCAACAGAAATGTAGTTCTAAAGAAGGATACTGTAATATTCGTGGACGGTGCGAGAAGTTTTAAAGAAAATGGCAGCAAAAAGAACAGTTCTGTTTAGAATCAAGAAGAGACAGCTGAAGTTCCTTAGACACATAATGAGGAAGAAAAGCTTGGAAAACAACCCACACAAAGCCTACTGATGGCAAGAGTGATAGAAATTAGCGAGCCAACTCTCTGACGAGCTTGTGTGAATGAATGGCAGAACGGGGGTAGCAGGAACCTTAGAAAATAGTGATCTGCAAGGGATAGGAACGCTTGGAGAGCCGTGATCGTCCATGTCCTGAAGAGACGTTGCACATAGAAGACGTGAAAAGAGAGTTGATATACTCTTCTATTATAAATTCTTTTTTTCTTTTTCAATATTAAATAAATTGGCGTTTTAATAATTGACTGAAAATTGGTCTTTTATAATACAATCTCTCCTCAAATGAGAAAGTAACACTGTAACTACAAAGTTAATTAATAAATACATTTCAAAAATAATATTTAATAATCTTCTTAATTGTTTGAAATACTTCTTATTTTGGGGCAAAAATTAATAGGAAATAAATTATTAAAAAAATGTTAAAGTTCTGACGCAAGAAAAGAAAATATTTGCTGACTCATTCTTCCTTTTACTTTTTTCTTTTTCTTTTTTTTTTTTTTTTTTTTTTTTTTCGGGGAACGGTTTGATAATTCGCAAACGCCCAAATGTGAAAGAATTTCTTTTATCTGATAAACAAACCGAGATGACCCGCCAGAAGTGTTTACGGGTTGTGCTCTCAACAGAGGAAAAAGGTTTAGGAAAGAGTAATTTAGTTTCATTTATTACGTAATGATTATACGAAATTTGAAAACAAGTTAAAGATCAAAAAGGAAGAATTATAAATTTAAATTGAAAAATCAAATTAAAATTTAAAAAAGACAGTAGAACGTTTGGAATATTGAAAGGAGAAAAATTTGAAAATCAACAGAAAAACAGATGATAAAAATTTAAAATAACAATTAATGCCTGACCAAAATGAGATGGAATTGAAATAACAGAAAAATTAGAAATTTTGTCGGGATATGTGAGATGAGGAATTATAATTACAATTATTTCCATCTTCGTTGTTATATTCACACCGTTTTGTCCACCGTACCCCGACCTTCCTCGGGCGTCTGTCTTCTCTCGAGCCGAAACCTTCATTAAGTCCTCATGGGTCCTCGTTCTGCTTTCCATACTTAAGGGAGATAACTGGTGCCAGTTAATAAACTCCATGTTTATATCGCTTGTTCGTTTCTTCCACTGAACTAGTGTATGTGAAATTTTATCACTTCCCAACCCAGGGATTAAAATCACAAATTGCAAGAAACCCGATATATATTTTTATTAAGGCTTTAATATATATATATATTAAAAAATTAGATCATCCAATCATGCTACTTTGATTTCAACTTTTCGGTATCGTCAGGTGTTATAGGCCTAATCTTTTAATACAACTGCTTCCTGATGTAATTCATTTCCAATAACTGTTTTATAATATATATATATATATGTGTGTGTGTGTGTGTGTACGTGTACAGTAGCGGCCATAATATAAGGAACGGAAACAACAAAGACATAAATATGTGTATTACTTAAAAGTAATGCATGATTAGCAATGAAATTTTTACCGAATAAAGATTAGGGTGTAATGCATAAATATTATACAAAGTTACAAAAATTTACATAATAGTTTTTTTTTAAATAAAGATTAAATGGAACAAAGGAAATAAGCTACTGGACAAAAGTTAAGGAACGATCTTGTTAATACTTGATTGTGAACTAAATATCAATAAAATTTAATATTTGGTAAACATCCCCTTATTTTCAATGACTTCTCTGCATCGTCGACCACATGATCTAATTAATTTCTTGCAAAAATCAGCAGTAATTCCCTCCAATTCGTCTTTCAATAACTCCCATATGTGATCCTGGTTTTTCGGGTTTCTTTTCTGAGCCCTTTCTCCAATTATCTTCCAAACATTTTCTATTGGATTTAGATCGGGGCTCTGGGATGGCCACTTCATTAGGGCGATTCCTTCTTCTTCAAATAAAGCCATAACCTTCTGAGCCTTGTGGCAAGGTGCATTGTCCTGCATGAAAATAGGAGATTCATAAAGATTATGGTGTAATCTTGGCACCATATGCTGCTGAAGAAGCCTTTTGTAAATCTCAGCATTGATGTTGCCATGTATGCGGATGATAGGGACAGCTCCTGCAGATGAAATCAGTCCTCACACCATCACACTGCCGCCACCAAACATAACGTTTTTCTTGACACATTGAGAAGACAGTCTTTCACCTGTTCTATGGCGTACGTAAGTTTTGCCCTCAGAACCAAATATAGTAAACTTGGACTCGTCACTGAAATGAACTGTATCCCATTGTGCGTCAGTCCAAACAACATGTTCTCTCGCATACTCTAGGCGTGCCCTTTGGTTTCGCTTTGAAATGAAAGGCTTCGAAGCTAGAATACGGGCATGCAATCCTGCATTTTTTAACCTGCGAGCAACCGTTTTCCTTGAAATCTTATCTGTCTCTTCATTAAATTTACGGGAAATTGATGTAGCAGTTTCGAAACAGTTTTTTGTAGATATTCTAACAATTCTTCGATCTTTTGTTTGCGATGTTTTTGGAGGTCTGCCGGTTTTTGGTTTTGCATCTAACATTTTATCGGTATTATACCTTCTAATTACACGATGAACGACACTTTTAGACCTATGAACAATATCAGAAATTTCTGAAATTGACTTTTTTCTTGTTAGCGATAATGAGTTTTTTTTTCTTCAAAAGAGAGCGTTTTTTGCGTGTAGAATTTGCCATATTGCTTAAAAATAAAGTCCTAATGATAAATGAACTTTTACTTATTGTTGAAAAGCTCCATCGAGTTTTTTAACAATGTAAATTAAAAGTTTATGCAAATTATTAACATCGTTCCTTAACTTTTGTCCAGTAGCTTATTTCCTTTGTTCCATTTAATCTTTATTTAAAAAAAAACTATTATGTAAATTTTTGTAACTTTGTATAATATTTATGCATTACACCCTAATCTTTATTCGGTAAAAATTTCATTCCGTTCCTTATATTATGACCGCTACTGCATATATATATATATATATATATATATATATATATATATATATATATATATATACATACACAGTGGGGGAAACAAATATTCCTACCGATACATATTTTTAATTTATTGTATTTTCAACTAATAAATAAACATACTTTTCATATAATTAACTGTACACAGATGCATGATAACTAAATGTGCATAGAAAACAAAAAAACTGATTTAATAGAAATAAATCTCATTCATCCATTTTAATGTGTGAAAAAAGTATTCATACAATACAAAAAAGAAAACATAATCTTCATTTAATATTTTGTAGGATAGCCATTATTCACTTCTACAGCAACCAAGATCTCAATGATTTGTAAATTTATTTGGTATTTTTTTTCCATTCTTCTTCGCATATGGCCCGGGATGTTGGAGCTATCGATTGGATTTTAATTTTCAAATAACGCCACAGATTCTCGATTAGGTTTAATTCTGTGGACTGACTTGGCCATTTCAGGTTATTTACATTTTCAGCAAACCATTTCTTCGTAGAATTTGCAGTGTGCTTAGGATCATTACCTTGCTGAAAGATCTAATCAGTAGGAAGTTCAAGATTTTCAACTGAAATCATTAAATTTGCTGCCCAAATATTTTGATATGCTGCGGCATTCATTCTATCGTATAATGCTGATATGTTGTCAGTATCTTTTACAGAAAAAAACATCCTCAAACCATGATTTCTAGAATTACGTCCAAACAACTCAATTTTAGTTTCGTCTGTCCATAATACACTTTCACAATACAATTTTTTCCTTATCCCTATGTTCTTGAACGAACTTCAACCTGGCATCACTTTATCTTTTCAATAGCAGTGGAGTTTTCCGACGTAAGCGTGACTTTAGATTGTTCCTATGCATTTCATTCTTATTGTTCGTTTAGTGACAGATTCTTGATGAAGGCAAATATTCCTGCAACTCTTGACGAGTAACCATTGGATTTTGTTTAATTTGATGCATTAATTTCCTCGAAGATCTTGAAGAAATCTTCCGTGGAGCACCTGTTCTTTGGTTTTCAACAGTTTTGAGTTTTTATACCTTGCAATGAATGAACTAATGGTAGTAATTGGGATATTGAGGTTATCTGAGATTTTCCTGTAACTTTTACCTTTTTTCTAGAGCTTAACAATCTGTCCTTTTTGCGAATTTGTCAATTCTTTACCTCTTGCCATGATGAAAATCTTCTTACACGAATATCCATACGGAGTGTTCTGTTTTTATCTTTAAGCTAAAAATAACTACTGTTAACATTATTGGAACATTCTAGAATATTCCTCTTGAATAATCTAGAGAATTAAAGCAATTTAAAAATTTTAAAATTTGAAATTTGCATTGTACGAATAGTTTTTTTCATCCATTAAAATGGATAAATCAGATTTATTTCTGTTAAATCAAAATTCTTTGTTTTCTATGCATATTTAGTTCTTATACATCTGTGTACAGTTAATTATATGAAAAGTATGTATATTCATTAGTTGGAAATACAGTAGATTAAAAATTTGTATGTGCACGAATATTTATTTTCCCCAATTTATATATATATATATATATATATATATATAGACAAAGTGGATAAAGTTTTCGTGTGACGAAGGATATCATTGGACTAAATTTGTTATGTTTGTGTGATTACACATGTACAAGAACGAGGGATGCTGGCAATTTTAAATTAAATTTTTTTCCACAAAACCTTTTCCACTTTGTTATACTATTTTCCCTGAATTCATATATATATATATATATATATATATATATATATAACATAAATCATTCATGCATAAAACAGATATAGAAATTAATGATACAAATGGCGAGAATACATCTTCGCAAACATGTAAGATGTATTCTCGCCATTTATATCATTAACTTCAATATCTGTTTTTTGTATGAATGATTCATGTAATGTAAATTAAACTGCATCACATACTTTATATATATATATATATATATATATATATATATATATATATATATATATATGCATGCTGTGAGTGTTTATTTCTTGAAAATTATTTTTAATATTAATTACTAGCAGTAGAGCCCGGTGTTGCCCGGGGATGTAAGAGTAAGAGATAGATCAAGTATCGATCATCATAAAGACTGAAAAATAAAATTGACAAAGATCATTATTTAAGGTTGACGGACACGCATGTCTGAATTAGTTTTTTTTTTTTTTACGAATTGGTCAAAGCCAAACTCAAACAAAAACATTGTTTTCAATCGTTATGAGTCTATCGATTGAATAGAATTTTATTATAAACAATTGTCTTGTAAATGGAATTTTTGAAGCATTCTGAATGTAAAAATAAAGAAAAAAAGTGTGCAAAACAATAAGAAACACTACCTGCCAAAAAAAAGTGAAGTTTTGTTGAAATCGGTTGAAAAATGTAGGAAATCCGATCCCATATATAAACGAACACACACACACACATACAAACAACCAGGGTTTTATAATAAGTATAACTCGATATGAGTTGTCCCCCTTTCATTCTCGTGATGCCTCTTAATCGTGTTTTCAAATTGATTTCGTGCAAAAACAATTGTGTTTTTTCCAATTTTTGGCGCTGAACCACCGCAAGGTAATTTTACGTAGTGCTGTGAAGTTTTGTTGAAATCGGTTGAAAAATGTAGGAAATCCGATCCAATATATAAACGTACACACACACACACACACACACACACACACAATCTGCGTTTTATAATAAGTAAGATAAAACTTTTCATCCACCCTATCTATTCCAATATAAAGTGTACACACAAAAGGTTCTGGCCGTTCTCCTCATCGACCTTCTTCAGTTATCTCTCTTTGTACCCAGTAACCATTTTTTAAAAAGACTAACACTTTTTTCCATCCTCGAGGGTAGATTGTTCTCACTCCGCTTTCCATATTTGTAGAACCCTTCGTAACAAGATCAGATTCAATTAATATGGAAAAACATTAGACGAGCTCTATCGGCTGAGAACCAAAGGAAAACTGAAATACACTAAAACTATTAGTGGATGAACCTTCTTTGCGGGGGTGTTCTGCTGGTGCGGCCTAGAATATACTGATCAAACATATTGCAGAGAGGTAAAGACTCTTTAAGAAAAGGTGGGGGTAGTTTCAGTGTCTAGTGGCTCCTTGCAAATTCAAATATGAATCTGACTGATGTTTACCTTTTGACTGAAGATTTCGGCATTAAATAACACAACAAGGTTTGGTAAGTTGTTTACCAACGTATCCTGAGTTCGCAGACATTTTCTTTTATGAGAGAGATCAGCTTTAATAAGCAAAACGACTGACACTGATCATTTTTTATATCTGTCTTCCTGTTCTGTTGTTTCATCTCTACGTTTTTAGATCATATTTTGCTTTTCACTTAAAACGACATAATTGACTTCGCTTCATCTGTGTTTTTCTTGGTTTTTTTTTTTGTTCCATCTGATAGTGTGAATGTGGGTAGAATTGTTTGAGAATGTAGTACACACATACACATATATAGGTTTCCGTACGATCAACAAAGTTAAGCAACGTCGAGCCTGGTGAGTACGTAGATGATTGACTGCTTGGAAATACCAAATGATAAGGCTTGCATGTGCGGGTGGTGTAATTAATAATGGCTCGGAATTGTTAATTGGAAAGCAGACTTTCGATTCCAGTTGGATTCGTTATATTCACTTACACGCAAAATTATGAATCCATCTTATCTCCCCCAGCTCTGGGTTAATTACTAAGACTTATTATAACATTATTATCACAAAAATGCGCACAAAGTATTTAGATTTCGGCATTAAATAACTCATAGAGATTGATACGCCGCTAAACAAAGACAATCAACCAGTGCACGCACGCACACACACACACACGTATATATATATATATATATATATATATATATATATATCGCTACAATCCTTGGATTGATATTCTTAACCTTCCTATTGAAAATTGTGCCAGTGAGATTTCTTTTTCGGTTTAAGCTTGCATAAATATTTTGTACTTTCTCGGAAATACCAAATGAAATCAAAATGTTCATTTTTCCCACGGACTGTTCAGCCGCTGTAGCCCACATGAATCACTTTTCCCGGCTAAACCAGCATGACAGTTCCGGTAACAACGGACTCCTATTCGTGGCTGCACGTAATAAATATAAACGTGTTTGAAAGAGTACTGTCTTTGTTTGCTGATAGAATGAGGCACCGGATAACCTCTAACAACTTTGGCTCTAGTGACAGCTGGAGGTTCTGTAATAGTCTCTTAAATAAGTTTTCGATTCTTCTCCTCTTCACTAAATTTCAATGGTTAACATCTTTTGCTGATAAAGCAGATACTTTTGCCCGTAATTTTCCCTCAAACTCTACCCTTGACTCATCTAGAGTATCTTTGCCTGACTACCATGGTTTCTGCTGTCATCCCTAATCTGGTTCCAGACAAAGCATATGAACCTGATGTTATCCCTATAATAGTCCTTAAGATATGTACTCCTGAACTGGCTCCTGTTCTCTCTAAACTGTACAATAAATACCTCGCTTTCTCTTGCATTCCTGCTTGTTGGAAATTTTCCTCTGTTATGTCAGTCTTTAAGAACTCAGGTGAACCGTCCGGCCTTTCGAACTTTTACCTTAGCAATATGGCTTTCATTTCTCTATGTCAACTGCTGATTTATTAACGATTATTACTGAAAGAGACTATCAAGCTTTCGATAAGACTGGTGAAGCTTGGGTTGTTGCTTTGGACATCTCAAAGGCGCTCGACAGAATTTGGCATACCGGTCTTCTTCACAAGTTGAAAGGTTATAGTATTTCTGGACTAATTTTTGAACTGATTTAGTCTTTCTGATCAAATCGCGAAATGACAGTTGTCCTGAACGGCCACTTTTCTAGATCTTTTTGTATTAATGCTGGTACCCTCACGGTTCAATCTTTAGACCTACTTTGTTCTTAATTTCATTAACGACCATCCTGATTACATCAATTCTAAACTTGATATCTATGCTGATCACACAACCATTTACTTTTGTCTCGATAGAATATTTCATCAGTTCAATAAGGTCAAATTAGATGCTGGTCTTACAAATTACTTAACTAGGGCAAGGAATGGCGTGTTGATTTTAACGCCTCCAAAACGAAACTTCTTTCTATCAATGACCTGAAAGACCTCTTCTTGTCTCCCGTCAGCATGATGGATTATGACCTGCATGAGAGGGACTCGTTGTGCCTTCTAGGGCTAACATTCTCGGGTGACATGAAGTGGAAAGATTATATTGAATCAATTGCTAGGTCTACCGCTAAAAAAGTTGGTTCACTGTGTCGAACTAGTCAATTTTTCTCTCCAGAAACCATATTTATACGTCTACCATTCGTCCATGTTTTGAATATTGTTGCCACATATGGCTCGGTGTTCCTGATGTATATTTAGAGATTCTTGATAAAGAAAAATCAGGAATATTATTGATCCTGACATGGCGTCTCGGTTTCAGTCACTTTCCCACCGCCGTGATGAAGCTTCTCTGTGCCTTTACTGTAAATATTTTTATGGTAATGTTTCGGACGAACTCTTCGTTATGGTACCTAGACTTTATGAATTTAAGAGCAGTACTAGATTGACGGTAAGGTATCATCAATTCACAGTTGAATTGGTTAGATGTAACCGTAAGTTCTATGTTAACAGTTTCTTTTCTCGTACTTCTAGCTTGTGGAACTCTCTTCTGGTTTCATACTTTCCAGACGACTTTGATCTTCAAAAATTTAAATGCAATGTCAAAGGTTATCTGCTGTCTTGATTACACATCTGTTTTTCTCGCTCTCTTTTTTCTTATTCTTTCACACTCATCTTGTGTCTTAGTGGTTTTATTGCCTTGCATGAGGTGATATGCAGGTGTCTGAGATGTATTAAATAAAACTAGTCACAAAACCTAATCATTAAAATACTTTACATCGGAAATTAGACAACCAATCTTTCATAGAATACCAAGGATATTTCATCTTAGAAGCTGGAACGTATACAGTACACTATTTTGATACGAACTAATCGACAAAGTTTCAGATAAATAATAGTCCATTGAATATTGAACATATGTCATCATGGAAACTTGAAGTTAGACTATACAGTGTTTTTATACTAGTACTGACAACCTTATGACTTGTAGTGGTGTTAAGGGTTGTAATTAATGTTTTACATTTGTGACGGGAAGAGGTTAAGCAACTTTCAAAATAAACAAATTCAACATGTAAGGGATTATATATATATATATATATATATATATATATATATATATATATATATATATATATATATATGAAGAGAGAGACAGCAGTATAATTCAAGAATGGAGAAAACTTATATAGGATTCATAAAAAAGAGCAAACATTAATGCGATTAGCATTATTAGATTAGTATGTCTGCAAGTGTACCACGTAGTTTGGTGAAATTAAGTACTCGACTTGTCTGGTTACTGTCTCCCCGGAACAAATAAGTCCTGTGCTGCCGCTACTATATTCCGGAGCAAAAAGAGAATAAACTGATTCCTTTCCCTTCATACTGCTAATTGCCAAGCTACCTAGTGTTAAGGGTAAAGTTCATTGGCAAACAAAGAGGCTTATCCCACAATACTAATGCTGATATAAAGATATTTTCAGATAACGATTATTTCATAGTATATTAACCATATTTCATCTTAGAATGTGAACCTTAGTCTGAACACTATTTCGATAGTGATGTAGAGATGATCAAAGTTTCAGATAAGAAATAGTTCAGAAAATATGAACTATATTTCATCTTAGAAACTGGATCTTAGACTGTACACTATTTTGATACTAATGCAGAGATCAGTATGTATTTGTATCCAGTGCTAGGATTTCTCTTTTTGGCTTGTAGTTTGTTTTAATTCTACTCTCGAAATCATTAAATATCATCTGAACAGAAAAGGATGTCCAAGAGGTCGTTCGCATCGCAGAACCCACGAGAAATTCACCGGCGCCAAACAACCAAAAGGTAGGTGCGGGCGTCGAGAGATTAAAAGACTTCTGAAATTACATCGCTCCTTGACTTGCACTTTATTTTCATCTATTATTATTATTAGTGTTGAATTTAGACAAAACAAGGTGCGTGTTGTGACAGCACAGAGTTTGGGGGATGGTAAGGGAGCAAATGTTGAACAATGACGACCGCAAATAATGTCGTCGGATAGATAGCCACCCGTCGAGAGTAACCCGGTAACCAGATGGATGGGAATCGGTTGGCGAAATGCTGTCGGGCAGAACGCAGGCTATTGGAGATGTTAGAAGAGAGAGAAAGTGACAGACAAAGAAAGAAAGAAAGAAAGAAAGAAAGAAAGAGTGAGCTACTGTCCAAAGCACAGAACTCTTTAGTTTCACTTTTTTTTTTTTTTTTTCTTTAGAAGAAGAATTCACTGACATGTCGGTGTTAGGTTGGACGTGGCTGTCTGTTTGGATTATGAAGCGATGGCGAGTTGTAATAAAGACTGAACCTTGCAATTAGCCATGATCTGTCTTCCTTCGTATTCACACACACACACACACACACACACACAAAATCCCCATCTAAGTTGTTTCGACTTGAAACCACACTGAAAATCTGTGATTTCTCATTTCCAATATGGCGGTTCTTTTTCGGGCATGCCTACTGGCTGGAGCTCATTTATGCTTCTTCAACACTCACAGAGACAACCAGTCGTTTATATTGCAACTATGTCGAACGAACCTTAGTGACAGTTCAAGTCTATGCCCCACCAGGGACACATACAATTTTGAATTTACAGTTGTCCTACTCCTCTACTGGTTGCCAATGGCACTTAGAGAGTCCCGCCTACTCTGCTATTTGACCCTTAGGTGGAGGAAGTAGAGATGGATTCATACTTTCCCCAAGGGTATTTGTGCGAAATTGAATGTCACGAGCTCGACGGAAATTCAAACTCGTTTCTAAACTCTGCTACATCACACACGCACATTACAGTGGCGAAGGCACGACCACACCCCAATTTCAAAAGTATTCCCGATATATCGAAATTGAGTAACTGAGCTAACCAATATTTCTACAAAGTTTTCTAAGAAAATAATATTTTCATTTTACAATTCATTCATTAATAGATAAGTTTTGAAAATTTAATTTGCATCGGATTATTCCATGATTTTTGCTAAATATTTTATAGTGTTAACATTTTTGTTTTTGTGCTTTTATTTCGAAAAAAAATTCCCTTTAGTGATACCTACGCTACAGTAGCCACTGTTTTTTTCCCAGAGTTAGCATGGGGCAGAAGAGTGAAAGAAAAAAAAAATGAAAATAAGCTCTTAGAGTCATTGAAAAAAGATGGAATCAATTATCAAACTTATACTTTGAGAAACTTTTGCAACGAATGTCAAAAATTATTGCTGCAGTAATCATGGCGACAGCAAAATTTAATCATAAAATGTCGTAATAAAATTTCTAATGAAAAATCATCTCACTACTTTTTAACTATGTATACTAATTTTCTCTTATTTAAAGTACAAAACAACTACTTCTTCGGCCAATTTAACAAATTACCAGGAGTGACCCCGAACTTTTGTACTCTAGTGTGTGTATATATATATATATATATATATATATATATATATATATATATATATATATATATATATATAATGAACTTTATGTAAGGAGTTTATTTTGCAGAAAATATTTATAAACAGGATTAAAATGTTAATTGTAACAGAATTTTTTAAATTTAAGAACGTTCATAAATATACATAAAGCTAACTGAAAGTCAAGGTAAATTATGGCGAATGTCAAGGGAAGTAATTTAATGTCTGATACACGAGAGTGATCAAACGTTGTTATTTTGCCGTTGAATTGTTTTTTATAATGTAATTATTATTTATACTATTTTAGTTTGAGAAATTATGTGTTATATATTTAAAATTTAAATTTAAAAATTTAAAAATTATTTAAAATTAAAAAGTTTATGAATTTAATCATTTAATTATAATTTTTTTTTAAATTATAGTCATTTATATTGGCTTGGGAAATGAGTATTTCTTTTAGGAAAGAAGATATTTGAAAAAATCCGGAATGCAGATTTGTATTCTATATATCGGTAGTCAAGAATTTTCCGTCTTTAATTTATTTCATTTACTTTCTCTTTTAATAAGTATGGCATTATTTTGGTCGAAGTTCTGGTATGTAAACTAATGGGTTTGATAAATTGTTATGTAGTATAAGATTCTTTTTTTTTGTGTTCATAGATACGTTTTATTTTTAATTAGTGAAAGTTTCCCCAACATCTTGTAAGGAACAGTTGGGAAATTTTATTCTATATATACCTGGATCAGAATTACTATTGTTATGGGTATTTTTGTTTCTTTTTTATCCATAATAGTTTGGAATGTGGTTGTAATTTTTTATTTATTTAAGATTGAATTGTTTTGGATAATAGATATTAATGAGTTAGTACGTAGTATTATATGTCTGTTTTTATCTTGTTTATTTTCATTGTTGTTATTCTAATTATTTCATTATCTTTTTATAGTTGTATATATTGATACTATTTTCTTAGCATTGTGAACGAAATGATGATGATATTGGAGGATTTTAAATGTGCAAACACATATACACACAAAGACATATATGTTTGTGCGCATGTGTGTTTTTTTGTATAATGTTATGTTTCTTAGATCTTACGCGACAAGCATGTGCGTAACTAAATTATATGCATATGTTTGTCACCTTTTCTTAAGATCTTTAAAAAAAACGCAGCATTACGATATATGTGAGACTATCCTCAGGATATTAAGCAGTGTTTCCTAGAAAATATACAAAATCCCCAAAATTCTATTACTATAATGATTTGCCTAAATCCCGAAAATTCTGTTACTTGTAAATCCTTACTTGACCCAGCTAATGCTCTGCGATGGAGCTATTCGTGGGAAAGGAAAGTCATAGCTGTTGGGGCACAATCCATTGGTTTATGAATACTTGGATGAGTGTCACCACGGAATTTGTGAGTGACGGTGCGATTCACACAAAACTTCGTTTATCAACAAAAAATCTGCAAATAACCCACCTCTCAACGCATATATGAAAAGACAAATCAAAACACACTACCAAAAATAACATGGAAAATAAAAATAAACAGTACCAGTCTATAACAAGAACGCAAGAAAGTAAACTTTGTCTGAAGGAGAAAACCAGAAAAAGATGAATTATTAAATGGTAAAAAAAAATCTAAGGTCATTTTCAAATTATTACTACCCTACCTACCTTCATTTCAAAATGCTTTCTATTCTGCCTACCCTCATATTAACATTCCATTCGTACTACTCTACGTACACACATTTACAAATTCTTAATACGTTAACTAGTCTCATATCTCTATCTATAAAAGGCAGGATGTGTGTGTGTGTAACGAATGCGTGGCCGCAATTTTCGGCGGATTTGCACCAAAATTTACATGCACATGCTCCAAGTTAGCGGGAAGGCCAAGACCGACTTTGTATTTCCCAACTCCCATCGATAGTGGAAATAATCGATTTTTTCATGCTTCTACGGCAGTTTTCATGTAGTTTGCGGCCATTTTCTACTGGCCAGAGTGAGAGCCAATAGCTGGCTGCCACGAATAGGCAGGAAGATTCTATTGGCCAGCGTGAGAGCCAACAGCTGACTGACACGAATGTTAACTACGTTACCTACCCAAATTTAATATCGATAGCTGCATTCGTCACAAGTGTAAAAAATTTAAATCTGCATGGTACTTTAATCCAATTGGCTCATTCACTTGCTTAAACTCATCGTTGATTCTGATTCCGCAGAAATGAGTTGGGTGTGAAAAAGTATTTGTAGTTAACATTCTTTTTTTATTCGGTTTTTCCAGTTACAAGTCCTTTTTTTTAAAGCTGATCGTTTTGTGTTCATTTTGTTTAGTTCTTTTTTTGTAACAGATTTAATGTTTAGTATAGAGCTTAGGAAAAAAGTGTGAGATAGGCAAGATGTAAGGCATGTAGCAACATCAGCACAGCAAAGGGCACTCCTTTAAAGGAAAGGCAAAAATATTTTAAGTCAAGTGATAGCGATTGCTGTATGAGTCGTACGATTTTTGAATCAAGCACGAGCAACGCCGGGTCATGCTGCTAGTCTAACATAATTTCCAAATTCTTAATACGCTAACTAGTCTCATTTAAAATTTCATACTACGCTATCTAACTTCATTTCAAATTTCTTACAATGTTACCTACCCACATTTCAAAATTTGTACCTCTCTACCTACACTCATTTCCACATTCTTACTACGCTACCAACCTTCGTTTCCAAATTCTTAGTACGCTACATACTCTCATTTCAACATTCTTACTAAGCTACCTACTCTCGTTTCTAAATTCTGACTACGCTACCTTCCCACATTTCAAAGTTATTGCTACTTTACCTACTCTCATTTCAAAATTCTTTCTACTCTACCCACCCTCATTTCAACATTTTTACTATTCTACCAACCCTGATTTCAAAATTCTTACAATGCTACCTACTGTCAATTCAAAATTCTTGCTACGCTAACTGCGCTCATTTAAAAATTCTTAATACACTACCTACCCGCATTTTGAAATTCTTACTAATCTATCTAATCTTATTTACAAATTCTTACTATGCTAACTACCCTTATATCCAAATTCTTACTACGCTACCTACTCTCATTTCAGAAATATTGCCACTCTACCTACACTCATTTCCAAATTATTACTACGCTAGGTACCCTTATTTAAAAATTCTTACTACTCTATCTACCCTCTTATCCAATTTCTTGCTACTCTTCCTACGCACATTTCCAAATTCTTAGTACGCTACATACGCTCATTTCAAAATTCTTACTAACCAACTACACTTATTACAAAATTCTTACTACGCTACCTACCCAAATTTAATTTTTTTTACCACGCTACCTACCCTCATTTCGAAATTCTTACAACGCTACCTACACACGTTTCCCAATTCTTACTACGCTACCCGCTCTCATTTCCAAATTCTTACTATGCTACCTACCCTCATTTCAAAATTGTTACTACGCTACTTACAATCATTTCCAAATTCTTACTACGCTACTTATTTCAAATTCTTACTACTCTACCTATCGTCATTTCAAAATTCTTACTAAGCTACCTACCCTCATTTCAAAATTCTTACTACACTACCTACCCTCGTTTTAAAATTGTTGTTTCGCTACCTACTCTTATTTCCAAACTCTTACTAAGTTACCTGCCATTATTTCCAAATTTTACTACGCTAAATAGAGTCGTTTCAAAGTTCTTATTACTCTACCTGCTCTCATTTCAAAATTCTTACTATGCTATTTACAGTCATTTCTAAATTATTACTACGCTACCTAATCTCATTTTCAAATTCTTCCTACCCTACCTACACTAAATTTCAAATTCTTACTACGCCAACTACCGTCATTTCCAAATTCTTACTACGCTACTTACAACCACATCAATAAATCAAAAGAATCGATAAATTCATTTTTCATGTGCAAAAATTTAGAATCGAGCATAATACACAGAACAGATAGCATAATATATTTAAAATGATATAAAATAAGCGAAATAGATACCATAACTATAAATAAACTAAAGCATTGACCCAAAACAAAAGACATGGGAATGGCCGATATTCTCCCACGCCATACTATCTTAATTCCTCAGTGGCTTATATATAGAACCTAAAACAGTCGTAATGTGTGTTTGTGTGTGAAATAACGGTGAGTTTGTAGCGTAGCGTTTATCAACGCGTAAAGTGGAATCGGCGTGCTGAGTCTGTATTTCGACAGAGTTCGTTTCGTTCACTTTCGAACAAATTCCCTTGCGAAAGATATGGTTCGATCTATCCTCCGTCACCTATGGGTTAAATAACTTCTTTTGGCACCCAATCTAGGAGAAGGTCTACTCTGAATTCAAAAATCAGTTGCCAATCAGGCTGGAAAAAAAAACCCTCTTTGCTATGGAAGCACAATCACTTATCTGTATAAACGAAAAATGGAACATTCTTCTCTTTCCCCCACTGTCCATAACAATGAACTCGCCTGCCGGATGATATTTAGCTACTTGGTTATGCTACGACTGAGTAATGAGAAAATTTGTTGCCAGGAAACAATGTATGCCTTTGGTATAAAAAGGCACAACAAATAATAAAAATAAACATTAAAAAATCTATTGTTACGGTAAGACGAGGTAGCCCGGCGCCACCCGAAGAAGATCAGCTTCGTGCTAACATAGCAACGGAATTTAAAATTGATAAAATTCCATTGTTATCGTAACACACAGCATACTCGGAACCACTCATCGTCTCATAAAAATTCAAATTAGTTTGAGTCATAAATAATTTCCGTTGTTCTTTATCAAATTTATTCTTCAAAAATTAATGTAACATGACATTTCCATCCAGTTATATATTTGCCATCACTTGCGGTGACATGTCACAACTTATCATGTAGCTCTTCGATACCTATTGGGTAGAATTCCGCAGAGCTTGATGTGAAAACTTTTTCTACGAAATCTTGAATCTGGTTTTAATTAAAGAAATTTTTCCCCATTAAAGCGTTTTGCGGCGTTCGAAAAAGTTAATAGATTAGTGCAAGATCATGGTGGAGAACAAAATTTTTCTTATTGACGAGCACAGAACTTTTTTCCTTTCACCTCAAGTAAGGCAATAAAGCCACCAAGGCGCAAGGGGGGTTACTGAATGTGGAAGAGTTAGAAACAAGAACATTGCTAAGGAGCAAGAACAGAGGAAGTAATTAGGATGACAGCAGATGGCGATTGACATTGCATTCAATTTTTTGTAAATTAAAGTTGGCTGGAAAGCATGGAGCCGGTCTAGTACTACGCATTTAAGCGTAGTACTAGACCGGCTCCATGCTTTCCAGCCAACTTTAATTTACAAAGAGTCTTGGCACCATATCGAGGAGATCATCCGAACAATTGTCATGAAATTATTTACAGAAAAGGCAAAGGGGAGAAACCATAAGCCGGTGGGAAAGTGACTGAAGCCGAGACGCCAGATAGGAGCCAATAATATTGCTGATTGTTCTTTGGTTTTTATCAAGGAGGTCTAGATAGATAGCAGAAGCACTGGACCGCATGTGTCAGTAATATTCTAAGTATGGACGAATGATAGACTTAAAGATATGAATGACAGACTCTGGCGATAAAAACTGTCTATGAATTCAATATAATCTTTCTACTTCTTGTCAATCGAGAACGTTAGCCCAAGAAGACGCAACGAGTAACTCTCTTCTTTTCGAACAGATTTTTATTGACACGCTCCAACAGCTGGACGAATAAATGTACATTTACCGTTATATTGCTGTTTGGTTTGGCTTATTTTGTTTTACGGCATATCAACACCTCAATGGGTTATTTAATGTCGACAAAATTTTTAGGATAGGTTCGTATGAATAGAATATGTATTCTTTGTAAGAAATTAGTTTATAGATCAGGTTTCATTGATGTATTTTTGTAAAAAGGATTTTTGACGAGAGTCAAATGTATTGCCGGTAAAAATTGTTTCAAAAATGTATTGCTGGTAATTTTTTTTTTTTTTGAAAGAATGTATTGCTAGTAATATGTTTTAAAAAAGATGTATTGCTGGTAATATTTAAAAAAAATGTATTGCTAGCAATTTTTACTATAAAAATCTATATTTATACTGTGATAGTGTTTTGGTGGTTAACTATTTGCCTATAGTTGGGACCCTAACAGTTGCTATCACTCCAGGACAAGGTGGACCTATGAACAACAGCAATTAAGAGGTGGTTTCACGCTCCTCAATATCTCTCGATCGAGGCCTTGCTGCCGGATGTAGTTTATCGTCATACTCATTTGGGAATGGGATTACACCTCTGCAGTCCTAGTCCTAGCCCTAGCCGACAGATTGGCGTATTCTGAAGCCCTAACCAACAGGTCGGCTTTTTATTGCATTTTAAGAACTCTGAGTGAATAGTATCCCAAAAATTGTACTATACGCCCAACATTACCTTCTCTTTCATGAAGTTCAGTTTTTGGTGTGTTGTGGAGATTTATCCTTGTCAGTCCACCGCCTTTTGCATTGAACATTGTTGTATGTAACCCATTTTTCATCACCTATTATGATACATTTAAGGAACGGGTTATTTTTCTGTTGCCGCTATGAATAAGCGACCCGCTTTGTTCTTTTTGCTAAGATCGTGTGGAACCCAAAAACCTAGCTTGCCCGCTTTCCCTAAGTGTCGGCAACTGGTAAACGGAAATCACCTATAACTGAACCTAATATATCCGTGAATGTTTTTAAGGGTAGATAGATATACAAAGCGATTGAAAAGTAACTCCCTATTTTATGTATGATGGACTCTACTGTCTAACTATAATTTTTACAAGACGGGAGAGTCCATCATACGAAAAATAGGGAGTTACTTTTCAATCACCCTGGATATATAGATACATATTTATAATTTGAGAATTTGATACTTTACCGTTATTGGCTGCTAGAAAAGTTAGGAAATTATACCACGTTCATTCCCTACCACTTGGTTTGAAATTCAACACTTAAAATCTGACCTCTAAATGCGCTCGAACGCTTTATGTTGACTATAGAAGCAAGACCGTCCCTCTTATGTCTACCGAACGGGACTTTGAAAAGGAATACAAATAGTTTCTAACACTTAGATCCAAAACACCTGTTTATATTAACATAGCTAACGAATCCAAACAATACGACCAAGACTTTAATAAACAGAGAAAGGAAATTGACAAGAACATTTTGACATTAGAACAGTAAATCCTGGCGTTTTCTATCAACACAGCTGCCCTGATTTTGTTTACACAACTTTTTTCTTCCTTCTACAGATTCTGCTTATTTTAACAATGTTTCGACCGTTTAAACTTCGTCAGTTACTTTTTTCCTTTTAATTTCAACAGTGGCTCATTTAGTTGACGTTTTATTTCAAAGCTTAAATGTTTGTGTCTGATTTAATAAAGACAAAGAATTTTATGAGATTGCTAAAATAACTGAAAAGTTTAATATCTAAAGCGTTTGGTTACCATTTAATAAATGTCTTTTGCAAGTTGTTGTTGTTCTCAAAACCGGTTCACACTCCTCCCAGTTTTTTTGAACAGGAATAGATGTCTATCCCTTGTTTCCTGTTTAGGATTGGTTTTCTGGTTCCTTCTAAAGTTTTCTCATTCTCTTTCACTCCCAGGAGCCCCTTGCTTCTTAGCGGCGTTATCGCCTTGCTTGGGTGAATTGATTAAAAAATGTATCGTATGTCAAACCTTTTTCATGTTTAAAAATAAGGTACTTTATTTTGATTGATGTAGGGTGTCACAGATCATACTACAAAAATGGATACATGTCCCGAAGAATTGTAAACACATATTCCCGTTTAGAACTTTAATTTTCAATGTTCTAATGTAATTATATTTTTTTCTATTCCAAGAGAACAGTTTATTCAGTGAAGCCTAGGGGATGATAATTTGTTCCTAGTCTACTTGTGGAACGCAAAAATTGTTGATGATAGGAGAAAACTTGTCTTGAATCGCTTGACGTTAGCGGAAAAAAATGGATGAAAAAGGCTAAATGAGGAGAAAAAAAAAGTTTGATTTATAAAATTCGCTGATTTTACGTTACAAAACAACGAAGAAAGTCAAAGTAAATAAATGCCGTAGTGTCAGATTAACGAATATGTTTCGGCGAAGAAGAAAAGAGGAGAAAGGCGAGAACGAAGGCCGAAGATAGCGAGAAAAATGAGTTATAGTCGGAGGGGAAGATGAAAGCAAAAGAGCAGGAACGAGATGAGAGAAAAAAAGAAAGAAAGAAAAGAGGAGGAGAAGAATACAAAGGTAAAAAAAAAAAGAAGAAATAAAAAAAAATAAAGAAAAAAGTTTGAAAATATGAAGGTAAATAGAGGGAAGGGAAACAAGGAAGGAGAGAAGAATATAAAGATTAAAAGAAGAAAAAGTATCTTTTAAATAAGAGGCGGAGAATGAAGAAAGGAAACAAAGAAGAGTAAAAGAAAAGACAAGAAGCAAAAATAAAGTGACAACAATGAAGGACATACATGACCTGTTTCATGGTTTAGAGAGCAATTGGTATTTTCTCAGGTGCCAACAGTTGATGGTCGAATGGAGGTAAAGTCCGGATTTCGAATGCCTTACTACTAGCTTTGAAAATGTTTGTAGGCAATTTTTAAAGCCCTTCCTTATTGCAACACCATCTTAGTATCTTATTTCTTTTAATTTTACCACGTGCCATACTTCATAAACATTTTAAATATTGTAAATAAAGAAAAGAAAAGCCTGGAAAGGAAACGCCTCATCGTAGAACAATAGCAAGTCTTGTCGATTGTTACAATTACTTTTTTTACAATGATCTTCACTCTGTACAAAGATCGGGAGCCAGTCAAGGTAGAGGGTTACAGAATAAAAAGTCCAGATGTGTAGAAGATGACGGTTAACCTTAGATATGAATAGGTTAAGATTGTAGTGATCGGAAAGCATCTTCTTGGGAGTCGGTTCCACAAGACAGCGGTTCGTGAGACGCTGCTGCTCGAGTGAAACTTACCAATGGAATGGAGGTGGTTCGCTACAATGTGCTTAGCACGGTGGGTCTTTGCCGTAAATATTAGAACTGGTGAAACTAAGTAATGTAGTTCATCTGAGCACATTCCATGGAAATAACGACAGAGCAGTGACAGGCTTGCGACGTTCCGTCTATGACAAAGGGGGTTGGAAGATAGGAAATAATTAGTCACCCACAAGGACGTGGAGACGATTTTGGGTTCTCTTGAGACTGAAAAGTGAAGACTGTCCATATATGGCAACACACTATTTTCGGCCTGATTTGGCTCTTGCAAAGGTAAAGGATAGCATAGGGAGTCAGGTACTTACTGGAGCGGTATAACAAACCGACCATTTTTTAAGCATCTTTAGCGATGGATCGTATGATGGATTTTCACTTAAAGTCTAGGTTGAGTTTAAATCCAAAATATTAATATTCTGTGTGAATTTGAATACTGTATATCTTGTGGTCATTATAATTTTAACTATTTCTTTTATAATCCTTAGTCGATTGCTGAGAGTGGGTTCATTGGCATCTGGCTCATTCAGGATTTCCTGTTGGCGTAACGGTAATTCAGTCTTGATTCTATGTCAATTCACAATGACTTAGTGGAATCGGGCATTGGTGAATAAGGTGCAAAGTATATATCCGAACTATCAGAACCAAATCGTAAAGCCACTACTGCTTCAAGAGCAGTCTGGACTTGTGAACGACATTAACATATACAATAATGTTATTTCGTGACCGACAAAACATTTGGCATTACATCAATCTGAAAAACCTTCCGCTTTTAAAAGTACATCTTTATGGATTCCAAAATAATAAGAGAAATACCCGCCTTTGAGCTGATGATGCGTAAGCTAATACCTTTTGACGTAGTCACTTTCTTAACTGTTCGGGTGACTTTATCACAATCTGACGTTGGTATGTATCTATCAGCCCATCCTTTATGTTTCTTGGTGCCATCAACATTCTGGATAATCGCTCTCCCGTGGGATAATCCATAGTTGCTGAAATCTACCGTGATTTTTGTTTTACACACAAATTATCTGCACCCCATGTTTAACTATTTTTCTACACCTGTAGGTGGTTGGATTTTGAATTAAATTGTCCTAGTCTGCTCTTCTAATTAATTCATAGCTGGGTAGATGAAGAAGAAATGGATTCATACCTTTCCCAAGGGTATTAGTGCGAAATTAAGTGTAACGAACTCAATCTAAATTCGAACTTGGTTCGCTAATTTCTCGTTGCGGGCATCTAACCACTACGCTAACCTACACTTTCAATTAGAACATCTGCAGTCAATATTAATGTTCGATCCGAAGAAATCGATATATGCTTTTGCGAATTCGTGATATTTCTCCTGTTTTTGCTTTGAAATTGGTAGTTTGTGGTTCGAATCTATGTAATCTGTTTTATACGTTAAGACATTTCATCCAATCTTTTACTGACTATTTAAGCAGACATATCCCCATGAAACAACGAGTTATTCTTTTCGATAACTTAGTCCATATCAGGTGTCTCACCAATTTGCTCATTAAGGTAATTATTGATAGAATCAGACATTTTGCCAAACAGTTTGGATCCTCTTTTGCTTTGCTACGCACACAATTTTTTTGTTGAGCCTCTTCCACTATCATAACATAAGAGTCATGTTTTATCGTCTCAATTTCAAATGCCGCTTTATTCACTTTGGTGTGTACCAAATCAATACAATTATTTGTCCTTAAGAAGACAAATCCTTAATGTCATTTCTGAATAAAGTTAAGTGAAACAGTCTGGTCGATTAAAAGAACATCGCTGTGTATTGTCAGCAAGTACGAGCCAACAGAAGGGCGACTGTGGCATAAATTGCAGGTAATTTTAATCAAAATTAAAAAAGTACATCAACCTTTGTTCTATATAGTGCTGCCTAGCTGTAGTTTACTTAGAGTACACAGTTAATCATTAGCCGAAAGTGGAACAGAATATTGCATCAATAGAGAACGATGAACCTTGCTTTCTTCTGGATTAAGTCGACGGCAAGGTATGTATGCGGCGTCATACTAGGAAATCGACAAGCACTGTAGTAGCCAGTGTGATGACTTGGCCAATATTCTGCTGGGAAGCAATGGGTCCTACTATTCATATGGAATTAAATTTGTTACGTACCACTTGCCTAGATATCATTGAAGATCAGGTACGCCCCTTCATGTTAACAGATTTCTACGAGGGCGGTGATGTTTTCAATGAAACAATTACATACATTATTATGAGAATTATTACAGGAACATGAAAAAAATCTTTCTTTCTTGCTTCCTTGTCTTCTTTCTTTCTTTTTTTATTTCTCTGTCTCTTTTAATCTGTTTCCTTCCTTCCACTCTTATTTTTCATTCATTCTTTACCTAATTTTAATTTTCATCAAAGTTTTTCTTTCTTCCTTTATTTTCTTTGTTTCTTTCTTTTTTCTCTGTCTCTTTTAACTTTTCCTTCTTTCTTTCTTTCTTTCTTTCTTTCTTTCTTTCAACCTGTTTCCTTCATTCCATTCTTTATTTTAATTTTCATTTAACTGTTTTTTCATTTTAATTTTCTTGCTTTACAGTTTTTCTTTCTTTTTATCTTTGGCTTTCCTCTTCTATTTTTTCTTTCTTTTTATTTTTGGCTTTCCTCTTCCATTTTTTTCTTTCTTTTTATTTGTGGCTTTCCTCTTCCATTTTTTTCTTTCTTTTTATTTGTGGCTTTCCTCTTCCATTTTTTCTTTCTTTTTATCTTTGGCTTTCCTCTTCTATTTTTTCATTCTCTGTCTCTTTTAATCTGATTCCTTCCTTCCACTCCTTTTATATTTCATTCATGTTTACCTAATTTTAATTTTTTTCTTTCTTTTTTCTTTCTTTCTTTCTTTTCTTTTTCATTTTAATTTTCTAGCTTCACAGTTTTTCTTTCTTTCTGTTTTCTGCTTTCCTCTTTCCTTCTTTCTCTTTTCACAATGTGGGATACTTAAAAACATAAAAATAATGAAAACAAAAACAAAAAGCAACTAAATGAAATTGGCTAAGCTTTATAGCCAAACACATTTTAAAAATAATTTAAATTGAAAAGTTTAAAATTTCATCGTACCCTCCTCTTCGGGTGCATGTTTATTTCGTCTGCCGGTTTGCAGCCTGAAATAAACACTGTGTTGCAATTAACACCCAATTTAAGATTTATTGATTGATTGACTGAGTAATTTGCTTTTTTTACGACTTGTCAACCGTTTACACGTTATTTAAAAAAAGAAAATATTTTTAAATTGTAAGAATTTTTGGAGATAATAATAATTTACTGATACAGGTTCTACCAATTAATCCATAGCCGGGGGAAAAGAATTGGATTCGTGCTTTTCCGAAGGATATTTGCACGTAAGTGAATAAAAAGAACACGATTGGAATTGGAACTCGGCTCTGCGAATTCCAAACTTGAGCCATTTAAACCAGTCGCACATCCAAACTTACAAGTTATTATTCCCAAGCGGTTACCCATCTAAGTAAAAGCTCAACTTCGGTGATCCTACAAGAACCGGTGTTTCAACATGATATGGCTGTAAGATCCCTCCCACACACTTCACGAGATCTTTATCTCATTGAGCTATTATGAGGGGGCGTCATACCAACAGCTTCGCTCTGAAAAATCTCTATTACATATCTTTCAGTAGTTAAATTACCTGCTTTTAGTCTACCTGATCATGGAGTAAATGACCAGGTAAGAATTTTTTTGAAGGGATATGAAGAATCAACACCTTATTAGGTAGGTGGTCAAAATGTTTTGGTTAACCAGTGTATGATTTTCATTGCTTCACCCAGAGATTGAACACATGGTAACTAGATAACTAGATGCACCTGAACATCGCCTTTGTTCACTAGGCCACGAAAAACAAACAAACAAAACAAATTGGAGTAATTAACTGACATAAAGTCTTCTCGAGTATGGACAACAGAATGAAAACAATCCCCCACCACTGGTAGATTGAATAAAGTGTTTAGTTGTAAATTCCGAGGAGGTTACTGAAATTGGATACTTACCGGAAGAAGACAGGAGTGTATAGCGGTTGAAACGTTGTGACTATAAAAGCCAAAGTAATCCAAATAGATTATCATTATTATGAATTAATCTATCATTGCGGAAATTCAGACAGAAAAAAATTATGGTTACAATAATCTTGTGATATTTTCTGAGTAAATGATGAAATTCAAATAAAGAAAGAGAGAAGAAAAGATGAAACAAATATCAAAGGGGAAAGTAAAATAAAAAAAAGAGAAGAAAAAAAGAGAAGAAAAAAAGAGAAGAAAAAAAGAGAAAATAAAATGGAAAAAAGTGAGCGGGAAAAGAGAATGTAAAATTAAAAGCGAGAGAAGGAAAAGAGAAAGTAAAATGGAAAAGAGAGAGGGGAAAAGAGAAAGGAAAATGTTAAAAACGAGAGCGCGGTAAGAGAAAGTAAAATGGATAAGGGAGAAAAAAAGAGAAAGTAAAATGGAAAAGAGAGAGGGGAAAAGAGAAAGGAAAAGAAAAAATAAAATAGAAAAAAAATGAGTGTGGGGGGGAAAAAGAAGAGAAATTCAAGTGGAGAAGGAACAGCGGGGGAAAAGAGAGAGGTGAAAAAAAAAGTCAACTGGAAAAGCCAGAGATAAAAGAGAAATTCCAATGAAAAATGGTGATAAAAACATTGCTAAAGTATGAGGTTAAAAAGTAACTCAACTCCTAGAGAGGACAAGGAGAATTCGATTGAAAAAGATAGAATAAAAGTGACATACAACTGGAAAAGAGAAATTCAACTGAAAAATAAGAAAAGGTAAAATAATGTCAAATAGAAAAGGGAGTGAAAAAAGAGAAATTGAACTGGAAAAGAGAGAGTGAAAAGAAATCCAACGTGAAAAGAGAGGGGTGAAAAAAAGAGAAATTGAACTGGAAAAGAGAGAGTGAAAAGAAATCCAACGTGAAAAGAGAGGGGTGAAAAAAAGAGAAATTGAACTGGAAAAGAGAGAGTGAAAAAAAGAGAAATTCAACTGGAAAAGAGAGAGTGAAAAGAAATCCAACGTGAAAAGAGAGGGGTGAAAAAAAAGAGAAATTCAACTGGAAAAGGAAAAAAGTCAAACGGAAAAGGAGAGAGGATAGGGAATTTCACCTGGATAAGAGAGAGAATAAAGAGAAATCCAAAGTGAAAAGAGAAAGAGAGGGAGAGATAAACAGACAGAGAGAGAGAGAGCGGACGGGGGAAGGAGAAATTCAATTGGAAAAGGTAAAAAAGAACGTCAAATGGAAAAGGAAGAGGAAAACAGCGAAATTCAAATGGAAAAGAAAGAGGATAAAGAGAAAGTCAAATCGAAAGAAAAATAAGTGGCGCTTAAAAAGTGGGAGGGTACGATCGAGAGAGGAAGAAAACGTATTAAAAAGGAACAAGAAGAGACAGCAAAGGAAAAGAGAGAATATGACATCAAAGAAAAGGAGAAAGATAAAAAGAAAAATAATACATATATATTTATCTATAATATTTATATATTTGTGAAACCAGCGAGAAAGTCGAAGACGGCTAGAATAAAGTAGAAGTTCAATGAGAAAGAGGAGAAAGCTTGTACAGAATAGAAGAATTGTATTCAAAACCAAAAAATTAAAAAAGTTACCGTCTTCTAAAAGAAGCGTTCGGGTGTAGAGTAACCATTCCAGCAAAAACGCCTTTCTGTATCTATTAACTTACACTGA
This sequence comes from Acanthosepion lycidas, assembly GCA_963932145.1. Classification (NCBI taxonomy): domain Eukaryota; kingdom Metazoa; phylum Mollusca; class Cephalopoda; order Sepiida; family Sepiidae; genus Acanthosepion; species Acanthosepion lycidas. The sequence continues at coordinate 57,359,308 of OZ010573.1, forward strand.
CAAGCAAAATGATCGATCGATGGACAGTAAAGAAAAAAAAAAACAAAAAAAAACAAACAAATAAAACGCGGGAAATGCCAACCTAACTCAAACCCAACTCCTTGCCTACAGTCGAATAACCAACCCACTGACACATCTGTCAAAATCAATAAAAACAATTCGTAACAGCGACAGCAGCAACAGAATTGTTGAAGGCTCTTGGATTGAGGCTACTGGCAAGTGTGAGAGGACAGAATTCGGAATAAACAGGAATCTGCGACTTATCAAGAATTGGCTTCCACTTCTCGAAACTTCTGTCTCTTTCCAACTAATCCGAGATTCATCTTCCCTTTACTGCTCCATGTCAAGTTTGCATTACCAAGGAAGACCAGACAAAGTTAAAAGTGACACGACAGCAGTAGTTTCGAAAGGAGCTCTCTAATCTTTAGAAACATGTTTGGTTTATATTCCAAAATGTCGGTTATTTAAAAAAAAAAAGCACTCAAACACACTCGTTGCCAGAAATGGAAGTGATTAAAAGAGTTCTCTGTAAGTTTTAGCAAACAAATTTCAAAATACTTGATTTTTTAGCAGTAAATACAAATTATAGACACTCAAAACTTTGGTCAAGTATTTTTTTTATCATTTCGTGCATTTTTACGATTATATTTTCCTGTTTTTATTGAAGTTGGTTGGTTGGTTGATTTTGTTTGGCAGCATATCAAACTCTTATTTAATGCCGAAATCTAAATATTTTGAAGGCAATTGCATCCATTCAACTACAGATAAAATGTATTGTTGATCGTTTTGCTATAAAATGTGTTGTTGGTAATTTTAATATAAATATATTTTGTTGATAATTTTTTATATAAAAATGTATTGCTGGTATTTTTACTATAAAAATGTATTTTTATGCTTCCGTAGTTTTTTGTTTTTGTTTGGGGGTTCACTATTTATCCATAGCTGGGACCCTAACAGATGCTACCACCCCGAGTTAGGGTGGAACCAGGAACAAACGCAGTTAAGAGGTAGTTATACTCTCCTCAAAACTTCCAATGTCCTGAACAGAGGCATTGCTGCTGGAGGTAGTTTATTGTCATACCCAAGGAATATTTTTTTTATTGAGGAATTGCAATGTTTTTTTGTTTTTTTTTAATATTATACCACCTATTATAGACGCATATATCAAGAGTACAGGTTTATCTGTTGTTTCCTGTTTAGGATTGGATTTCCGGTTCTTTCTAAATTTTTTTCATTCTCTTTCATTTCCAGTAGCCTCTTGCGTCTTAGTGACATTATCACCTTGAATGAGGTGAATAGATTTAAAAAAATACGAAAATAATAGATGAGCTGATTCACACACAATCTGCGCATAACATTACTTGCGTGTATGCAATGTATATGCATATGCCTTTGTTTCCATGAGTGACTTATATTTGCTTGTGTCATTGAAGGTACACTGACCACATACACTCACACTATTTGACTGAATTTGAAATAAAACATTGGAATAATGCATTCCTTTCACACTTTGTCGGGACTACTCCTACACTTAGTTGAGCAATAATAAGCAAAAAAAAAAAAAAAATTAATTAATAAAATAATAAAAAAAAAAAAAAACATGACAAAACGACAATTATTAGATTATAAGATAATTATAAGATTTTAAACTTTTCAGAAAATATTCTCTAATAAATATAATTATTTTTTAAACCATTTTTGAAGATAAAATATTAAAATATTTTTTAGGTCTGTCATTGAGTTAAAATACGCATGCACGCCCGCATACGTACATATAGACATTTATTTAGGAACGGTAACTCCTTGTAAATAATTTTAGTCGTTTCAATAATTCTTTCAAATTTATTGAAATCCAATAATTGGTTCATTTAGAATGCATTTTTCTGCTAACGTAATTTACAATAAATACTTTTTATAGTTTCGACACAGTATAAGCTTTGTAAACAAAAATATCTATATATATATATATATATATATATATATATATATATATATATATATATATATATATATATATTTATTTAAAAATATGATTCCAACACGCTACATAAGAGGTCTCATGTTTCGAAAACAAGAGCCTAAAACTTCAATATAATTATTAGAATTAAATTGAATTAAAGTAAGCTCTGTTTCATCTTCAATAGAAATTTTTTTTGGAATAACTTATTTCTAACCAGTTCATTCCTATTTTCTATATATTTTCACACACACACACACACACACACACATATATATATATATATATATATATATATATATATATATATATATATATATATATGGAAAAGGTTATAATTGCTCCAACCAGAGAAAAATGTATATTTAAAAAAAAGAGAGAAATCGCAAACGTTTTTGGTTATAATATAGATTTGTCTTAGTGTATATATTATATTCGTCATATTTTTGCTACATGTGTCTCCGGTTAGGGATCAGATCGGCGATGATGGAATGTAACTAGATTGGTCTTCGAAACATTGAATGTAACCAGCCAGTTTTTACCTCATTGGTTAGTTTAGAACGGAAGAGCGATAAGTCGCCAATCTCTGACCATCGAGAGTTTTAGAGGTGCGCCTGTATACAGTCCTATCATTGACATAGATATTTACAAATGATCAGAGTATATTCTTAGGTAGATCATTTATGTAAATCGAAAAGAGGGTTGGTCCGAAGAGTGACCCATAAGGGGCTCCTGCGTTAATCTCCAGAGAACTGGCCATTGATAACTACCATCTGGGACATACCTGTTAGGAAGGATTTTATGATCGAGAAGACCCTTCCAGTGATTCCATAACCAGAGAGCTTGTGTAGTAAGCGTTTGTGCCACACCTTGTCGAAGGCCTTTGAGATATCTAGTGCTATTGTCCTCCAGGTGTGTTTGTCTTCAAGAGCCTCACTGATTCTGTGAGTAATGGTAGTTAAGACGTCGGCAGTGGATTAGGCCGACCGAAATACATACTGCTCGCGCTGAAGACGTCGACCATTATTTTATTAGCACCAGTACACACTGTGCGATATTTTATATTCGTATTTATTTATATGATGTCTTACATTGGTCACACATGACACTGAGTTTGCACGCGCGCACACACACACACACACACACACACACACATATATATATATATATATATATATATATATATATATTTAAATTTGTGTATTTGGGCAGCAATCCTTCTTTCATGAACATTTCATTGAATATATATATATATATATATATATATATATATATATATATATAGTTTCTTCTCCGTCACCGAGGCCCGTTGTTACAGTTGGTATGACGCGTGAGTTGTATCGAGTATCGAACCATCTGGGTTCGAAGTGGATGCGCACTGCTAATGAGTCCCAAATATAGGACGAAACGGCCATCCAGTGCTTTCTGCATTCTGTTGAGGATTCTTCTAGACTCGATGAATAACTATAATGATTTGCCTAAATCCCTAAAATTGTATTATATATATATATATATATATATATATATATATATATATATATATATTACAAATATAGGTAACTATACTCGTTACGAAAAACCATCGAATTTTTGATTTGCCAATAATCAAATCAATCCCGAGGGGAAAAAAGGTTTGGAAAAAAGGTTTTAAAAAAAGAAAGAGCTAGAAACATGAAAGTCTGTCGGAAAAAATCGCAGAGATACAGGTTTAAAGCCCAAAGAAAAAAAACCCGACACGAGTAAACAAAAGAGCTCGATACAACCGTAGAGCAGACCCAGATAAACCTAGTGAGCCAGACAAACCTACCCAGGTTTCACCTAAGTGGAACGTCAGGGAAAGCCGGCTTTCCCTGACCTTCGACTTAGGTGAAACGTGGGTAGGTTTTTCTGGCTCACTAGGTTTATCTTTATATATATATGTATTACTTACCCTATAAAACTATCCTGTACAAAATTTAACATATCTTTATTAAGTTTAATGTATTATTTCAATAGTATCATGCAGCATTTGCGGGAGACTCAGTGAATTTATATATTTCTTCTTTTTTTGTAATGTTTACTTGAAGCTGATATTCACCTTTTAAAATCTTGTGGGAGACAAAGTTTTATTTACAGTAATCTTCTTTCACAATAAAATATGAAACTTCCATACGGGACAGACTAAAGACAGGCAATATGTACAGATGCCAGCAATACGTCGGATCTCCTTCTGACTTTTGGGAAAGCAGAAGTTTAAATATGTTTAAAATGATAAGTTAATATTTTATATCACTACTTCTTGTTTATATATTAAATTAATTTAAAATTATTCGGTTTCGCCTGTTAATATAAGCGTTATTTCCTCATCGCAGGATGTTTTTCAGAACACACCACTGTAGTAAAATACGAACCTCATTGCTAGCTTCGTAACATCCAAATAAGCTTAGTATAGTTTCATCTGTCACAACTACAAAGATTTTCTATCTGTCCCTTTTCTTTTGCGTTCGCTGTTTCTAGCCCCACTAAAAGCAGTGGCAACACAAAAAAGTTCTTATAAAAATGGCGAACAAATAAACAAACTTCTTTCTTGTTGAAAATAGAAACAATATATTTTCACAAAAATTAAAGTTTTTGAAAACAGTGGGAGTGTGCATGTGTAAGAGTGCTTGTAATTGTTCAACCTTTGAGGCATTTTTTTACAACAATATTCACCCTGTAAATGACCCAAGAACCACTCGAGATAGAGGGTTATAAAATAAGCGGCAGGGTTTATATGGGGAAGATACAGATTAACTCTAGATATGAACAGGTTAAGATTGTGACGATTGGGAAAGCACCCTCTTGGGAGTCGGTTCCATAAAGAAGCGGTTTTTAGGAAGAAGCTGCTCAGTGGAACATACGTCTCACCAATGGAACTCGAAGAGAATCAGAGTAGTTCGATACAATGTGCGTGGTGTGACGGGTCTAAGCCATGGAGGTTAGATCTGGTGGAACTAAGGGATGTATTAGGTTGGTGCAAAAATAATATCGTTTTATCACATAGTAACATATGTGAGAAAACGACATTATTTTTTTGCACCAACCTAATAGTTCGTTTGACACTTTAGATGCTGGGCAGTAGCTGTCCAGGGAACAGAAAAATGGGAAAACAGGGAGGGTTTTTTTTTTTTTTTTGAAAGCGCGTTGATCATTATACTAATACTACATGACCCTAGTCATGTCTAGGGGTGTGGATAATCCACTTCAGCTACATATGTTCTTGTTTATTTTATAGTCTGTGGTTTTGTTTCAAGACACTGCAGTCGCGACTCGTCAAAGTAGACCAATATTTATAGATGTTTATGCAGAACTGTTTAATTAGGCGGAACCATTTTTGAATTTTAAATATCTATATCAAGGATTGGCAATCTTTTGGAGAGAGCCGACCCAAAAGCTATGCAGTGTCTCGGAGGAAGGCCATGACATCAAATGTATTATAATAAATTGTCTTGACCTCAAATCGCTCCATCCAGAAGGCTGCCTTGGTGTAGAGGTTAAAAAAAAAACACAAAAAACAACGAAGTTAATGTTATATTATTTAAACAAGTTTCTTATTTTACTGCAGTAATAACAGGATAACATCTAACACAATCAACAAAAATGCAAATTACTTACTACAAACAAAATACAGTTAGAAACAGCAAATTATTTAATGAGACACCTATTTTTGCTTATTGTTTGATAATTTCTCCACATCAGGTGAAATATTTGTTGATGGCACCAGGAAATCATCATCCAGGTGCTCATCACTGAAACTTGTTCTTAAACGAATTTTAGCATATTTCATTTTCAAAAGAACTGTTCACAAGCATATGTACTTCCAAATAAAGATACCATCATTTTCGCATTATTCAACGGGCTTTTACATTTTCCGCTGGACAAAAATATTTCTCGTAGAAACCAGCTGTGAAGTCGGAATTAAATTTTGATTTTAAAAAAATTGTCGTAATGTAAGTCAATTGACCCCAACTGATATATTTTTTATCATTTGAATCAGATAATTAGCGTCTAGGCGTAAAGTTGACGGACCGGAGAAAACTCTTTCGTGGGCCGTGGGTTGCTGATCCCTGATCTATATAATACTAAAACTTTAATTTTGTATTTATATAAGTATGTATGTATGTATGTATGTATGTATGTATGTATGTATGTATATTTCTGACCATGAGACCCGGGTTCGAATCTCCACATGGTCGATTTGTCAGGAAGGAGACTTCTTGATGTTATCGGACTGGATCGAGGTCGATCCCAGCGTGCGGCACCTTTGGAAAGTGCCCGAAAACCATACCACGGATTGACTCAAGCCTTCTGAGTGAAATTAGGTAGACGGAACTTTTGTGGGCCGTCGATAGCTGTTCTAGCACGAAGCGACAAGTCTTCGTGACCGAGGGCTTGAGCGTACTGGCCTTGTTCAAATTGTTGATCACACTAGATAACACGCTCTCTCCCAGAAACTGTAACTAAGGTTGGCTCAGCATAGTTGCAGTTTAAACCACAGGTGGGCTCTGTGGGTGTTGAGCAAAACACAAATGTACCTGAGCGAGCGTCTGCAATAGGGATTGCCTAGCCACCCTAGAAGACAGGTATCCTTGAATACGAGTGACCAGCTATTATGTATGCATGTTTGTTCCAGAAATACATCTTAAACGATGTATAATACCCCAACCAATTTAAGAGAATGGTGCCAAATTTCATTAAAATTAGAGGAGTTCTTGCGCTAGAGACATTTTTTTTCTGTTTCTACGATATTTTTATTAGGAAATTTGGTATATTCAGTGTATTTTCTATACACATTTTTATATAAATACGCGTATATAATTAACAAACACTTATATATATTATATTCCAACTATTATGCACGTGAAAAAAATAACAAACATTTATAATACATTATGACAACATAAATTAATTTACGTAACTCAACATATATACAATTGACTACATTCCATTAGAACTTTTATAAACAAATACCTCGGATGTTTAGCAATTAGTTCATCGGTGAAGACGATATGTAGGTTTATCACTGTAAACATAATTTTTCCTACATTTAAGAGGAATGTTTACCCTTTCAGACAAGTGTTATCCGTAGAGTCAATATATGAATTGTTAAAACTATTACCGTATTTAACGGCATATAAGACGCACGGGTGTATAAAACGAACCCCAATTTCAGCAGGGCAAATCAAGAAAGAAATTAGTAATTAGTAAAATTATTAGTAAATGGTACACTTAGGTTATATTCATGAGGTATTATTTTGGTTAAACAAGTCACAATTAAACGAAAAATAATAGGGAAAAAACGAACACAAGCCTATAAAAACTTTATCCAAAGGTAAGAAAACAAAATAAAAATCAAACATTTATTACAATTGAGCAAAACAGTACAGTTACCATTAAAATTTTATTCATCTTCAAATCTATAAAATACGCCGTCTTCGTTATCAAAACTCTGATACTCATTTTCAATACTACTCTCATGGAATAATTAGGATATAAAAATTCTGATTGTATTGATACCAATGCAACCAGAAGTCATCGCAAGAAAAACATTAATGAAACAAATATATTTTACAAATATATAATTTGAATTTATTGCTTTTATTTTTAGTGAAACGAAGTACTGATATTATATATGTGAAATTAATATAATGAATATTATCAATGATAACACTTTTAATCTGCCTTTTAAATAATGACAACAGGTATATGAAAGTTACTCTAAAGTCTAAGCTAATAAGAGTTGCCAGGTAGCTAATTTCGGTCGACTATCACGAATTTTAAATTTCATATAAGGGGCAGGAGAATTTTAAAAGATATTTTAGTAAAAAAAAGAAAGAAGTGCGCCTTATATGCCGTCAAATCCGGTAAATTTATTTCAATGATATCGTATTAATTTTAGTATGTTGAAACTTTTATCGTTTTTCTGTTCTGTGTATCAGGAACTGCATTTTTTTCACAAACTTTACCATTTATTAATTTGTTATTACGTTTGATCCAAGGCATATTTTATAATGTGAATAATAATAATTATTTATTACAATAATTTGTATTGCAGATACAAATTGAAATATGTGTAAGTCATAATAAAATTGATAATATTGTCAACTCGTTTGATATCATGAACTGATTTTTAAAAGGAACCTCACGGTTTTATAGGAAATCTAGTCAATAATAACGATGTTTTAAAGAAACCCTTACTCAAATTTTCTCACTTGTGATAATACAACACCTTTTTTTTTGACGATGTTTAAATTAATATTTCATTTATATCTATTCAAAGTTTCATATTTTTAGCATCGTACTGTTAATGCTCAGATAATCAAACGTTTATTAACAATAGTGTCTATAAAGGAAATACAGTTTTGCCAGGCATTTTTTAATGCAGAGATATACTTTTCATATTCCGGTTATGTTATTTTCAGTCATCCGTATTCATACTTTGACTCTAGTATGTTTAAGTATACGTTTTTCAGAAGCTGACTCAATATACAGTGGAGCTTTGAACCGAGTTGACACGTAACAGGAAACCGCTGTCAACAATTTTTTTCTTTTTGTGATATTTTAAACTAAAGTGATAAGTTGGTTGGTTGATTTTTACATGTTAATCCTTGAGTTGTTTAATTTTGTCGAATTTTATATGGGTAAGCAGTGAGGATCGTTTACTTTGTCTCAGCCGAGGTCATAGGGTCTATTAACATGTGTTGTATGCGTTAAGATCGTTTATATCGCCTCAACCGAAATAATAGTGTACAAAAAAATGCGTTGAATGCTGAATCAGTGATCATCGCCGCAGCTCAGGTCATAGTGAGCAAACAACCATTCGTTGCATAGGGTAATTAGTGACGGTTGTTTACACCGCCTCAGCCGAGGTCATAGCGTCTACAGCCATTCGTTGCATGGAGTAAGTAGTGACGATTGTTTACTCCGCCTCAGCCGAGGTCATAGCGTCTACAACCATTCATTGCATGGGGTAAGTAGTGACGGTTGTTTACTCCCCCTCAGCCGAGGTCATAGCGTCTACAACCATTCGTTGCATGGAGTAAGTAGTGAGGATTGTTTACTCCGCCTCAGCCGAGGTCATAGCGTCTACAACCATTCGTTGCATGGAGTAAGTAGTGACGATTGTTTACTCCGCCTTAGCCGAGGTCATAGCATCTACAACCATTCGCTGCATGGAGTAAGTAGTGAGGATTGTTTACTCCGCCTCAGCCGAGGTCATAGCGTCTACAACCATTCATTGCATAGGGTAAGTAGTGACTGTTGTTTACTCCGCCTCAGCCGAGGTCATAGCGTCTACAACCATTCGTTGCATGGAGTAAGTAGTGAGGATTGTTTACTCCGCCTCAGCCGAGGTCATAGCGTCTACAACCATTCGTTGCATGGAGTAAGTAGTGAGGATTGTTTACTCCGCCTCAGCCGAGGTCATAGCGTCTACAACCATTCATTGCATAGGGTAAGTAGTGACTGTTGTTTACTCCGCCTCAGCCGAGGTCATAGCGTCTACAACCATTCGTTGCATGGAGTAAGTAGTGAGGATTGTTTACTCCGCCTCAGCCGAGGTCATAGCGTCTACAACCATTCATTGCATGGAGTAAGTAGTGAGGATTGTTTACTCCCCCTCAGCCGAGGTCATAGCGTCTACAACCATTCGTTGCATGGAGTAAGTAGTGAGGATTGTTTACTCCGCCTCAGCCGAGGTCATAGCGTCTACAACCAGTCGTTGCATGGAGTAAGTAGTGACGATTGTTTACTCCGCCTCAGCCGAGGTCATAGCGTCTACAACCATTCGTTGCATGGAGTAAGTAGTGACGATTGTTTACTCCGCCTTAGCCGAGGTCATAGCGTCTACAACCATTCGCTGCATGGAGTAAGTAGTGACGATTGTTTACTCCGCCTCAGCCGAGGTCATAGCGTCTACAACCATTCGCTGCATGGAGTAATTAGTGAGGATTGTTTACTCCGCCTCAGCCGAGTTCATAGCGTCTACAACCAGTCGTTGCATAGAGTAAGCAGCAAGCATCGTTTACTTCGCCTCTTAGTCGAATTTAGATTTTGAAGATTGATATTAAAAACAGTCTTAAATTCCCTTGAGGTATTTAAAAATATATTAACTACTTTTTTTTTTTTTGCAATCAAAATTGAAACTAGAAGGATATTTATAATTTAATTTATTGCAATACGTCATTTTAAAAATTTCGTAATTATGTGAATTGTTTGTAATATTGATGCCTAACAAGTTGAAATAAGTAAAATAGTATTTAGAAGGATATATATATATATATATATATTATTTATATATTAAATATGCGCTCAATGTCAATCGCAAAGGGCGTGAAACAAAGATCACAAACTCACATCAACGCAACTATATATATATATATATATATATATATATATATATATATGGGCGTTAATAGATTGTAGAATAATATCCCAACAAAAGTGGATATAATATGACAAAGTGGGAAAAACTATTAATCTACGCGTTTCGCCTCCCTATAGTAGGCATCTTCAGGTCAGAATGAGAGACAAATATGTTTGTAAGAAAAACTGTATTGCAATAGGCAAGAGATAATAACAATCTTTATCAGTTACGGCGGTTTAAAAGATTTTTTCTCATTACTTCTTTTGGTATTGAAGCCATTAACGTCTGTTGAATTTGAAATTAGTAGATTTCTGTCTCATTGAGAGAAGGAAATAAAAACAAAATAAAAAAACAGACTAGGCTAATTGCCAAATCTAGCAGACGTTAACGATTTCAATTCACGAAAACGAGATGAAAAAAGCATATTTCAGTCACCCCACACTCGCATGGAAAGTCACACGCATACAGAATGTAATCGACAGAGAATCAGCTCTTTTTTTTTTTATAGTAGGTAACTTAAAAATTTGCAAAAAAAAAAGAAAAAGAAAAAGTTACATGATGTAAAAATTATCCCAAAAAATAAAAACCATATTTTATCGTAAAAATCTTTAAGATAAAAGATCAAAGTATATTTTTATGTATTTTCTTTTACCTTTTTTGAAATTGTTTTCTTTCTTTTTTGACACCAACGTGGGACCTTAAATGTGTGCAGGAAATTCGAGCATCTTTTTGCACTGAAAAACTGATTTAAAAATTCTTGCAAAAAGTTAGATAATTGTCGGATTTTAATGAAACTTTTGGAACATATTCACAAATGAATGAAATTATTTTTGAAACGTTTCTTTTTTTGGAATATATATATATATATATATATATATATATATATATATATATATATATATAACATCCGTTACGCTACCCCAACCATTTAATTTTTATGAAATCACGACAATTTTTTTTTTTCGATTATATTTGTTAAAAGGATAAGTACTCGGAGAAATAATAGCTTAATATTTTTTGTCAACCAGAACACCCAGTTACAAAAAATATTTCTTGAATTGTAAAATAAAAAAATGCAATAAAATGTGGACATTTTTTTTTTAATTAGAAAAGCTTTTAATTGCTTTTATGAATAAAATATAT
>OZ010573.1:57378290-57383290 GCA_963932145.1 Acanthosepion lycidas
TTCTTGTGGTGATTGTGGCATTTGTTAGAGTGAATAGGCCGTGAATCGGATTAGCTAGGAGTAGGATAGATAGTATTGACTAGACTTTCCATCGCCTCCCTCTTCGGCCTTGTGCCACAAACCGTGTATACATTAGTTAAATTAAGCCATTTTGAGGGGGTGGGGGTTGAAAATCAGGGTGTCAGTAAATGTGGTGGTCGTGAAATAATTAAAAACAAGTCTTTCGAATTATAACAAAACAAAATCGAAAATCATGCCATACTTTTAAATAAATTGTGAGTAACTAGCCAAATCCTCGTCTTACGAACATTTCTCTTAATGGTAATTTTAAAATAATTCAGCGGGCGATGTTATTTATGGTAACTGTATTTTAGGCGATTGCTTTACTCAGTTTCGTCGTTTTATACTGATCGCCTGAAAAAGGCGGCTTTTATTGTGGTCGGCATAACTTCTCGGCCTTTTGGCTGCGATCAGAGTGTAATCTTGGGCGGATAAACTACATTTCATCTCTCAGCAGTGTCTCTGTATTCGGATAGAGCTCAACTCAGCAACTTCGATAGATATAAACATATAATATAAGATATATAAGCACCTCACTGAGAGAGGGAAAAGGAATCTCTCATATTCACGCAAGAAGAATATCCTTTTTCGGAGAAAACTCCCAATATTACACACACAGATATTAATTGATGTATGCGGGGTTTTTGTAAAAAAATAATTTTACCTATGGAGATATAATTTTTTGTTCTCAGTATTCTTTCAGAAATAACGTTACAACGCCGCAATAAAACCTCACTGAGCGCTCTCTATTTGTCACCTTATGCCATGCTAAGCCAAACAGGCATCAGTTTGAAAGCTGTAAAGAAATGTGACGATTAAAGAAATGAATACATAAAAGAAAAAAAATCAGAACAGAATTTCGGGAAAGAAAAAACAAGAAATTCGAAAGCAAGGATGACTGAAATAATGAAGAAAAAAAAAAAAAGGCTTACTAAAAACGAAACAAAACCAACGAACTAAACAAAAAAAAACAAAAAAAAAAACACTAATTTTTCTTGATGCTGTCAAGTGTTGATATCGTGGTTTCGACCATCAAACAATAGCAACAAGCGGCACAGACGAGGTCTTCACTGACCTGTGATATCACATCTCTTGTTACCAACCGCCAACAGATCACACAGAAGGTGCCCTAACCAAACACCTATCTTGTGTCTCCTGTTCCAGTGTACAATGACAAACCGAGACAGTTGGCTCAATAAAAATGAACAGCAGTCACTCGGGGGAAAAAAAAAAGTCAACCATGTTTTCACTAAAGGTTACAGCCAAAGCCCCAAGATCTAAATCCATAGTCATAAATCTTCAACAACTTCTTTTCCCGCTCGAATAATTTTGTTTCGTCAACTATTATAATAGCTAAAACAGTGGAGCAGTTGTACATAGTGCAGGATTTTTGAGATAAAACGGATCTGAGTTCGAATCGTGCTTGAAATCTATTCTTTAGTTTATATCCGCGTTGAATGTGGTTTCCAGTTGTTACATGAGGAAGAATTTTAAATCACCTCTGGTAGACCAATTTGTAGGTGGGGTGGGGGTGAGCTTAGAAATTGTAATGGCAAGTGTTGAGGTTGAAAACTTTCAAAATAAATTAATTCAAGACAAGGCAGATTTCTTATACAGTGTAATCCGGATATAAGAGAAACCCGGATATAAGAGATATTTTATCTGGTCCCAAATTAGAGCCATACTTACCTGAACAAAATAGACCAAACCCGGATATAAGAGAAACCCGGATATAAGAGACTTATTCTCCGGTCCCGACAACTTTCTTATATCCGGGTTACACTGTACATATATAAAGAACAACATAATTCATAAGTGAAGAAAAAGAAAAAATACATTTACGTCTATTCTGATATGTAAAAAGGAAGAACAACATTTATGGGTTAGCTGTAACGTGTGTGTGTGTTATGTTGTATTGTGTGTGCATGTGTACGTGCACTCGGCACGTGGTTTTTGTGTAATTAAGCCCCTTGTGGCTCCTACATCCTGGAGCAAAAAGAGAAAGAGAGAGTGAGTCCCTTCCATTTATACCGCTGATTATCACGTCGTCTGTTTGGCGTTTGGTGAAGTTTGTTGGTAGACAAGGCGAAGTTATCCTAAATATTCTATTTACCGTAGAAAGATGGCCTGACTAGTTGCTAGATAAAGCAACTGAAATTAATATGACCTCGACTTAGTTTCGGACTCTGGGCGGGTAGAACGGGTCGACTATCTCGAATACAGAACCATCCTCCACTCGTCAAACTAATTCGAAAATCAAGTGGGGTCAGCTTTGGTAAGCAGAACTGGCACTTGGTTTGACCCAAATCTTGTGAGTGAAAGTTGCGCTAGCTCAAAGCCACAAGTCAACGTGTGCGAGGGTCTGATCATAGTGGTCTTGTTCACTAACTGATCACGCCATAATATGCTCTCTCTCTCTTTCTCTCTCTCTCTCTCTTTCTCTCTCTTTCTTTCTCTCTCGGAAACTGTAATGTCAGTTCAGCATAACTAGAGTATTGGTACTGGCATGAGATCGCTGGAAAATAAGCATAGCATGATAAAAAAGGCATTAAACTTGACGAAATAATTTTTATTTGTCTAAATGTCTATGTTATCATAAAGAGAAAAGATCAAAGTATTTTTTGATTATTTTTTTACATTTTTAATAATTTCGAGCACTTCCAAAATTGTCGTTTAAAATCATGTTTTTTTTAGTCCGGAAAAATCAATCGTCAGCCATTTTTTTTTTTTTCAATTTTGTAAACACAGGTTAATTTTTCCGTTTAAAATTCTGTCAAAAACAGTTACACTTTTTTTAAAAATGTATTTTTACAAAATTAGAAATTTAAAAGTTTATTTAATATATTTTAAAAGAAAACATTACTTACTTTATGCGCTGAAAAAATTTACTTTAAAACAAGAGACAGCGGGTCTTAACAGCGGTGACACATGACTATGTGCAGATAGATGCTTTCATCATGTATTGACAGCTTGCGAAAAGATAACTTATCGTACAGATGGACAAAAGTGATATAATTATAATGAAAAGGCTATCTAACAGTGGAGAATAACATTTATACCAACGCAAACCACGTGAGTGTAGTATAAACTGCAGTTGGGTGCTGGACAAGAGCAAATGTTCCTGAGTAGACGTCTGAAACATGGGATTAGCTAGCCACCCTAGCAAACAGGTATACTCGGAAACGAATAGTAGAAGTTACAATTAAAATGAAACATACCAGGCCAGAAACGAACACAAAAGAATATAACAGATGAGGAGAAAATGAGAGAACGGAAATTATTCAATTATTGATAATGCATAAAAATGTGGATGCAGTCTTTTAACTTTTTTCGCGGGTGTTATAGTGCGTTAAGTACAGATTGAAGGCAAGAGAAACAGATGAATATAGCACATGACATACTTAGCTTGAGTAAATGGAAGTTGTGGAAAGCTATGATCGCTTACGTCCCGAGGGGACACGCTACATAAAGAAGTAGTACAAACAAATATATAAAAAGTACATTAAACAATCTCAAACAATTAAAAATAAAAAAAAAAGAATTAAAATTTAAAGCTCAAAATAAAAGAATGTTCATAATCAATCCTCGTTGGGCCGCCTTGACGTGGTGTAATGGAATTTAGGAAAATTCGGTAACAGAAGATTCGGTAAATTTGACAAGGTAGGAAAATTCGGTACTATGAAATAAAAGCCGATTGAAAATTGATTTTAAGACCGTTCTGGAGTGGGGATTTGGGGCTAAGCTCTCCTCCCCTATATTTTTAAATAACTAAGAATCCCAGATAAAAACCCACTACAGTAATACCAGGGCCGTACTTGCAGAAGTGGGGCTTAAGTGGCTGGGCCTCCTTCCGTAATATTTTTAAAAAGTATTATTAACTATGGGGGTCTAGATAAAACCCCATTACAACAATACCACTTTTTAGAGGAGGCTACCCCCACACGATTAAATAAGTATTAACTATAAAGAATCATGTCTTCCCGTCCAGATAAAGCCCATCTGTAACAATACCAGGGCCTTACCTTCTGGAGGTGGGGTGTAGGGGGATAACCCTCGCCAATATTTTAAAATAAGTATTTATTTAATTACTATACTTAATTGTTTTCAAGAAAATAAAATCGATTTGAAGTTAAGTTCTTGTATCTTCTTTTCAAATTATTATTTTAATAAAAAAGTAGTAAATAAATTTTTAGATAGTTATTACTTTTTAAAGAAGGAAAAACTATATGGCCTTATTTCTATTTTAAAATTGTAGGGCTGGGGGCTTAGCTCCCAAATACCCACTCCAGAATTGCTCTAAAAATTTTCAATTGACTTTTATTTCATAGTTACCGAATTTTCCGGGCACCGGTGTAATGATCAGTTCCGTTAGAACATGTTAGAACTTAGTCGTGAATTTGACCCTCACTAGGTGCCCCATATTTTCGGCCTTGTGCCACAGCTAAGCTTCGCTTAGAAAATCACCATAATCAATGTGGGGTGATTTTTCTTTCAACAAATCAAATTATTAAATTCTTTTTTCCTCAACTTTTCCTCTGTTGAGGATTGCGATCAATTTTTTTAATCAACAAGAAAAGCAGTATTAATAAACAGTAAAATTTTAAAAAGAACAAACCCTCCCTCCGCTGAAAAAAAAAATCCTAAATATTTATTTAATAAGAGAGACTACCCGTGACCCATTGGGTTACTACCGGTTCGGTTTATAAAACATTGAAGTTGATTTCAAAATTCCATGAATAGGAAAGTTTATTTTATTATGATTCATTTAAATATTTCAATTCGTTCATGTCATCATGGTATAACCGTTTACTGATTTTTTTCCCAGCATTCAATAGGAATAGAACTTCCGGGTTGAACTTTTAATTTTTTAAATATGCCAAAAATATTTTAAAAATATTTAAAATATTGTTTGTTTAAAGAAAGCTGATATATAAGTAATT
>OZ010573.1:57392559-57432559 GCA_963932145.1 Acanthosepion lycidas
TCATCTCCTTCATTTGATCTACCGTTTCCATTTTAGCAATTTTTTTAACTTTGTTTTTCGTTTGTAGGAAACGTTTTTGTTGTTGTTGTGACCGGCGGCCATCTGTCAAAACAACGGTGACGTGCCACGTTCATTTGTTTAAGCCTTTTCAGTTGATGTGATGGGTACAGAAGGTCTTATAAAGATACGGCACATTCCACTTTTTAGTGAACAGAACCGAAGTTGTTACACAAGTCCCTTGTGTTCAGTCTGGTTCGTGTACATCACTACAAGTTCACACCCACACAGCGATCATCGCAAGTATAGTAAATTGAATCCTTACTCAGTATCTCAATGCCGGTTCTACGATAGTTAGCAAGCTCGTCTCACAGATCGGAGTAGTGAGTTCGAATGCCTCTCCTGTGCCGTGTCCATTCAGGACGTTGGTGATCATGGCTCTTCACAACTTCCTGTTCCTTGTAGCTTTTAATAATTTTTGTCTTTCTGTTATTTCTCTTAAGCCATTTTCCGCCATCCATTTGGTCAAGCTTACTAAGTATGTCATGCTTTGTTTTTCTCTTTCCCTCTTGTCCTCTATCTGTCCCCTGAGTATCAGATTTTCCAACCTTCTTTTCTCATTATGTGCCCCTCTCAGAAACCTCAACTGTCTCTTCCTGATATTAAGTATGAGTCTCCTTTTTGTTTCCATATTCTTCAAACCTTCGTTGTTGCTTACATGTTCGTTCCATGGTATCTTCAGCATCCTTATGTAGAACCACATTTTTGCTGCTTCAAGTCTCTTCTTCACATTTCAGGTGATCGTTCATCATTCACTGTCGTCCAAAAAGACATATACCAGGTAGCAGTGTAGTACTCCTTTCCTTGTTTCTAGCGAAATTTTTCTATTTCTTAGTACTCTGTTTAGCTTTTAGAATGCTTATTTGGCTATCCCAATACGCCTTCAGATTTCGGTGTTGCATTTTCCTCCTCTGTTATTTTCCCAGATAGTTAAATTTCCGCACTTGTTTGAGTTTGGTATCTCCGATTTGCAATTCGCACTTTGGGCTCATCTTTTTGCTAATAACTATGCATTATGTTTTCTTGCATTTGATATCTAATCCTTTCTTCTCGCTTTTCTTCACTACCTTCTGTAGGAGAGTTTGTACCTTTCCTTCTGTGTCTGCTATCAACATTGTGCTATCCTTATGTGGCCGCCAATAATGAATCCTGGTAGGACTTCTGGTTCTCTCAGAATCGCCTCGTTGTATAGGCTGAATAAGTCTGGTGAAAAGACACACCCTTGTCTTACACCCCTTTCTATTTTTGTATTGGGTTGATGCATAATTATCAGGCGTTTTTGTAGGCGGGTTATTTGTTAATAAAAAATTGCTGTTTTGTTTATGTTTTTTTAATAAGAATATTTTATTTTCAGGCTATAAAAATGCGTGTCGATAATCATACGCTCCGGAATAATCAGTTAAAAATGTTATTGTTGAATTGTTATGTTACTTTTTTCATAATAAATATTGTTTAAAAAACGCCTGATAATTATGCACCAACCCAGTATATCTGCTGAACTCATATTTTATCCGCATGCAGGTAGTTTGCTGCCAGGAGAGATTCATGATTATTCGAATACCCTTCCCAAATATATCAAGGTTGCTGAACAGTTTGTAAACATCTATGCCGATGATACGACTATACAACGGTGAGCCTCTAAAACTCTTGATAATCAGAGATTGGCTGCTGACTCTTCCGATCTAGCACGAACTAACAAGTGAGGAAAAACAGGCTGGTTACATTCAATGTCTCAAAAACTAGTCACATTCCATCATCTGCGACCGGACACCGATTTACTGCCAGTGACGATCAATGGATGTCCTCTTGGAGAAGCATCGTAGCTTGAGAGACTATTGAGTCTTAAACTTACATCCGACCTCAAGTGAAACTTGTACATACGAGCCATCATTAAAGATGCATATAAAATGCTCGGATCCCTGTACCGCTTCAGTAGGTACTTGACTCCACGTGCTATCCTCTACCTTTCCCCGTCCTGGGTATGACGATAAATTACATCCGCGTCCTGGGTAAGACGATAAACTACGTCAACAGCAAGGCCTCTGATCAGAAAGGTTTTGAGGAGCGTGGAACCACCTCTTAATTGCTGGTGTTCTAAGGTCCATCCTGAACCGGGTTGGTAGCACCTGTTAGGGTCCCAGCTATGGGAAAATAGTTACCACCCAAACTGGGGTCAAAACGCTATGAAAGTGTAAAAATAGCTTTTAATACCAGAAATACTTTGTAAAAAATTATTACCAGCAATATATTTTTGAAAAAAAAATATTACCAGCAATAGAATTTTGTCGGCATTAAATAACCCATTGAGGTTGATATGCCGTAAAACAAACCAAACCAAACCTCTACCTTTCTAAGAGACAGATCAGTTAATGGAGTGCTGTTGTCACATTTGGGCTGGAGATGCCCAGACTACACTCTCCAGCCTCGATATAGTCCAAAAGTATTTTCGAGTCATTGTTGATGACGAACAATTTTCCATCCTCCAACCTCTCTCTCCTGGGATGTGACAAGCCTCTCGCTACTCTATCACTAGTTTCAGGGAACGTGCTCGGACGAACTACATTCCTTGGTTCCACCAGTTCTAACCTACACGGCTAGGAGTCGCCATGCCACTCTGACATTCTAGCAAACCACTCACATTACCACCCTATTCCATCGGTGAGAAGTAATTTTCATTCTAACATCATCTTTTCGCGAACAACTGTTCTGTGGAACCGAATCCCAAGAGGATGCTTCCTTGATCACTAGAATCTTAACTTATTCAAGGCTCGAGTAACCGTTACCTTCCCCTCATATCCATATAAACTGCCTTTTAACGTAACCCTCTACTTCGGGAGCGAGCCCCCCACTCGGGGCCTTGTACAGTGTGAATCTTACTCTAAAAGAACAAACAAAATAAAACACAGAGCGTTGTGACGTACTTTATCGAACTTTATCTATAAAACAGCTACACGTCCTTCTGCATTTGTATTGTTTTTTCATAAATAACACCCGCGCACACACAAATTGACGCCGACTCTACTACTATTTCTATGTGCCGTGTCACTTCAGGACGTAGGCAATCACGGCTCTACACAATATTACTGTCCTTCATAGCCCTTAATAAATTTTACCTTTTTTTTGTTATCTCCCCTAAACCTTGCCCGCCATCACTAAGTATGTTATGCGTTGTTTTCCTCTTTCCCTCTTGCATTCAATCTGTTTTATGAGTATCAGATTTGCCAAGTTTTTCCTTATTATGTTCTCAAGACATTTATTTCCTGATGTTTAAGTTTCCTTTTTGCTTACATTTCGCCAAAATTCGTCGTTGCTCACATGTTCGATCTATGGTATTGTCTGAGTTAGCTCCTCCTTAATTTCCTAAAGGTTCACTAGGAGTCGCTCTCCCTACGCTATAAATACTGGGCAATTTCTTTTCTCGTTCTCTTTTTTACTTCGCATCTTAGCGGACACATTTAAAAATGTGATCTCTCGCAGAGATCTGCGTTTTGCCCACTTGTGGGAAAACACCATGAAACGCGCACACACATACACGTACGTACGAACATTCACCAAAATACAAACTCTTTACGTTCACACACAAACACAGATTTTAATGTCTATGTTCCGTGTAAATTTTGTTGTTTAATACATATATTTGTTGATATATATATATATATATATATATATATCGGTCTTGTTTGTTTTCTTTACATCTTCGATTGGACTTCGATTGGATTGTTTGTTTTCTTTACATCTTCGATTGAGTTCGCCATGTTCTTGTAGTTGAACCTTCTTCTAGCATGAATAAACGCACGTGTTCCTAATTCAACAACTCGCAAACACACGGTGCGCTACAGCATCATCTGCATTCTTCTGCATAGCCACATTTCTGTTACTTCAAATCTCTATTATCTCTATAATGAGATTGTTCAGCAATCATAGGAGGACTGATATTACGTAACAGTTCTGTATTCTTCTTTGTTTCCGTGGCTTCAAATCTCTTCTTCGTTTGTGAGGTGATTGTCCAGTATTCACTGCCTTTCAGGAGAACTGATATTATATAACATTTCAGTACTTTTTTCTTTGTTTTTAATGATTTTTTTCTGTTTCTTAATACCCTGCTTAGCTTTTGAAATGCATCTTTGACTATCCCAATGCGCCTTCGAATTTCAGTGCCATACTTTCTGTCCTCTGTTAAAATGTTCCCTAGATGTACAGTTGTAAGAAGAAATAACACGGGAAACAAGACAATAAGCAGTGGAATTGTATAATCGGCACTGCGACAAAAGTAATTATTTTTTTACATCACTATAGATTAAAAAAAAAAGTCACAGTGCCGATTTTACAATTCCACTGCTTATTGACTCGTTTCCCGATTATTTCTTGTTGCAATTTTTTTTTATACCACTATAGATTAAGGACGAGGCACGGTGAAGTAATGGATAGCGTCTCGGAATGAGAAATCGGAGATCCGAGTTCGAATTCCAGTCGAATCCATTACATTCCCTTACGCGCTAATACCCTTCGGAAAGGTATGAATCTTCTTCTTCTTCTTCTAGAAAATAAAAAAAATAGCAGGACAGACTTGAATGGCAACTGGTCTACAGCAGAAAGAAATGGCAACCTTCTGCAGGAAAAATCTGCCTCGTCAGTCATGTATCGAAAGATACATGATCGTCTAAGCGTGCATCATAACCGACTGACTATAGATTAAGTATTCTAGATCACGAATATAAAAAAAATAAAATTTAATAGAGGGTCCAGTTTACTATGTAATTTATTGTAAATTCATCCCCCATATGGAAACCGAAATAAAATACGCTCATTTGTTAAAATTAAAATCTGTAATCTAGAGTTCTTTTTCATAAATTACTATCAATTAAGCACACCAGATTACGAATTAAAAACACTTTTCTTTTACATTTTCAGAATTTATGTCTTATAATGAGCATTTTTAGTGTTTTTATTTTTTTAAATCATAACTCCCTATGCAAGGCAGTGACAAGGGGTTACTGAGTGTGGGAAAAAAAAAAAAAAAACAAGAGAAAAAAAGAGAAATATTTGAGAGCAAAAAGAAAAGAAAACTAAACAAGACAGTAGATGACGATTGACGCTATATTTAAACTTTTGAACATGAAAGTTGGCCGGAAAGTATGGAACTAGAAATTACACAAACGAGAAAAGAAACTGTTAGCATAGAATTTATGGTTACATATAGCCAGTTGAACTATGAATTGCTGAGACCTCGCCGCCAGTCTAGTACGTCGCTTAAATACATAAAGTCTAGCTACCATAGCGAAGAGTTCGCCTGAAAAATTATTATGAATTTATGGAAAAGGAAAGGCACAGGGAATCTACATTATGGCGGTAGGAAAGTGACTGAAGCTAAGATGCAAGGCCAGAACCAATAATATTGTTGATTTTTCTTTGGATTTTATCAAGAATCTCTAAATATACAGCGGGAGCACTGGACCACGCGTGGTAGCAATATTCAAAGCATGGACGAATGGTAGACTTATAAATATGCAAGATAGATTCTGGAGCGAAAAATGTCTTGCCCGACGCAAAAACGCGATTTTCTTAATAGCATACCTAGCAATGGATTCAGTATAGTCTTTCCACTTCATATCAGCTGAAAATGTTAGACCGAGAAGGGGCAACGAGTCACTCTCCCGAGGGTTAGCGTCAGCCATGCTGATGGGAGGCAGGAAGGGGGTGAAAAGAGAAGTTTCGTTTTGGGGGCGTTAAAGCTAATAAACCACTCATCCCCTTCCAATTTCATATTATCGAACAGATCAGACTTTACTATCAAGACAAATGTAAATGATTGTGCCATTAGCATAGATACCAAGTTGAGAAGTGATGTCATCAGGAAGGTGGTTGATAAAAATTAAGAACAAAATCCAAGGGTGAAACCCTGGGGGACACCTGCATTAGTACAAAAAGATCTAGAAGAGGGGACATTCAGGACATTTGCCATTTTGCAATTAGATAGGAAAGATTGAGCCACTTCAAAAATTCGCCCGCATAAACCGTAGCTTTTCAACTTATGAAACCGGTATGTCAAACCCTGTCAAACGCTTTTGTGATGTCCAAAGCAACATTCCGAGGTTCACCAGCCTTATCCCAAACTTAACAAAGTCTTTCAACAATAATCATTAATATATCAGAAACTGACCTATAGAAGCGAAATCCATATTGCTTGTGTGGAAGAAGGCTCTGTAATTCCAAGTTGATTAGGTCCTCGAGTAGTTTTCTAAAAAGGCTAATAGAAGGCTAACGAGTCGATAGTTCGAGGGGTCAAACGGTTCACATGAGTTCTTAAAGACGACAGAGGAAAGCAAGAGGCAGCGAGGCATTTATTATATAGTTTAGAGGGAACAACAGCTAGTTTGGGGGCACATTTCTTAAGCACTATTACAGGGATACCATCAGGCCTATTTGCTTTGTGGGGATCCAGATTAGAGATGATAGCAGAAACCATGGAAGCAGTTATATGCATATCATCAAGTAAGGAAGCATGTTG
Source organism: Acanthosepion lycidas (assembly GCA_963932145.1). Classification (NCBI taxonomy): domain Eukaryota; kingdom Metazoa; phylum Mollusca; class Cephalopoda; order Sepiida; family Sepiidae; genus Acanthosepion; species Acanthosepion lycidas. The sequence goes on from OZ010573.1 coordinate 57,399,125, forward strand.
ATCAGATTTATTAGGGAAACGAGTAAGGAACTCCATTAATTTCACAGTCTTAATACCAACAATGTTTAAACCACGTGTCTTGATGAGCATTAAAATCACCAAACACAAAAATGTTCGCAGATGAGGAGAGAGAGAGAGAGAGAGAGTGAGAGTGTGTGTGTGTGTGTGTGTGTGTGTGTGTGTGTGTGTGTGTGTGTGTGACTTTTCTACAATGTCATAAATTTTTGTCCAGTATACTGCAGTCCTGAGAGGAGACCATCCGTAGTATATTGGACAAAATTTCTGTAAAGAAATATATGATAGCTAATAGAAAGCAATAATGAAAGTCGAAAGCACATCAAAGAATATTGTGGGGATTCAAGGGACAATTCCCTTGCAATTGGCAGATTTTTCCTGGTTATAAACTCCAAGACCATGCATATGTATCATAGAGTTCTTATGGCAAAGAGGAAGATAGCCTGGAACAAAGAATTCGTTGTTAGCAAAAACGTTTATAGGAGCACTTCCAAAAATCTGTCAACTGATCTCTCCTCTGACCTAGCCCTGGTGACGCAATCAGGCAACAACTGGCTTGTAACCAAACGCAAACTAGCGATGTTCCATCATCACCGAGCAGATCCTGAACGCATTCGTATCATGATGGATGGGTGACCTCTCTAGGTAGCTATTTGCCTTGAACGATTATTGAGAGTCAAGATCACCACTGACCTCAAAGACGATAGAAAACTGCTCGGTTCTTTGTACTGCTCTGGAAAGTATCTAACTCCCTCTATCTCTGCAGAACCAGATTAAAACATCAAAGGAAGTATTGCTGTCATACCTGGACTGGAGCTACCCGGTCCGCACTTGCCTGTCTGTATAGAGTTCAAACGCGTCTACACGACCTTGTGAGTAATGAATTATTTTCCACACTACACACCCTTTCCCATAGACGAAATGTTGCATGCCTCTTACTACGCTATTGCTATTTTCATGTCAAATAATATGACGAGCTACATTCGATAGGTAAGTATAGGTCCTTTTTATACTTGTGTCGATAGGTAGACATGGATAGGTAGACATGGCTTTATATTTCATACTAGACTCCGCAAGCATCCATTCGGCATGTGGTTTGTTTGGAGTGAGGGTCATTTCTCTCTGGAGTGGATGCTGTCATCGTATTTTATGCCCCACCAATACAGCTCTCATTACAGTCTTAATGGCCTACAGGACTAGTTTGCTAACCACTACTCCACAGTGAGGTTTGCTTTACACAACTTTACTTAATCTGGCTACTGTAATGGGTGAAAGAAAGTTCCTATTTACTGTAATAATGTATAGTGTATGAGCGCGAACTGTTGGTCTACGAGAAGCGTTTAAACTGCTTAGTCTAGTCTGACAGTTACAGTAGTTCATTGAAGATCGATGTCATTTATACTAACAACTGGTAGAGACAAGCTTGCTAACTATATGGCACTCTAAGAGACCAGCGTCTATAAATTAGCGTCAATCTCAACTGACGCATGTAGATAAATCTTTTGACATGCGCCCTTATATTTGATTTATGATGAAAATAGAAGGTCGTGCAGTTCTTTGGCAAGATTTATTTTATTTTACACATCTCTATGTTGTTGTTATTTGATTTTTCTCTGTGGTTTGTTTTGGAACAATTTCTTCCGCGTCGATTTTTGTAATTCGAGTAAAGGAAAATCGTTTTTTCTATAGTCAGTTCTTTAAATGTTCTTATGCGAAGTAACGATTTTCCCATTTTCACTGTACTCTACAGTAAATCAATTCGGACACTCTGAACTTAGAGTTGGTTATGCCGTGTCTCTTATGTCTCCATATCCACTCTCTCATACATTAAAGTAGAGTGTTTTACCAGGAGAACAAAATGTGCGTCGTCTTATTGCAAAATTAATAGCCGATTATTCATTTTCTGTGAACGGCTGGCTAATCACTGTTGCAGACGCCTGCCCAGGTACATTTGTGTTTATTCAACATCCAGAAACACATTTGTGGCTTATACTGCAACTATGCTGAGTGGACCGTAGTTACAGTTTCTGGTGGAGAGTGCATATTCTGGACAGATCATTACCCACGAACCCTGATCTTATGAACATACTAACAGCATGGCCCGGCGTTGCCGGTGCTTGATTCAAAAACGTACGACTCATACAGCAATCGCTATCACTTGACTTAAAATATTTTTGCCCTTCCTTGCCTTTAAAGGAGTGCCCTTTGCCGTACTGATGTTGCTACATGCCTTACTTCTCACACTGAGATTTTTTCTAAGCTCTATACTAAACATTAAATCTGTTACGAAAAAAGAACTAAACAAAATGAACACAAAACGATCAGCCTTAAAAAAGGACTCGTAACTAGAAAAACCGAATGAAAAAAGAATGTTAACAACAAATACTTTTTCACACCCAACCCAGTTCTAACTTGGGTCATGTACATGTAAATTTTGGTGCAAATCAGTCGAAAATTGCGGCTAGGCATTCGTTACACACACACACACACACACACACACACACACATACACCCTGCCTTTTATAGATAGATATTCATAATTCAAGGTACAAAGAAATATATTGTGTAATTTTATTTAAAGGCTGTTCAAATTATTTGGCAATATTGCGGGGTTTCAAAGATGTATTTTCTCCATGAATTTGGATCAAAACATTAAATGGGCCTAAACATTGTCTATATGTTTTGCCCATAAAAAGGTCCATTTAAGCGAGCTATATGGGAGAAAACAATGAATCTTTAATTAAACTTAGGTTGATCAGAATTTCCGATTGCATCTCAGCCTCTCTCTCACTCTCTCTCTCTCTCTCTCTCTCTCTCTCTCTCTCTCATATATATATATATATATAATGGACTCTCCAGAGACCCCCTCATATGACATGATTACAGTGGTGAAGTCTGCGCAAAACCAATCAAACATTTTGAAGAGGCAAATACAGAGACCTGATGCACCGTGTGCCAAAAAGGTCCCCAAACGACCCTCCGCAGATTTTGAATTCAAAGTTGTCCTTCTCCTAGACGAGTTGCCATTCAAGATTATAGAACCCAGTCTGTTCTGCTATTTACCCATAGCTGGGTAGATGAGAAGAGGATTCATACCTTTCCCAAGGATATTAGCACGGAAGTGAATATAATGGATTCGACTGGAATTCAACCTCTGCTCTCCGATTCCTCAATCCGAGCTACTATTCATGACTCCACCGTACCTCCTTTTGGGCAAGTGGTTAGAACATTCGCATTCGGGTCGATTTGTCAGGAAGGTGACTTCCTGATGTTATCCGACTGGAGGTGTCGATCTCAGCGTGCGGCACCTTTAGAAAGTGCCTGAAAACCATATCACGGGTTGACCCAAGCCTTGTAAGGGGAACTGAGTAGTTTTGTCATATATGCATTGGTATAAGAAAAAGAAAGGGGTTAAATCCGAACGTTTTGTTAAAATTGGCTCTAGACTGGATATTCCAGATAGCATGTTAATTACAACAATAGAACAATCTTGGACTTACCTTGTTCCGAATTTTCATTATCCACATTCCTGATGACATCAGTTTTCAACTCGATATCTCTGATAATGACATAACTATTTACTCTTGTCTTAATAGTAAGTCTGATCGGTTCGATAAAGTCAAACTGTTAGCTGATCTAAAAATTTATATATTAGGTTGGTGCAAAAATAATGACGTAATAATGTCATTTTTTGACGTATTAACGTCAAAAAACGACATTATTACGTCATTATTTTTGCACCAACCTAATACATTCCTATAACTGGACCAAGGAATGGCTTATTAATTTTAACGCCCCCCAAACGAAACCGCTCTCTATTAATCAAACACTTTCTCCTTTCCATCAGCATGTTCTATGTTAATAGTTTCTTCTCTTGCACTTCTCACTTCCGGCTTTTTACTTTTCAGTCAAGTTTGATGTTTAAAAACTGAAATGCACTGTTAAGCGTTATCTTCTGTTTTGGTAATTCTTATTCTTTTATAGTTTTCGCTCCTTAAAGTTTTTTTTTTCTTTTCTTATGTGGCTTTGTTGCCTTGCTTGGTGTGAATTGATTAAAAAAATGACCGCAAATGAATCTTTCAGTATTTTTTGATTTGGTCTCTGTTTCATGAACAGGTAGATCATATGGTACAAATGTCATGCCCCATTGATAAGAAAAGGTTTTTATGGTCTTTAGACAAACATTGATATGATAAAGACAGGACAATTTTATTGTTCTAATATTGACTGCAGTTCAAAGCCAATTATCTTTTATGTGAGAAAAGTTAAAGCTTTGTGGCTTTCAGGATTAAATGTTTAAAGTTGTAAGCTTACTACTGGAAATCAATCTTGTCTACCAAATATTACTGACTTTTCTCATTAAGCTTTTTATATATTATTTCTGGGTACTTCGCACCATATTTGGTTCTCTCATTTATAAACCAGTCATTATAGGATCATTTGCAAATAGCTTCACAAAGGTAGATTTTTGTAACTTCTTTCTTGATACAGAACAACACAGGCGAGATAAAAAAAATCCTCGCGTTGCCCTTATCAAACTAGCATCGAAGATTTCCAAGCTCTACAATGAACTTCTTCGCAGTTCGGTACCTATCATTTTCGCTATTTCCAAAGTTGTTTTACCTTTTGCAAGTTCTGAAGGTATTAACCATTTCTATTTATTAGCCAAATAATCTTTACGACGCATTTTAATCGTCCTGGGTATGACGATAAACTACATCTGGCAGCAAGAACTCCGGGAAATTGGAGGTTTTGAGGAGCGTAGAACCACTTCTTAACTACTGTTGTTCCCAGGTCCACCCTGACTCGGAGTGGTAGCACATGTTAGGGTCCCACCTATGCGCAAAATAGTGAACGGAAAATAGAAAAACAACAGTACATTTTAATAGCAAAATGACAATCAATAACAACACTAAAAAAATATAAAAATACATTTTTATAGTACAATTACCTGCAATACAGTTTTTATAAAAAATATTATCAACAATACAACTTTGTAGTGAAATTATCAGCAATACATTTTATGATCTAAAAAATATATATCTAAAAACATACCTTTTACTCTAAAAGTACAAAATTATGTACAAAATATGTAGATCTCGGCATTTTAAAACATACAGTGGTTGATATCTACATATATTTTTAAACATACAGTGGTTGATATGCCGCTAAACAAATTCAACCAAGCAACGCATTTTAAAGTTTTAAACTCGCAAGGTAATGATTCATATTAAGAGTTTTATGTTAGTTATAGGTAAGAGAGGTTTATTTTTTATTGTGTTAGATTCTTTTTTCTTTTAAAAGATTTAAGCATTTATCAACCGGGATATAAATAGATTTTATATTTAGACTAGCTATGTGTTTGACCGCCATATTTGTTTCCCTTAGTTTACTTACTGACTAATTTGCCTGAACTTGAAATTCTGAAATTGAATAAAAAATAAACCTCTCGCTATCAACAGCTAAAATAATAAACATCTGCCGTCTGATCACCAATCAATGCTATTTCGCATTTAACAATAATTTTTATCAACAAATATTTGGATTATCAATGTACTCATATTTGAGTAGATGCCCTGTTTTTATTCATAAATATTAATAATCGGTAAAGATATGTGTTCGAAAGGACTATTCGGGTTTTGTGTGACCGAGAAGTCAAAGCACGTCAGATCTAATAACGGTTTCACCTAGGTGACGCAGGTTCGAATTCTGCTGGAGGGCGCAGATTTTTCTAACAAGATTTCTTGAATATTGAGGCCACCAGATGTAAACAAAGAAATATACTGTTTAATAATAAAAACATAGCATCTACTCAAATATCAGTATACATTAAAAATAACGTTTAAACAAATAAATTAAAAATATGTTGGATTTAATCTATTTCTTTTATATATATATATATATATATATATATATATATATATATATATATATATATAATGGACCCTCCTGTCGGTTTCGACCTATGAGGATCTGACAGATTATTGATTCAGTTATGAAAGTTTGTGCGATAATCTTAAGTGACATTTAAGACCCGCTAGTGATTTACAAAGGAGGCCACATATAGAGCAAGTGTGGGGATTGTGAGATGAGATCACTTTTAGATTGGCTGACCTTTTAGATCTTGCTCTCGCTTCTTGAATATGATTCAGACAGGCAGATTGAAAATTTCTGAGTCCACTAAAACACGTTGATCTCCATTCTACCCGCTCCAAAGTTAAGCGCTCAAGGGTGTTATGTGGTATATTGACTGCTGACAAGTTGTTTTTCAGCTTGTCTTTGTATCTTAGCCATGGGCGTCCTACATTCCTTTAGCCCTGATCTAACTGGCTGTACATTAGGATCTTGGGTATCCTGTCATTAGACATTCTCAAGACATGACTAGTTCACCGTAACTGAGACTGTATGATAAAAGTCTCGATTCCTCCAATATTACATCTGTTAAACAGGTCTACGTTAGATGTCCTATCTTGAAGCTTAACTCCACAGATTGCACGCATACAGCTTTTATGGAAAACATCTAGCTGGCGTATATGGTACCTGTATAGAGTCCACTACTCTGAGCCATACAAAAGGATGGCAAGTACAACAGCTCTGTAAACCCGAATTTTCGTATCCAGTCGAATACTCCGCTCATTCCACAAGCGATGACGAAGTTTGGCGAAAGCACTGGTAGCCTTAGCAATCCGATGCATGATTTCATCATCTAAATATATATATATATATATATATATATATATATATATATATATATATATATATATATATATATAGTGTGATGGATAAATTGTCGTCTAAATCACGCAAAAACGAAAACAACACAGACCTCTCATTTTAACAGATATATTTACCAAAATTACACAAAAATATTTTGAAATACTAAAGAGTAAATTTATTCAATAAAATCGAAAAACCTCCAAATGAGTTCTGAATCTCCTGCACCTCTTCTGGATGGTATTTTTGTATAAGTTGGAGAATGCAGGCCATAATCCTTACCTTCAGTTTGGTTCAGTGTTACAATGTGTTTTGTTAGTCTAAGGCTCAACTGCGCCCCCCCACCCAATAATAATCAATGGGGTTACAGTCTGGGGATTTAGGTGGCCAGATGTAAGGGCGATGTGATCACAAAAACTCTTTGACAGCCATGACTGGGTTCGCCTACTTGTGTGGCATGGTGCAGAATCCTAAGTCAGATATACCGCCTTACAGCAGCCACCCTCTTAACCCAGAGCAGCAATGCCTCCTCAAGCCCCTTGATGTAGGCCTCCGTGTTGAGTCTGAGACCCTGTGATGAATGGAGGCATAACATTGCTATCACTCGTGATCACTCTAAACACTTTCGTAATCACCATAAACTCATCCAACTACTTTCCAACTTTCCGGGTCTGCACTGCTCTCAGATTGACATCCACACACTCTGAAATAGGGACTTCCAGCGCGGATGCCAAGCAGTACAGCCTGCCGATTTCAAATTTCTGGCGGGGTGAATTACGAGATCGTGCTCTTTTTTCTCACAGACAGTGCCCAACTAACCTTCCTATATTGTGCAGTTGACAAAATCAAAAACAAGCAACGCGCATGCGCAAAATAAAAAAAATAAAAATAACATAGCGATAATTTACCTATCGCACGCTATATATATTCAAACATGTTTAGTTGAATAATATCGACAAATTTTTGATTAACTTTTTTAAATTTTTGAATTAGTTGTTTTAGGTAATTTGGAAATTTACCAAAGTATATATTTTTATTTTATTTTATTTATCCCCCGAGTACTTTTGAATGTTTTCAAAGATTGTGTTTTGCGTAAACGTAACATAAATATGCATAAAACAATCTTTGAAAACGAACGTAGCGACATTCGTGAATACTCGGGGAAAAATAAAATAAAGTAAAAATATGGCCTTTGGTAAATTTACAAATTACCTAAAACAACTAATTCGAAAATTTGAAAAAGTTAATAAACAGTTGGATAGACAGAGTTTGTCGATATTATTCAACCAAACAATTCTTGCTGCGGAAACACACACACATATGTGTATAAATATATATATATATATATATATATATATATATATATATATATATATATATGGGCAGGTTCGCTTTCTGACCATGAGAGTCGGGTTCGAATCTCAACATAGTCGATTTGTCAGGAAGGATTCTTCCTGATGTTATCGGTCTGGAGAGGGCGATCCCGACATGCGGAACCTTTGGTAAGTGTCTGAAAACCATACCACGGGTTGACCCAAGCCTTGTAAGTGGAACTGAGTAGACGGTACCATAGGGAGCCATCGATAGCCGTGCTAGCACGAAGTCACAAGTCATCGTGACCGAAGGTTTCATAGTGATTGATCAGATTGTTGATCACGCTAGATAACACGCTTTTTCTCAGAAACTGTAACTAAGGTCTGCTCAGCATAACTGCCTCTGTGGGTGTTGAGCAAAACGCAAATGTGCCTGAGCAAGCGTCTGCAATAGGGATTGGTGTTAGCCGCCCTAGTAGACAGGCATCCTCGAATACGAGTGGCCAGCTATAGATAGATATATAGAGGTATACAGATTATTTTCCTCTGGATTAATATCTAAGCATCTAGGGAAGAAAATCTGTCTGGTTTCAAGATCATAACAATAATAATAACAATCCTCATTCCTACTAATCCTTGAGACCACTTCCTTCGTGGTGGGCGTCGACCTTTTTCTCAGACTTAATCAATCAAAAATAAATAACATCAATAAGTAGACTTGTCCTGTCAGATGTCGAGCAACAACCGTTCGTCTAATTTCCACCAGGGGGCGTCTTTGTTGGAAAAGTTCAGCGAGCGTGTGTGTGTGTGTAAAATGGCTTCTATAGCGATTTTAACGATGTAGATGCACTATTGATTTTTATTTATTTTTGTCAAAGACCCTAAAATATGTCAACTCGTTAAGGAAAAAACGGAAAGCTGCTTTTGTGACGGGGCGCGAACTGAAAGCAAAGTGTATGTAAATGGAGGAGGGGGAACTTTAAAAGCAAGGAGGTAAAATAAGAGAGAAGGAGCCAAGTACGTAAGTCAACAGTACTGTGCAGTTTAAAATTGGCCTTTTTTTTTCCCCCTGCCGAAAACAGGACATTAAACTCGTTATGTTTCTCTCGCAATCTCTCCTACCCGTAAAATTACTTTCTTATTTATTTATTTATTTATTTATTGTCAACTGACTGCAAACAATTCTAAACATCCTGACAACTTGCCGATAGCCGTGTGAGACAATTTCAATGAAAATCGCTGAAGGAGGCTCAGGTCGTTTAGTTTGGTTGTCCGAGATGTGATGAAAGCATGAGACCATTTAAAGAATAAAAAATATACTGTTAAAAAAAGTAGGGAGTAAGAAAAATGCAGTGTTAACAACGTTAAATTATATTCATGTGAATAATAAAACAATGTAAGTTTCAGAAATTCCATGTGACTGTGTCACTGCATATAACAAAAAGTACATTTTTAAGGAAATCAGACCACAGGATACAGCGGCGTTTAATTTTATAAGACATTCGAATTTTAAACCCCATTTTTTCATTGTTTTACAATCGATTATGTTAGGTTACGTTCGGTTGGTGACCTAAGTTCCTGGACTCAGAGTTCTGAAAAGTTCCGTAAAAGTAGGCATTTCCATAGATTCGCTCAATAATAAGCAGAACTGATGAAAAAAATGCCCCAAATTTAATAAAAATAAAGTCAAAATCTTCGTTATAATTAAGAAAAAAAAAACCCAAAAGATCTTTTGAATATTAAATTATATTTTTCGATCCTTTTTAGAAACTTGGAAATTTTGGTTAAAGATTTTATTTTCTCTGCGTCAACGGGTGACCATATATTAGTATGGAAATTTGATCGTTTTTTGTTTTACTTTTTTGGCGGTAAAAACTTTATTAATTGTTGGATTTTAATGAAACATTCAAGATTTATTCACAAGTTAGTAAAATTATTTTAGAAATCTATCTTTTTTTATAAAATCTTGTTCAAAATATTTTCTGTCTGTCAGCACTGATTTAATTTTTGTAGCGGGTAAAGTTTGTATTAGTCATAAGGACAAGTTTTGGAGACTTTAAATCACCAATTTTTTTTTTCAGTCAAATAAGACCCCCAGTTACCAAAAATCTGCGTAAAAAAAAAAAAAAAAATGGAATAAAATTAAGACATTATTTAATCAGAAAATATATTATAGACACGATTAACTTAAGTAAAAAGATTTTTGATGAAAACTGAATATTTACAGGAATTTTCATTGTTTTTTTTAAATTTAATTATAATTTACAAAGTTTTAAATCTGTATTAATTTGTAGCAGCCAATTCAGCGAATCCCAGTATTTAAAAAAAGAATTTTGATTTCTTTTTGTGGGTGTACAAACATGCCGATTGTTGTACATATGGACGTTCATACATGACATTATTAGAAAATAAGAACGGTAACTATAAGAAATTTAAATTTATTGGTAATTTTCTAACATTTCCTCAACAAACATCTTCATAAGTAAAGCTATAAAGCCAAAGTACTTAAAATTCGATGACATAATTGATTACTGATAGAATATTTTCCTAAATTTTTAATTTTACGCGGTAGTTAAAAATTATATAAAATTTGTTCAGGTTTTATTCGTCAAGTAATTTTTACAGTTAGGTACCCTTTACTTAAATTTCCCAAACATTAAGCTATCGACTAATCTGTCAGCTCCTTATAAAACAACTACATCTGTGTTAAAAAAAAAACTGCTTTCCTGCGATATTTTAAACTAAATTTAAGTAATATTCGATATTTTAAACTAAGTAATATTCGAGATTATATATATATATATATATATATATATATATATATATATATAATTATTTATTCAAAAATATGATTCCAACGCTACATAAGAAGAGTTCTCATGTTTCAAAACAAGAGTCGAAAACTTCAATATAATATACTTCAATACAATATATATATATTATACGATGACCCACCCGGTGCCGTGCTAACTTGGTTCCGTTGACGCGTACTGATATCGTTATCGAAAAGGGTTCGTATATATAACACATATAAATAATACGCCATATATATCTTCAACAAGGCTTTGTTCATTTTTAGAAATTCATTTTAAACTTTAAATTTAATTAAAGAGGTAGGGAACAATTCTTTTTAATAATTCATTAATCATCGAAAGAGTTTTTTTTTTTATTCACACTAGTCATTCATTTATATTAACAATTAAAAGCTTATACAATTAAATAATTAGATCGTTTTAATGCAGTTATCATGTTCCGTTTCAGTGCATATCTTGTGAAATTTAGTAATAGCTTGAGAAAAATAAATAAATTTAAAAAAAATCTGATGATACTTCGCTCTTATTAAGACGACAAATAAGCAGATACTGAAATTACAGATTTGAATCTACGGACTGTCAATGATTACTTCGCCCTTCCAAAGTTTGCACAAAAAATATTGTGCTTTGGGAAATTTTCCAGTAAACATAATTTTGGTTGTAAATATGTAACATTTATGAGAATAATATACGAATATCTTTCCTTAGGTGTTTATAAATTGTACATTGTTTAATTGTTAGCGATAACAAAGAAATATTTTAAATTATAAAATTGTACTTGGATTAAACGAAAATTACTTATATTATAATACATATTACTTATAATACACGGGTACACTAGTTAGTAATAATTACAGAGCGTGCGCGAATGCTACAAAAACAAAAGTTTTTAACAAACAATGGAAAACAGTGTCATTGTAAATTTGTCTATATTTTTTAGATGAGGTATTGTAATTATTTACATTGTTCGGACTGTTGTCCTCATCTTTATTGTCATATTCACGACGTTTCGGTCGTTGTACGCTCCGGCCTTCTCCAGGTGATTGGAATTTCAAACTGAACCCAACAGTTATAAAGTCAACTTGCATGTGAAACGTATGTTTCATGTTCTGAATCGTTTTATTAAACCATTGATTTTTGTGTACTCTAGTATATTTCTTCATGGGAATCAGACCGCACAGTTTCTAGAATAGCATTCCAAAGTTCATCTTTGATAGTAAACTGCCGTTCGTCATTAAAAACCTTGCTTTTCAGAATTATCTACAAGCATTCAAACTGGTTAGAGTCGGGTGAACAAGCCGTCCACTTCATCAAATGAGTGTTTGTGAAGCCCATTTGATACAGATCTTAATTTTCTTTGTCAAAAATGACAGGGCGTTGTGCAAACAAAAAATCCTCTCCTTTTGGCTTACGAGAGTAACAACATTTTTAGTGAAAAAAAAAAAAAAAAAATTGAAAAATTCTGTTGCGGATTTCACTCATTTATTTTTATGGGTGTATTTTGAAGTGGGGTCGCGTGATATGTTTCTCATATTTTGTCATTTGCGCTTTTTAATACTTCCTCTCTGCCACGGGGCTTAAAACTGTCATAGCTTGACAAAGAGTTTTTTTTTTTATAACTTCTCTCTTGATACTGAACGACACAGATAGGCAAGATAAAGTTCTTGCGTTGCCCTCATCTGATCAACATCGGAGATTTCTAGGCGTTCAATGAACTTCACAATTCCTTGCAAATCAATTTTGCAATTTCCAGTGTTGCTTTACATTTTGCAAGCTTTGAAGATATTAAAAATTACTTTTAATTACTCAAGTCACCCTTACAACCTATATTAAACTTTCAAACTCGCAACATAGCTCTTCATTTGAGCATTCGAAATCCAAGGCCTTTCATAGAAATGTAGAAATGGCTTACGTTTGCTTAGATCTTCGCAGATTGAACTGACTTTCATCCTAACTGCGCAGAGACATGGTGTCATCATTCAGTAAATAAACCTTTAGATTCTAGTAAGTATTTACTCTTTATATCGATAAAAAAACGTTAATAATGTGATACACTGTATATTGCTCCACGAGAAGTGACTAAAAAAAAAATGCAACACGACCCAATTTCCCAAATTTGACCAATTACGAAATACCAGATTCTTCTTTTTGTTTTTAACTTCATTTTGATATTGCTGAAAGCTTTTCAGCACCCGTCGTAGATATTTATGCACACGTTATATATATATATATATATATATATATATATATATATATATAATAGTGAACATAGAAGTCAACACTTAGAGGCGACAGTCTGTTTCATGCTAGATGCAATACTCAGGCCACGAGTGCTGCTATTTTCCCGGCTATTTGTCGCCTCTAAGTGTTGACTTCTATGTTCACTTTTATATTTACACACGCTCTATCTCTGATATTGAGCACTTTATCCCATAAATATAGAACATCTTAAGACTATATTTCTTCATATATATATATATAATATATATATATATATTAGTCCAAATTTAAGTATCTATATGGGAAAGTGATATATAGCCGAGAAAAATAGCAGCACTCGTGTATATATATATATATATATATATGTGCGTGTGTGTGTGTTGTATTTTTATTATAAGAGATTATAATAAAAAAATGTTTTAAATCGCTGCACAAAAGCTCCCATGTTTGTACTTCCTCAGTAACTGATAATAAAAATGATTTTTTAGGGAAATTTAAAAAGAAATCGTTACTTATTTTCCGAAAGTGGAGAGTATAAGGTCAGAATTAAAAATATACTTGTGGGTATGTCTCGATTCACCAATTAAAAGTCAGATCTACGCTAAATAAAAAAATAATGTTAGGGCGTGGTGGTGGTGGTGGTGGGTGAGTTAGTTTTTCATGTCACGATAAACCGCACTTAGACATGTCATCCTTAATGATTGTGGAGAATATGACAGCGACAAATATATTATGAATGTAGCCAAATATGAAGTTCTGTTTGTTGAAGTGGCGTGGGAGGTTAATTAACCGTAAAGATATCGGAAACAAATTAAAAATATATATTCAGGAACCTTCTTAAAGAAGCCTGTACATAAAATTAAAAATATGGAACGTCTATATACGATGCTAATAATACTGAATACGGCAAAACATTTCAATATTAAAGTTGAATAAACCAAATAAAGTAATTACCCATAGAGTGGGCCATTATATACTAATAAAATGATAGCTATAAAATTGTAATGCGTATTTGTTTTCTATAAAAAAATTTTTTGAACTACATTTTAAGGTAAAAGGTAGACTTGTGTCGGTAACTCACTGTTAATTTACTTCTTTGGTTTAACAGAGCTTTTTTTGTTAGCAAAATTGATTATATGGATTTTTTTCTGTAAACACAGGAAACATAGACCATGCAAAGATTTACAAGGTCTAGTGTTTTTAATATTTTTCATTTTACTGTATGGGTTTTGTTGACTTTTTTTTAAGTAACAAAAATATTTAGAAAGGGGCGTCCTATTTTTGTATGCGTTGTTGTTGAAAGATAATATATGTTGATACCACCTAGCTTTAAAGGAATTCTTGGTACTGCCGATATAATTTTTTTTAACTATTGGATTTTCTATAGTAGAAATAGTACTTAGGTGTCAAACTGATTCCCTTGTTTAACTATTTCGCAATGGACTCGTTAGGATTTCTACAATTTCACATGTTGGCATCAGTTTTTGTACTGATTTAAAGTTTTATCATGTTTTTTAATAATTTTTTCAAGATTGTCTGTACAACTGTAGCTTAATTTTAGCGTATTTCTATTAAAAATCTTACTAAGTGAATTATTTCTGGAGAAGTGCTTCTCAATTAAATTGAGTAACTTCTCACCCTAACTTAGTACTAACCATTTGGTTAAATGGCGGTATTTATTTATTTTTCTATTTGTATTTTTGCTCTTACGATCGCTGTTATGTTTAATATGTTTGATGTCAGGGCACTTATAGCCACTATTTTTTAAAGCAGTGTTATAAAATTTATTATGTTTGTAAACGAAATCTTCACTGGAAGTGTTATTGCTAAATTCTATATTCTATGGAGGAAGGTATGTGTTTGATTATGGATAGAGGGTGATAAGAATATAGGTAGATATATATTGGACTTGCGTTTGTTTTCAAGTAGGGTTGATATGTATTATTAACAATTCGAGGGAAACATCAAGGAAATCTACTTTTTTAAGTTTGTGTTGATCTTAACTTTAAGGTTGAGACTTTTAGATTCCCTATGTATTAATTTCCTGATTTTTTAATTTTTGTAGAATTTTTCACCACCATAAGGCCGTCATCTATATCGTCAATGCTGATATCTTGGTGGGCACTAAGATTATATAAAAGGAATAAACCAACTAGGTCGGAAGAATCAGGAGAGTCTAATGATCCCATGTCAATATCAAATTGGTCAACCGAATTGTTCTTAATCCACTGTTCTTTGTTATTGATAAGAACAGATCTTTTAGAGTTCATAACAATGTCCAGTTCCTCGTTGGAAAGATCAGAGTACTCGGTGGCGAATATATATATATATATATATATATATATATATATATATATATATATATATATATATATATATAACAAAGTTTCTAGTGAAAAGACTCTGGTCTTGCGCTTCAAGAATAAAGCCTTCCGTTTGAGGCTCTAATCCAGATGCTCGCAACTATCGACGAGTGATAACTTTATTAACATCGGCTTTATTAGGACATTCTGGATATGCAGAGGTTTGTCTCACCAGCTTTGTTTCATATGCTCAAGAGCTTTACCCTTGGCTTTCTTTTTCATATTTTGTGCTGCAACAGTTGGTTCTTGGGTTTTGTTTTGTTTTTCTACAGAATCTACTAAATGTAAATGCGTTTTTATTTACACCCTTCTTTCGTCATTGAATATTTTTCTTTCTGTTTTTTTTTTTTTTGAGTAATTGTATCATCTAGTCCTTTATTGTTTCCATGTAGTTGTTGTCTTGTATGACAATTCTAGCTGAATAAGTCCTCTTCCACCTTCTTTACAGGGTATGTATAGACGGTCTGCATCAGCCTTTGGATGATGCATGTTATGTTTAGAAAGAAGCTTTTTATCTTAGAATCCATTTGTCTGATATCATTTAGAGTCTAGTTCGAGATGTTGAAACTATATTGGACCACTGGGATGGCAAAGCTATTAATAGCCATAATTCTGTTCTGAGAATTCAATTCAGTTCTTAATATAAGTCGCAACCCTTCTATAGTATTCTTGTAACAGAGAGAGGTATATGCACACACATCCACATAAACACACACACACACATATATATTTTTTTTATTGAAATTGGAGTGAATCTAGCTAGTGAAATTAGATCAGAGTATTTTGTTACTGATGAGGAAATCTGATCTCGCCTTTGGAATTGGGTCGTTGAAAAAACAATGGAAATGATCTAAAAAATTAAATTAGTTTAAAAATTAAAATAGAGCTTACTCAGGCTATCAGAACTTTGAAACTCACATGACTTTGGGTTGGAAACGGCACTCATGATAATTGCGTGACGGACCAAGGGTCGATTTATGATCAAACAGATGATCTATATAAACGCGTAGTTAGACGGAAGAGGCCAGACGGGAGAAAGAGACTGGAGAGACTGCGATCAGTCGGCACATCGTCGTCACGTGCGTGAGCACCCGCAGGCGACCATTACGGGTCGCGGTGCTACAAGCAGACGGGAGAGAGAGAGAGTCGGGGAACGAGACCGTCGACGAGAGAGTCACGAGAGATTTGCGGGAGAATTAGAGAAGGAAGACTGCCCCCTGTTCTGAGAAGTCTGTATGAGACTGGACTACTAGTCATAAACCTACCCCAGGCGATTCAGTACGCGTTTATCACACACAAAAACAATATTCTGTACTGTTAAGTTCTCTGGTTAATGCTATTAGGGATATACAAAATAGTAAGAGAGATAAAGTGTCACATTGAAATATTTCTCTGTTGATTTTTATTTCACCAGACTTATAGACTCCATTTATATGATTGAGTTGAAGTGTTTTTGTTTTTATTTCCATAACGCCATACTTTGTTTGATGCAATTGATGACGACGGGTGATACCTTGTATATATTTAACGACTTTAAGATCCAGAAATGGGGGTATACTATCGAATGCCTTACGATAATCTATCCATGCAGTACTGAGATTTTTCTTTGTATTAAAGCAGTTTTCAAAGATTATCTTTTTAATTAGTAATTGGTCTTTACATCCGTAAGATCCACGTTGGCACACTTTTTGTTCAAGAGGTAGTATGTCATTTTTTAAAGAAGGAATATATCTTCTTTGTCGGAATAGATGTCAACAGTTTGTAAACATTGAGAAGACATGTACTTGGTCTGTAGTTTTTTGAGACATTTGTGTCGCCATCCTTGGGTAGACGGGAGTTAAGTCCTTTGGTTATTCATGCTGAAATTTTAGTAGGATATTTTACCATTTCTTGAATTTTTTGGCTAATTTTTCTTTTTGTGTGTGTGTGTGCTGTATTTAGATAATAGAGTCAAACGTTAGGAATTTTATCTACTCCTGGAGATTTCTATTTGTGTGCTTTTTACATGCTCATTCAACATCATCTTCTGTGAATCCCGCCCATGCTTATTCTGGTTTATTTTTCTTCCGTTCTATCTCTTGTATAATCTAATCTGCTTCTTTGTTATGTTCTTCAGGGCAAGCAAATATTTTTCCCAGAACTGTATAACCTCTTCTATTTGTGTGTATGTATGAGGGGTGGGGCGTGTCACTTTAATTTTTGTTTGTCTATTTCTCTGTAAAATTTCTTCGCATCGGTTTGAAAGATCTTGTTCTGTCTGTAGAATCTTGAGCGTTTTTCATAGCGTCTGATTCTTTGAGATTTCAGCTGTGTTGTTTGTTGCGTTATTTAGTATAGGAGTTTCTTTTTCCTTTCTAATTTTTGTATTTTCTTTTTACTTTTCTGCCTTTTCTAGTCCATACATTTGTTTCTCTTAACAGTTCATCGAGTACTAATAATTCACTTCTAGGTTATTCAATATTTTTCTCTATTTTTCTTTTCTAAGGTGGATCTTTATGTCTGTGAGACCGCCTTTTTTACTTTCATGTTTAATTTTATTAGTTGCTACTATTGCTGATGCATATATTGTTTCGTTGAGATTTGTTATAAAATAAAATAAGACATATCTCGGCTGATTTGCAGGCAAATAAACTCAAGAGCGAGAGCCGGGTGTGAACGGGACAAAGGGCCCGTCACAAAATGACCATTATCGTCGTTTACGCATAGGCCTGACGCACGAGTTCCGGTCGAAAAATAAAATAATATTTTAAAGTGTTTCTATTTTTCGACCAGTAAAATTGATTCCCTCCTAATTATACGCGCGTCGTTTTACGAGCCTGTTAAGCCATAAAAAACGCCATAAAAGAGATCACACGGGTAAGTACAACAGCAGTCAACAGGAGGCCAGGGAAGAGACCAGTCAGCAGCAGTCAGCAGCAGTAGCGCCACGCCATCCAGCGAGAAGTACTATGAGAGATCAACCCAGATCGGCAGCCGGCTTATGAACTATACCATAAGGTAGCTGTCCCAAAACAACACGTTCCTATTGAAATAAATCACGTAAATCTATTTCTGCTGTTGTATTTCTTTCTTGCAACCATACGCTTGTCTATAACAGATTTATATGTGGGTCTACTGCACCCAGAATTAATTTGCGTGCTGCATTGTAGAGTTTAATAGGTTTTAGGTTCTGCTTTGTTAATTTTAATTTTCGGAGTTCTCCTTCCTCCATTTCAATGTCTGACTTATATGTGTCATGATTTCTTCCTGGGCTTCTTGTATACTATTCGTGTTTTTCGTAAAATAATTTGGTTCATTGTTTTTTGGACTCGTTTTACTGTAGGCTTGTGAGCGAATAAGATCACGCCTTTCCAACTCTTCGAAACCGTCAGCATTATTTTCACATTGATTGGTTTCTGGTTCCCTTTCATGTTCTGGGAATTCACGTATTCTGGTTGCAGTTCTTTTTATTTCTTTTATTCCAGCGTCTGTCAATCGGTTATTTCTCCTCACGCTCCCCAAAACCTCCTGATCAGAGACCTTGCTGCTGGACGTAGTTTATCGTCTTGTTCAGGACGCGGATGTAGTTTATCGTCATACCCAGGACAGAGTTAGTAAAAAATTCATTAAACAAAACAAAACAAAAAATAAAATAAAAAATACAATAAATTTTGCATTTGGTGTCATTTCTCCCCCTTATCAGAACTATAAAAAGTAATTAATTATTATAATTAAATTTAATTATTATAATTAAATTTAATTATTATAATTAAATTTAATTATTATTAAAAACCATTCAAGAAGAGAATGTTCCGCTGGCCTGAAGCGAGCTAGTAAATTAGTTTTGCAAAAAGGCAGGCAACCTTCAAATTTAGGGTGATTCGTTGAAATCAGGATGCCTCACCCAAACCTTTGGCCCATAGTATTAGGTTGGTGCAAAAATAATTTCGTTTTCTAAAATATGTTACTATGTGAGAAAACGAAATTATTTTTGCACCAACCTAATATGTATATGTATTTCTGCTTGTGTTTTATGTGCATGTAATATCTAATCTTGATATGAAACTGTTAAGTCAAACGATAATTAAATTTGGCACAAAGAATATCAAGTTTGTTCTTCGGTGTTTTATTAATGTCTTTGGATTTGAGTGTGCATTTTTGTGCGCGTATTAACATCTATCTGGGAAGTGTTATAACAAATGACGGCAAATGCGATACTGAATCCAAACACACAATGGAATACCAAAAGAAGCCTTCCAAAAGCTGAGTAATATATTATGAGACAGGAATGTTTCGTTAGAAACAGTGTTGAATTGCTATGTAATAACATTCCTTCGATATCGCAATGGATGCCGGACAATTTCCTTAGACATGAAGAAGACATTTGAAGTAACAGAAATCTTGTTTTACTGAATGATGCTGAAGATACCATGGACTGAACACATGAGCAACAAACAAGTTTTAAGGGAAAATGGGAACAAAAAGGTCATTTTACTTGGAATCAGAAAGAGACAGTTGAAATTTCTGGGATCCATAATGCGGAGAGAGGCCTTGGGGTATATGACACTCACAGGACATATTGAAACAAGAGGGGTCAGAAGGAAACCTACATCCTGATTGGTTGCTAGTTTTTTTTTTTTTGTTTTTTTAGTTTGTTTGTTTGTTTGTTTAGGGGCATATCAACACTCTAAATATTTTGTACACACTTTTATTTATTTATTTTGGATATAATGGTTTTAGTGATTCAAATTTTACTAATTAACCTATAGCTAGAGGGAGAAGAGGTCGATTCATATCCTTCCCAAGGGTATTTGCACGTAAGTGAATATAAGTTCGCTATATTCAATGGAACTAGAACGAAATAAATAACTTCGTCCACTGTGTCGCGCCAGGAAATTTTTCTCGTTGAAGTCAATCCTTCAAATCTACAAATCAACCATTCGCCCTTGCATGGAGTATTACTGCCAAATATATTCTGGAGCCCCTTATGTTTGTCTCAAGGTCCTTGATAAAATCCAGAGACGGATACGCAATGTAATTGGCCCTGATCTGGCGTCACGTCTGCAGCCGCTCTCTCACAGACGTGCCATTGCCTCTCTTTGTCTTTTTTACAAATATTTTCATGGTAACTGCTCCGATGAGCTGCTTTCGCTGGTTCCCAGATTCATGAATTTAAGCGTTCAACTAGGCTAGCATCTCGCTCTCACCCTTTCACTGTCGAAACTGTTAAATGTAGCCGTCTCTTCTACTCCAATAGCTTCATGTCTCGCACTTTTCGCCTGTGGAACTCCCTTCCCATTTCTTGTTTTCCTGATAGTTCTAATCTCCAACTATTCAAATGTAATGTCAATCGACGTCTCCAGATGCCCTGATCTATCCCATATCCTTCTCTTCATCCTTTCCTCTATCACTCCTCTTTGCTCTCGCTCCAACTCTCTCTAATCCCTTGCGTGCTAGTGGATTCCCGCCTTGCTTGGGGTGTAATTTGCTTTTAAAAAAATGAAATTGGAACTAACAATTCTGAACCATTACTCATTACACCACCCGCAAATCCAAGCTTACAACACCTGGTATTCCCAAGCGGTCACCCATCTAGCTACTGACCAGGTTCGACGTCCGGGGATCGTACGGGAACCAATGTTTCGACATGATGACGCCGTAATGCCCATATATTCTGAATAGACACTGGACATAAAAGATTAACATCTTCAGTGAATTAATATTATAGGCATTCAAAGGCAAATACCTATGTATATTATGGTAGGTTGAGCTTTCACATTTTCGCAGAAAATCAACATTGCCCTCGGTGCAAATGCTGGAGTTTGATGTAATACGTAAAGACACCATAAGTAAAGATTCATACCTTTTAGTAACTTTTGAAGCATTTAGTATTAAATATTGTTGTAAAAATGTACACAAATACCCAATTTATTGTTGTAAAAATGTACACAAATTACCCAATTTCAAGACTAAATCAAATAAAGTTAATATTTTTGTATTAGATACATTAAATGGAGAATATATTAAAACTAGGATTCTAACTATGAATCACCATAAGCAAAATATGTGTAAAAAATGGTAAAAGACTATAAAAATGTTAAACAAGATCTTACAACTTTTGTTAGGTTATAATTAATAAAACCAAAAATAAATAAGAGTGTATGTAACACCGTAATACTCCTTATAAGACAAAATGTTTTAAATGTGCATTGTTAATTGAAAATCGCATTTAAACTACTGCATTGTATAACATATTACATCATATTATAGCTAAAGTATTCAGCATAATTTCCCTTTGAAGTAAATGAAAGTCTTATTTAATGGCACAATGATTTAGTAATAGTATGCCTGTACCTTGCTTCTTGTTCATTTACAATTTGTAGAGCTTCTGTAGTTAATTTAACTGCACTTTCCACACCTTGCGAATGTGCAGTAAATGCGGCAACTCCAATATCGTTCCATTTATTAGAAACTCTGCCGGTTCATAATTTGAAAAACCTTCTGCAAGATTAGGTTCAAAAACTCCATTTTGTGAGAGGTTAATTAAATTTGACCAGTGCATTGTTTCAGAGTTGATAAATGTAATTTAATTTCTTCTTTTGGTGGTTCGCTATTTCTAGAACAAAAAAAAAACATGTTTTTATTGGAAAATTTGCGCATATTTGGTTATATTTTTGTGATGTAATTTGAATGAGATTTTAAAATTATTCTTTTTAAATTGACATAACTAATAAACTATGAACAAATGTTTACTTATCTAATGAATATTTTTTTTTCAATAGCCTTATTCCTTCACCTCCAACATTGAGAAAATAATATTTTCTGGAGGCAAGGCGAAAGTATTGTGCTGTAAATTTTTAATGCAACATTCTGTATTTCGGTTTACTATTGCCTTATTCTCTGGATTATGTTGAGAATATACAGTTGTTGGTTATAGAATTTATTATCCCTTTTTAAATTAAAACCAAGTAACTACATATATTTCCCTAATAAATTTTATAAGGCTATGCTATAAAGCTTTCAATGATGATCGGACTTAAATTCCAAACCTCCTATTTTGAACCCAAACTTAATATTGAAACTCATTTCCTCAACAAACGGTAACGATATGGAAAAGTTTGCTCTATTATATGTCATGTTAAATTCCAATTTTCAAATTGAGTGCAATACAACGCCTCCAAAATCGACCTGTCCTAATGTACATATGCTAATTCATACTTACAAATATATACACATATACTGTCCTTGTAAACACACACACATATATATATGAGTATACATTAAGAAATGGACAAAGTCCGACAATTTATTTATTAATGACATTTTTATGTTTAACGTTCTTAAATACTTGTATCTATAAAAAGAACGTTAAACATAAAAATGTCTTTAATAAATATATGAGTATGTGTGTATTAAAGATCAAATGCAGACCAAATATGGATCGGCATCCAACTGGATAATAAAATAAAGAACAAATAGGAAACGTATATAAATCTAACATGTTTCACTTTTATTAAAGCTTCGTCAGAGATTGAAAGAAAGCAGATAAAAAGACAGAAACTCTGATGTTTTTTGTCTGTTTTCTCTCAATCTCTGACGAAGCTTTAATAAAAGTGAATCATGTTAGATTGGTGTACGTTTCCTATTTCTTTTCTATTTTGACATATATATATATATATATATATATATATATATATATATATATATATATATATATATATATGTGTGTGTGTGTGTATGTATATATATATATATATATATATATATATATATATAACGTACATGAGCGGTATTTTTTCAATCAATGTATTATTAATTCTTACAGACAAGGAATACTTGTTTTTATTTAGTTTCGCTTGTTTTCGTAAAAGGAAACAAATGTTTGGTTCAAGACATTTAAGAATTCTCCATAATTCATATTGTTTATAACGCTTTCGATCATTCACTGGGGTTCATCTTTAGGGGCAAATCAAAGAAGATGACATGGTAAACTCAAACTAACGTCTTATTGGCGTTTTTCTTAAACAACTTAATAAAATAGACAAATCGGAAAATAGTACTTAGTCTTTGCCCACGCGTTTCGTCATTTGACTTTACCAAGGCAAGTAATAATAAACAAAAGCGAAAACTATTTTCCGATTGTCTATTTTACTCAATTTGCCTTCTCTACAGATTTATTCTGAGAACTTTAACACATTGTTGACATAGAAAAAAAAAAACAAAAAAAACACACTCTTAGTTAAGAAAAAAGAAAAATTTACTAATATCCAAAAAGAGGCTAACACAAGAGGCTCTTAAAAAAAAAATTGAATTTTATGTAACTACACAACATTTCGGTTTTGTTTATCATCACTTGCCTTGATATAAAAAGTCAAATGACGAAATCCGTCGGTGAGGACTAAGTACTATTTTCCGATTCTCTCTCTCTCTTTCTTTCTTTCTCTCTGTCTGTCTGTCTGTCTGTCTCTCTCTCTCTCTCTCTCTCTATATATATATATATATATATATATATATATATATATATATATATATATGAGAGAGAGAGAGAGAGAGAGAGGAGGAAGATAGATGAAAAATTCTCAGCAAGACGAAGAACTTCCAAGATAAAATAAAATGTTTTGAATTTTTCAGTAAGGTTACATTCTACTTTGCATTTAAAATTATTATATCCTGCATGCGATAGCCATCAAGTCCTGCGTTTTATTTCAAGTTTTAAGACCCTTTCCCTAAAATACCAAATGAGTTTTGGGTAGTAGTATAAGAAATTGTTATTTCTTTCCAATCCCCGAATTCTGTGAGCAGCTTCTCTGCCATGGTGGTCCAGTTTGAAATGTCTTAAAATTTATATATATATATATATATATATATATATATATATATATATATATATATGAAGAAATATAGTTTTAAGGTGTGCTATATTTATGGAATAAAGTGCTCAATATAAGAGATAGAGCATGTGTAAATATAAAAGTGAACACAGAAGTCAACACTTAGAGGCGACAGTCTGTTTCATGCTATATGCAATCGTCAGGCCACCGAATGCATATAGCATGAAACAGACTGTCGCCTCTAAGTGTTGATTTCTATGTTCACTTATATATATATATATATATATATATATATATATAAGAAAGAACTTAACATTTATAATCCGGTGTTCTTAGTAGTTATTTTTATTTAAAAAAAAAAGAAAAACAATGCTCGATACAAAACAGTAGAGCAAAATATTATAATTATTTTGTTTTTAAAAATATGATTCCGTCGCTACACAGAAACTTTCCATGTTTCAAAACAGAAACTAAATTTATAAATTTAATTAGTAAAATTAAACTCAAAATCCATAGTCTTGTTGCCTTGTCAAGCGATGATAGGAATCAATAAACTTTCAAAAAAAAAATCTACTTAATTTATAAGCGTATATGAGTTGTTAAGGTTAAGGTAAATCTATTTTAATTTAGGGGGTTTGGGTTTTAATTTCCCTAGACAGCTTATGTATCCAATATATGCTGCTTGCAAAGTCAGGTTAAGTTTAGGTGGGGTGGGGGTATCTGCTAACAAGTGAGTCGTCTGGTATGACAAAAAAATAGACATTTTCAATCATCTTCTTAATTCATATTTTTATACAGACTTTCCAAAAGGGCCATTTAAATATGTGCAAGACATATTATTAATACTTAAATTTTATTAATTAAATTTTATTCCAATAGATTTAATATAACATGCGACCTTCTAATAACTATTAGGTTGGTGCAAAAATAATGACGTAATAATGTCGTTTTTGACGTATTTTTTAACGTCAAAAAACGACATTATTACGTCATTGTTTTTGCAACAACCTAATAATATACCATATGGTATTTTTACAAATAAATATATTAGAATTCGATTACTAATTAAAGATCAGATATAAAAATGTATGGTTCATCTCTATTCTTTATTATTATTTTTAAATTAATTATTACTTAAGGAAAATATTTGACAGTGTCTACAAAAATAATCATTTCATTTTTTTGATTTAGTAAATTTTTATTTTTTAGAAACTTTATAATGTATAATTTTTCATGTATGCACAAAGGACATGGGTCATTTAGTGACCTACAAACTCTAGCTTTTCTTATTAATTTCCATTTTACTTTTGGTGTTTTATTGGTTTCTTTTAAATGCCAGAAATATTTACATATTTATTTATGTGTGTGTGTCCTTTGACTTATGTGGAAATAGTAAAACACGCACATATCCTTTTATCAAACTACTAAATAAATCAAAACTAGTATAATGCCTTAACTGGTCAATTGCTTACATTCCACATTCACTATTAGTAGGTCAGATCCAAATAATGTCACTATCAAACTGATGAGTAGTGTATTAGGAAAAAAAGATCTGATAAGAAAATCTAAACTCACCGATCATACACGAAATGTTAGCACGAGTTTTGTGTTCCCTTCAGTTCCTTTTAGCCAAGACATCATTCCCGACCCGAAAAAAAAACTCCCTGATAAATAAAGACATTAATAAAAGTGTTAACCGAAAAAAATATACAATGTAATGCAACATAACAAACGAAATAAAATTCCCCCGGATTTTTTTTTTCAATAAAAAATATGTGGAACCAATTCTTACTCTCCTCCGTTTACACACAGCTCTTCTTCTCACGTACGGTAATTTTGGTCGGTTTAATGCTTGTCTGGCCCACACGTACGCACATAGACGCCTTCAGAATGAAAGCATACAAGTGGTACAAAGGCGAAATTTTCAATGCAAGGAATCATTATCCCCTGTTTCGATTATCATGATTTTACTTGCTCAAAGTCAGACATTTTATTTAACAAATGTTCAACAGTGTTGAGGCAATTAAAATGTGCCAAAAAAGAAGGCCAGTGTGTTTCATTACAGTTAAATCGGGAAAGCACATTCTTTCTGTCTTTCTTTCTTTCTGTCTTTCATTCTTTCTTTCTTTCTTTCTTTCTACCTGTCGCCTTCATTATATATTATTCGCCTTATTGTTCGTTCTTTCTTTCTCAATTACCCCGACTGATTTTCAATATTCTTTCTTTCTTTCTTTCTTTCTCCTTCATTATATTTTATTCGCCTTATTGTTCGTTCTTTCTTTCTCGATTACCCCGACTGATTTTCAGTACTCTTTCTTTCTTTTTTCGATTACCTTAGATTTTCTTTCTTTCTTTCTTTCTTTCTTTCTTTCTTTTTTTTCTTTGCTCTCGTAACCTCTTTCTTATTTATCTTCCGTGCATTTTCTTCTTTCTTTCGCTTTATCTGTTGTTCCCATTGTTATATAGATAACGACTGTCTTTGAATTTAAATCTTTGAAGATCAAAATTGACTGGAAAGTAAGAAGCCGGAAGAGAATTCCACGAGCGAGAAGTGCGAGAAAAAAAAAGTTAGCACAGAACTTACAGATACATCTAGCCATTTCAACTGTAAAATTGTCATATTCTATCTCTGATAATGTTTGTCTGGCCCGCACAGAGACACCTTCAGAATGAAAACATACCAGTGGTACAAAAGCGAAATAGTTCTATTTTCTTACTAGTTATTGTTTTTAATCTCTTAATGTGCCTAATTTAGAAATTAAACTTTATCATGAGTATGCATACATAGTTAGGAGTGCTAGCAGCAAGCAGAAATATTTCTCCTCCCGATGATAGTCATTTCGGCCGAAACTAGTCGAGGTATCTAAATGGAATAATAATAAAAAAAAAAAACGAAAGAATATTAATCTACAACCCAGTGTGTCTGAAGATTTTAATTTTTTAATTTTTTAATTTTTTTATTGTTCAATATATATATATATATATATATATATATATATATATATATATATATAAGTGAACATTGAAGTTAACACTCAGAGGCGACAGGCTGTTTCATGCTAGACGCAACCGTCTGGCGGCAAGTGTTGGATTTATTCTCGACTCAGACCAAACAAGGTGGGAGTATCGGTATACTCAATGCTTGGTTTGAAATGCTTGTTATATATATATATTTCACACCAAACAAGTTGGAAGTATCACTAGTACGCCGGTGTTTACAGAGAATGAACGTAAGAAAAAAAAACTGGGTATAGTGGCGGGGTGTATTGAGGAAAGGATAAAAAGAAGAATGGGGAGAACGTCTCTGATATCGCTTTTTCTTCCGTCTTTTTAGCCATCAAAACCGAACGGTACATTATTTATCTGCAGTAATGGCAGAACGTAACGGATGTGCGAACGACGTGACACGCAGAATTATGATATGTTCATTGAGTGAGAGAGCATCACGCCATTGAAAGTGATGCTGGGGTACAAATATACAAATCCCAATATACTTATCATGGCTCAGTTTGATAAGGGCATAATACGGGTATTTCATTTAGACGGGTCAAAGTCAACAGTAAATAAATCAGTGTTATTGGTGAAAATTTATTTATTTCTCTATTGGATTATGTTATTTAAGTCATGGCAATTATGCGTAAAAAATAATATCACCCAAATATCCGCCAAGGCTTCGGCGGCACCCCCCCACTCGATGGTCAAAATTTTTGATGACGTCTCTGCATAGTTGCTCCTCGATCTTCCCAATATGCCTTGTTATCTCATTCTTCAGTTGTTAAATTTTTTTTGGCTTGTTGGCATAGACCTTAATTTGAAATTACCCCAAAGGAAGAAATCTAAAGGCGTCAAGTCGCCCGATCGTGGCGGCCACTGACTTCGCTGTTTCGAGAGATGATGCAACCTGGGAACTTTTCAAATTCTGCTTGAACGTCCATTATAGGCTTCGATAACTTTAACACGTTCTTTGATTGTTAATTTTTCCATGGTTGAAATTGCCAAAGACTTAAGTTGTTAAATGTGAAAGAAAAAGAAACAGAATCATTAGACGCTTAAACTTAATTCACATTTAAAATCGGTCCAAGTTATTGGAACACCCTTTACATCATTGACAAATGTTTGTGATATGGTAACAGGTTTTGATTAAGCTGCCATAGGTATTACTATTGACTACCCACTTTAGTGCAGTGAGGGAGTTACTGCCGCGAGCAGCTGTTTTCCTGAGACCGGGAAGCCCTCAATAATATTTTCAGTTGCCCTCTGTCCGCAGACAGACACAAAACTGAGTTGCGCTCTGTCCGAAAACAGATACACAATTGAGAGATCAAATGTAGTTTATCCGCCCGAGGGCAAATACTCCACTTTGATCCCAGCCAAACGACCGAGATGCCATGGCAGCCGCTATAAAAGTAACATTTTTCAGACGCGCAGTATCGAACGACAGAAACCAACTAAGGCAACCGCCAAAAATCGAGTTACCATAAATAATTTCGTCTGATGAATTATTTGAAAGAGAAATGTTCGTAAGATCGAACTCAGCTGCTGGGACAGGGACAGGAGAAGGAGTGAGGTTTCCTCGTTGAGTGGGGGAAGGCTAGTTGTAAATAATTTCTTTTTGACCTGCATTTATTTTATAATCACATGCCGGGTCTTACTTACCCAATGACCTAAGGCAGAGATGGCGAACCACTGATCTGCGGGTCATGAACTGATGCACCATCAAGTTTTTAGTGACCCACGAAGAGTCAGTGAAATGATGTCATGAAATATCGCTCGGCCAATCAAATTTAGCAATTTTCCGAGTTTTGTTTGTGCCTTGTGTATAACTAAACACATCTAGCTGATACTCAGCCAGTTTTGTAACGTTTTGTACAGTCGTGAAGGACGGCTGTGTCTCGTTTTGCATTTTATCAGTTTTAGTCACTTCTATTTTTAGTGTTTGCACGGATAATTTAAAATTAGTGACTATTCTGAATGCCTATGTGATAACTTATTTCATACCTTGAATTCCTTAGTAACTAAGATGCAGCAACAAGTTTCCGTGAAAAAAAATATTAGTAAGTATATGAATGACCCACTTATGTTTATGAAAAATCTTAAAATACAAAAATTGTCCCGGCACCTATAAATGTTCGCCATCTCAGACCTAGGGCAAGTGAAAGGTGTATTTTTTGTGGTTGCTTCCACATAATTAAACAAAAAACAACTATTTAGGGGGAAAAAAGCTTAAATGGACAAAACTCTTCGCAAATATGGTGATCTTTTAAGCTTAGCTTAGATGTGGCTCAAGGCCGAAAGTATGGGGATCGAACTCACTATTCAGTCGCAATTAATTTAGCAAGACAACTGCTGAAGTGACCACTCTTCTCAGGATATGGGCAGTGCTTGTTAGAAGTATTTTTGGGATTTCCTGGAGAGATGGTGCACCAGGGATATTCTCTTTATTTTTTCTTGAGTTCCTTTCTTTATAAAACCCAAAGTTCCAACCACAACAGGAACATATTTAGTTTTTACGTTTCCATATTTTTTTTTCTATTTCCATCTTCAGGTTTTTGTATTATTATTATTATTATTCCCGTCTGTTAGAAATTTCACTTGAACGCACACATACAAGAAATAATTACGAGATGTTTTTTTTTTATGTAGAAACTACTTCACGAAATATGCCGCAAGTTAGAAAAAAAAAAAAAAAGAATGTTGTTATAGCGTGTACGACAAAATCTGAAAAAGAACAAACACTTGTCTGTCGATGAAACGACTAAGTTCTAATTTACAGTGAAAATTGAATTCTTCTTCGTGCCGACTGACTGGTTTCAAACAATGCAAACAGTTATTTACACTAGCCGAGTAAAAAACAAACTTTTCAACAGTTTAGCGACTCGGTTTGACGAATCGGAGAGCCGAGTTCGAATTCCAGTCATTACATTCACTTACGGGCTAATACTCTTGGGAAAAAATATGAATCTATTTTTCTGCTCCACCCACCAGCCATGAGTAAACTAGCAACACAGGCTGGATCCTATAGTCTTGGGTGGCAACTAGTCTAGGAGAAGGAAATTCTGAATTCAAAACCCCCTGCTGCATTGTAGGTTCAATCTCTTTGGGCAAAGGTAACTTCAAAAACAAATCCATCTCTCAAAGGAAGGACGGGGTAACCATAACATCACCGGTGCAAAAGGAATCGGCAAACCATTGCACAATTCTGTCTTGAATGTCACCATGAACCATAACTGTCAGATGGAGTGAAATGGTGACCAATAACAGAATAAAATGATGATGATAAATGTCTTATAAAGTTCTTCCTGGATTTATCTCGAAACCAGTTACAGAAAATATAATTGTATGGCTTATTTGAACGTCATCTACAGATTAATGTCTCCGTAGCCTAATCAATTACGCGCTTACACGGTAAGACACGCTTTTGAGGATTTAGAGGCGCGCGTTCAAATATCGCAAGAAGCTTCTACGTTTTTTCCTCTGCTGCTAGGAAAGTTGGTTCACTGTGTGTATTTTCAAACAACTTTTCTCGCCTGAATCCATCTTTTATAAATCTACCATTTGTCCGTGCATTGAATATTGCTGTCATATCTGGTCTGCTGCTTATGCTATATATCACGATATTCTCGACATAATCCAAAGGATGGTCTGGAATTTTATCGGTCCTTACCGGGCATCTAGGTTTCAATGACTTTCCCACTGCCGTAACATAGCTCTCCTATGCATTTTCTATAAATGTTTTAATGATAATTTGTATTTACTCACCCCACCCCCACAAGGTCAGGTTGTGACATAAGGTCGGTATAATGTAGGGAGTCCGAGTGCATACACCCAGGCTAGGAATAAAAATTGACCGAGCCCCGCAACCACCAGTTGCGCTGGCCTCCGTACAAAGCACCGGCCATTTTCTCTGGTGCAATGAGAGGACGCGGCCTCGGGCAGCTGTTCCCCGGTGTTGGTCACCTCTCAGTGTAATTTTCCTCATTTGCGACTCTGACCTTTGACGGAGCCACCCCTGAGCGCACTCTGCCCAAAGACAGAGATGCTACCGAGAGATGATAAATAAACGTGTTACAAACCACTCGAGGGCAATTGAGCTTTGCTCTTTGGTACCTAGACTTTATGAATTTATTCGTACTACTAGATTTGCGAATGTTGAACTAGCTAGATGGGGAGTTACGGTGAAGTAATGGATAGCGGCTCGGATTGAGAAATCGGAGAGCCGAGTTCGAATTACAGTCGAATCCATTATATTCACTTAAGTGCCAATACCCTTGAGAAAAGTATGAATCCTCTTATTCATTCTTATCCTCCAGCTATGGGTAAATAGCAGTACAAACCGGGTTCTCTAGCCTTGGATGGCAACTGGTCTACTGCAGAAAGTAATAACAACCTACAGTCAACAAAGTCAGTCATGTATCGAAAGATACATGATCGCCTACGCGTGTATCCCGCATGGCACATAACTGACTGACTGAGCTAGATGCAACCGTAAATTCTATTAGGTTGGTGCAAAAATAATTTCATTTTCTCACATAGTAACATATGTTAGAAAACGAAATTATTTTTGCACCAACCTAATATTTTCGCAGTTTCTTTTCTTGCCTGTGTAATTCTCTTCCGGTTTCTTGCATCCCTGCCACTTATAATCTTCAAACATTTAAATGTAACGTCAGCAGCTATCTTGTCTTCTTGAAAGCTGTTTTTTTTATTGTCCTTTCTCCTCACTAAAGTCTTCTCATTCTCTTTCACTCCCAGTAACCCTTTGCGTCTTAGTGGTGTTATCGCCTTGTTTGGTGTGAAATGATTAAGAAATATTGGATAGAGAGTTAATAAGAGAACAAAGATTGCTTAGAGATACAAAGAATAGGAAGTTGTAGAGAGTTATGTTCACCTACGTTCGGAAGAGACAAAACATCTGAAAAAAAAAAGAAGATAGTCCGGGAACTTTCCGATACCATTTCGCAAAAACCAAAAAAAAAAAAAAAAAAAAAAAAAAATGAGGAAAAATCAATATGTTATTCTTAGGAGAAATGAAATATTAATACCACAAAGAGTCAGGGTTAAGATATTGTATTTCAAAAACTGTCTATCAATCATTAGTATCTAGAGGCCATCATTAGGTCAAGTCTACTTTGTTTCTTACAACACGATGGTATTCCTTCTAATTTTTTTTTCTCTCGTGCTTGCTTTTTTTGCGATAAGCATCGCAGTTGAGTCGCAAGAGTCTTCTTACAGATTATCAGATTGCTCTGCTTGGAGAGGGCTTTGATCTGGCGGTTCAGCGCTCGACACAGCTGCTGGGACAGGGACAGGAGAAGGAGTGAGGTTTCCTCGTTGAGTGGGGGAAGACCTTTTACAAGATCCATCATCGTCTAAGGGACAGAAAGAGAGAGAGAGAGAAAGACAGAGAGGGAAGAGAAAGGGAGAAAGGCAAAAAAAAAAAAAAGAGGCAGTGACAAATAGAGATAAAGAAAAAGACGAGCAACCCTATTCTTTCCACATGCTCGTTAGTTTTTAGTATTCCAACAATGTTTAGTAGTTTAGACTGTCGTTTTATGGACTCCTTTCTAGGTAGATATTTACTAAATTCAGCTTTGTTGAGCTCAAGGTCACAGAAGCGGGGATTCTTGCTGAGTATGTGACAGAGCAAATATATAAAATACCTACATATATTAATCAGAAATAATGTCGTTCACAAAACATATTGGAGTCAACTTTGACTTTCGTGATTTCTCACTTATCAGGATTTTCGTTAACAAGGATTGTATTTACAGAATGTCTATTTTATAAACCCGAACGCTTCTTAGCTATCTAGGTAACTCCATTTATGTGTGCACGCGCGTGTTTGTATAAACGTGCCGATTTTTATAAATACGGTCGTCCAGTCAAGACATTATCAAAAATGAAGAGCAATAACTATAGTAAATAAATTTAAAGCAAAAGTACGTAAATTTAATACAACATTGTTACATTATATTTTTTTAAACTTTTAATATTCCAGGGGGGTTAAAAATTATATGAAGAAGGTTCTCACTTTATGTTACTCAAGTAATTTTTACAGATATGACCCACACAGAAAGAAATAATATAAACTTCCTGTTATCAGTCTACCAATATAGAGCTATCAACACCTAATCAAAACACAGACCTCTGTGTTAAAAAATACATTTCGTGATAAATTTAAAGTAAG
>OZ010573.1:57445059-57457559 GCA_963932145.1 Acanthosepion lycidas
TTATTGAAGTTTAGGTACTAAATTTACTATAGTTATCGCTCATATTTTCTGATAATGTCGTGTATGGACGTCCGCATTTACAAAAATAGGCTCATTTTTATGCACAAATACGCACATTCAAAATTATTTTTAAAAATATTGGTGTTTGATTATTTGTATTAATCTTTTCCATTTATGATTAGTAAATATAATTTTCACTTAATAATATCACCTGAAAGGCTGGAATTAATACAGAATTTTAAAAGATTTAAAACTTAATAATTTTTCTAATTGAAAATTGTAAAAATTCATTATTCACCGGAAAACTTTTTTCTTAAGACAATAGTATCCATAATATATCTTATTCATGAAAGCAATTAAAAGCTTTTATAATTAATGATGTCTCAATTTTATTGCATTTTTTATTTTACGATTCAGAGCAGATTTACAGTAAGTGGGGTCCTTTAAACAAAATTTCGAACGTTGTGAATTGGATAAAAAATATAATTTAATATTTAAAAACCCTTTGGTCTTTCTTCTTAATAATAACATAAAGATTTTGACAATAAAACTTTGTTTTTTTTTTTTTTTAGTTTGGGTCATTTTTTCATCATGTATGCTTATTTTTATTTTAGCTAATCTGTGGAGGTACCTAGATTGAAATTATTTTTTCTTTTTTACATTTTGGTTTATATTAACTTCAATACTTCCAAAAATTTGCTAAAAAGCAAATAGACACCGAAAAAAATCAGAACAAAAATAAAAACAAAATTTAATGGTCAAAATCTTTATTATTATTACGAAGAAAGATCTAAGGGCTTTTTTATGTAATTTTAAAAAAAATTCTGTTTAGATTATTAGAGCCTTCGAAAGTTCGGTTAAAAATCTTTAATTTGTGTGTGTGTGTGTGTGTGTGTGTGTGTGTGTGTGTGTGTGTGTGAACCTTAAATTTGTACGGGAAATTTGCGAGTTCTTTTTGCAGTGAAAAACATGTTGATTTGGAAATTCTTACAAAAATCAAATAATTATCGGATTTTAATGAAATTTAATAGATCTTTTCAGAAATGATTTTTGAAATTTTTATTCTTTAGAGAATTTTTCTAAAAATATATACACTTTTTTTTTTTTTTTTTAGATCTGCTACCCCTACCTCCACACTTATTTAATTTTTATGAAATTTCGACAAATTATTTTCTGTATCGCTTAATTTTTGCATTTGTTATAAAGAGAAGTCTCGAAGAATTTAAATCATCAATTTCTTTTGGTCAAACAGGACTTCTAATTACTGAAAATTTGCCCTGAATCTTAGAATAAAAATCCAATAAAACAAAGACATTTTTTACATTATTCGGACTATTGTATTCATCTTTGTCGGCATATTTATTACAACGTTTCAGCCGTTGTACGCTCCACCCTTCTTCAGGTGGTTGGAATGTCGTACTGAACCCCTTATTTCGCTCACTGCGGTAGACTGTTTTAGTTCCACGGGCCATGTCTAATGGATGTCAGTTATCAGTTATCTCCTGCTTAATTATCTCTCCAAGTTCTCCACCGCCAGCTACGCCTTTATCCACTGTGCTACTTGAAGAAGTCCGGAGCGTTCAACGTTGTTGTAATAAATATGGCGACAAAGATGAGGACAACAGTCCGAATAATGTAAATAGTGTACATAGTACCTCATCTCAGAAATATAGAAAGATACTAAAGACATTTTTAATTACAAAACATTTAATGGCTTTTATGGATAAAATACATTATGAACAGTATTGTTTTAAGAAAAGTTGATAAATAATGAATTTTTACAAGAAGTTTTCATTTTTTGAAATTTTGATTAGAATAATTTATGAACTTTTAAATCTTTTTAAATTTTGTAATAATTTGTAGCAGCCAAATGATATTGTTATTAATTTAAAAAGGTATTTTCGAATCTTAAAGGAAAATCTTACTATAATTCAACAACGCCCACTATTTTAAAAAAAATAGGAATTTAATTTTTTTTTTTTTTTTGTGTACAAACGTGCCAATCTTTGTAAATACGAACGTCCATGCATAGCATTTTCAGAAAATTACCTATAAATTACCTATAATAAATATAAAATTTATTGGAAATTTTTTAAAATTTCCTCAACAAGCATCTTCGTAAGCCAAAGCCAAAGTACATAAAATTCAATAAAATATCAGATTGCTTAAAATATTTTCTTAAGTTTTAAAGATTATTAGGCAGTTAAAAAATGATATAAAAATTTGCGTTCGTCATGTAACCGTTTCAATTCTGTTCGTTGTTATTTTCGAATTAAGTATATACATTTACACTTAAATATAACTCTTCGGGAAATTTTTATTACATGTTTAGCGCGGAGCTTAAAAAGCAAACTACCCCTTGCAGGTTATTTAAAGCCAGAAAAAATATTTTAGATTGGAAGAATTTTTTGAAGACATCGTACGTCGTGTTTGTGTGTTTTTAACCCTCCACTCGTTTCCTTTTGCCTAACAAAGCTTATATTTTCCAAATGAATTTTACCACATGTTTAAACAGATTGGTTAAATGAATACAGTCGTTCGAATCCCGGCTGCACTGCTTGGGAATACCAGGTTTGGATGTGCAGATGATGTAATAGATAATGTCTCCGAATTATTAATCAGAGTGCTGAGTTCCAATTCCAGTTCGGTTCTTTATATTCACTTAGGTTCATACTTTTCCCAAGGGTATTTGGACATACCTCGTCTCCCCCAGCTATGGGTTAATTAATAATATTGTTATCACTAAATCATTATCTAAAAAAAAAATCTTATAATCTAAAAATATTTTCTGATTTTAAACAACCTGGTTGATAAGACGTAAAGAACGAATAAAAGAAAAATCTATGGCCTTCTTCAGGTGTACTTGTACAGAAAGAGAGATGTGTCTTTTCTCCAGTATTATAATTTTTAGGCAACACGCTGACGTGTGTTTAAATCCTTACAGTATTTAATATTGTGAAAGTTATCGCTAACACTTTTGTCGGGATTTACAGTTTCTACATTTCGTTCAATTTCACAAACCAATCGATGAAATTTGAATAAGCTGATTTGTTTGGAAAATACTTTAACAAAAATCCTACTTCGGAGTTTAATAATTTCTTTAGTGTAATTTTATAGGACTTTATGATAAACAATATTTTAAAAGGAAATTTCTTTTTTTACCTTTTTTTAACAGTGAAGAATAAATGCTTAGGGTTTCTTACCCTTGAGCATGCAACATACAACTGGCCATAAATATTTCAATCTGGAGTCAAATTCCAACATCTTGAAGCGTTAGAACTTGTGATTTGTTTATAGTTCTCGCAAACGCATGGCGAACTGGAAACTGGATTATTGTATATAAAAACTTAAAGAAAAGGTATGCAAAAACAGTATTGCATTTTTATTAAATAACTATTTGTTATTTTAATCATTAAATTGCTTTTAAAATAGTGGGAGTATTTTGTATGTTAAATAATAAAACTTTTAATTCCCCCGCCTGAAATTAATGAAAATGTATTGTACTAAGCTACGCACCCTAGTAAAATCAATTGTACTTTGTACACCCCTTACCTGTTTGAACTTCTCTCCCAAATTTGGTTTCGATCGGTCAATGTATGGCTATCTTAGAGGGTGTGACGGATGGATGGAAGTCACAGAGAAAATGCATATGTTGACGGTAACACTTGAAATATAACCAAAATTAGGTTAATAAGAATAAAAATGACTAATGTAAAAGGCGTAAGTGCATTTGTTTGTATTTCCATGTTTGTATTCAGACGATAAACGGAATAGAACAACTACTAATTACTTGCAGACATGTTTTTCGAACTTACTTTCGTCCAGTCCGTTGGAAAGCTTTAATTATTTACAAGAGAAAGGCGTGACTGTCTTCATCTATTTAATGCATTGCTGTTCTAAAACCTATTCTAGATATAAGGTTCATTTTTCGTTTGCTTTCGCTTAGATGCGTCATGGTAACTTCACCATTTTCAGCTTAATGTTCCATTAAAAATTGTCTCTAGGCAAATAGGTTCACAAAATCCAGATGAATGGTAGTGATAGACATTGAATAAGCATCGTCACTCGATATATTTCCCGGCAACGGTCACTTTAGGACCGAACTGTGCCGTTTACTCCGAATGCTGTCAAAGATGCCAGTTACCAAGAAAACAATCAAACGGTGATTTGTCCACTCAGTGGTGGAAAGGTTTTCAACACAACACCCAATCCTTTTACAAGACGACAGACGTACATTGTTTGTTATTTCTCTGATTACGAAGAGAAATATAATGATCATTTTTTCCTTATTAGAAAGGTGATAACTTTTCTTTCTTTCAGTTTTTTTTTTTTTTTTTTTTTAAGTTTCTTTTCTCACCTTTATTTTTCTTCTGCTTTACGGCGGTCGTCTGATTTTTTTTCCTCCATCATTCACTTTTTTCCATCGCCAATATTCTTGTTCTCTTATTTAATGTCCTTTCTTCTTTTGCTTTTCAGTTGCTTGATTTTGTCTTGTCCCCTTCATCTTGATTTCTTTTTTCCGCTTTTCCTTCAATACTTTTTTGCTATTTTCTTTTACTGCTTTTCAGTTGATTTTCCTCCATCTTTAATAACCTTTTTCCTCGGCCAACATTCCAGCTTTCTGTTTTTTCTTTCTTTTTGTTTTACATTTTTTTTTTTAATCTTTCCCCATTGTTTCTTTCAATCAGTTATCTTTACTCTTCCTTGTAATTCTCTCTTCTTTCCTCTCTTTATTGCGTTATCGATATTATCTCGACTTAGCTTAGGTCGGCATACGGATAAATGGAGAGCAAGACGGTGTAAAACAGAATCAGGAAGATTTTGCTATGCCAATATTCAGATGAGAGGAGCCTTGTTAAGAGAAACAACATTCGAAATCCTGAATTTTAGCTGGGCTCGAACACCAGCTTCGTAGAGATTGTAACTATTTTTTTTATTTCCTTTGTACTATTCGCTAATCTCGTTCGTTTATTAAATATTGTGTACTTTCTAGTGTATTTGTGTCTATTGTGTAATTTATTTTCCAGTCATATTTATTATCTTATCTCTTTAATGTCTTCATTATCTTTTCTTCGTAGTTTAAATTCTTCCCTTCCTTTTTTGTCTTTTGGCTTTTTACCGCGAGTTTTATATCTTTCCTAGCATTATGACGTCCTTTAAAAAATAAAAAAAATAAAACTCTTTTGCATTTCTCTGTATTTCCCTTTATCTTTCTTTCTCTTCTTTCTTTTCTTTCTTTTGTGTGACATGGCTTTAATGCAGCTTTCTAAAATTCTCTTTTTATTCCTTTCCTCATTCATTCTTTCTTTCTTTCTTTCTTCTGCGTGATATGATCTTCCATTCAACTTTCAAAATTTCTCTTTTTATTCCCCGTCCTTTTTCTTTCTTTCGTTCTACTTGTCCCTCTTCTTCTTCTGTATCGCCTTCTATGCCGGTTTTAAATTTTCTTTCTTTCTTCTGCGTGATATGGCTTTCTATGCTACTTTTAAAAAATTCTCATTTTATACCCCCTCTTTTTTTTTCTTTCTCTCTCTTTCTTTCTTTCATGTATGTGATATAGCTTTCAAAATTTCTTCTTCATCTTTTTCTTGTATGTAACTTTCAAAAATTCTCTTTCTATAACTCCTGCTTTCTTTCTTTCTTAGATGCTTTTCTAGTTATTTTTTGTTCTATTTCGTTTATCTTCGGAACTCTCATTGTCAGTGGCTTTTTTTTTCTTTTTCTTTTTCGTCCTCTTTCTTTTTCTTCCTCTTCCCTTTTTCACGTGCATTAATTTATCTTTTTCGTTTATCTTTGTTTCCTTCTTTTCCATTGATTCTCTTTCTTTCTTTCTCCTTTTCTTCCTCTACTCACTTATTCTTTGGTTTCTATTTTTTTTTTTTCTCTATATTTTGCCTTAATCTCTTACTTTTTGTTTTTCTTCCCCTCCCTTTCTTTTGATTTGAATCTATCTTGCTTGCCTCTTTCTCTCTTTTCATTTTAATTATTTTTTTGCCATCTTTGTTTCGGATCTATTTGATTCTTTCTTCAATCTTTCCTCGTCATCAGCGTATTATCATTATTGTTGTTATTCTTTTCTTTTCTCTCTTTTTTTTTCGTCGTTACAGCCTTTAGTAATAACCACTTTTCTGTTACAGCCTCAACAAACCACCCTTTTGTGTCTTGTTCACCAACCATCAATGTTTATAGATGACTGTTTGAAACCAGAAACCTTTCTTCATTTTGCCAAGTTAGCAGCATGCAATGAGAAGAAGCAAAGAAAAATTGAAATAAAGACAAGGCAAAAAATATATATATAACATGAGACTAAGAAAAAAAAAATGATCAAACTGAAAAAGAAAGGACATAAACGATATATGACAATATTTATGATTCCACAAGAGACTAAATCTGATGAGGATATATAAACTTGTATTTCTCGTCGTTTCTTTTCTACTAATGTCGAGGCGACAAGAAGAAGAAATTAAATAAATAACATTGTGGGAATAAAAGAAATGTGCAGAGAAGAAAGATTAGGGAAAATAGGGTAATAAATGATGAAGCATGCTAAATCAGAAGAAAAGGAAGAAGATATAAAATAGGGAAATAGAGGATAAAAGGTGTAAAAAAGAAGAAACAGAAGGAATAAACTATGCAAATAAGGGGAGAAGTAGTAGATGAAGAAGAAATAAAATAGCGAAATAAAGGATAAAAGGTGTAAAAAAAAAAGAAAGAATAAAATATGCAAATAAGGGAGGAAGTAGTAGAAGAAGAAAATATGAAAATAAAGGAAGAAATATGTTAAAAATCAGAAGAAGAAAAAAGAATTAATAAAATATGGAAATAAAGGAGGAAGTATTACAAGAAGAAGAAAAATCGAAGGAGAAGAAAAAGAAGAGGAAGAAAACGAGGGAAATAACAGATGTGCAAAAAAGAAGGAATAAAAATAGGGAAATAAAAGAATTAAAGGTGTAAAAAAGAAGAAAAAAGAATAAAATATGCAAATAAAGGAGGAGGTAGTAGAAGAGGAAGAAGAAAATATGAAAATATAGGATGAAAGAGTTTAAGTAGAAGATTCTTTAATCTAATTTCCATCTCCATAAAGAACGGCCAACGATTCTCAGGAATATGTCTAGAACAAGTAGCACTATTAACAACCTACTACTATACACACACACACACACACG
Source organism: Acanthosepion lycidas (assembly GCA_963932145.1). Classification (NCBI taxonomy): domain Eukaryota; kingdom Metazoa; phylum Mollusca; class Cephalopoda; order Sepiida; family Sepiidae; genus Acanthosepion; species Acanthosepion lycidas. The sequence goes on from OZ010573.1 coordinate 57,452,226, forward strand.
TTGTATATGTCATGAGGAGACACTGAAAATTCTCGGTCCTACCCATTTGACAATATCTGACCAAATGATAAAATATGAAAATTCATTTTGGAAATTCTTTTTCTGGGTCGGGTCGAAATTCTTATATCCACACACACACACATATATATATATAAAGAACAGTCAAATTTATAATCCAGAGTTCTTTAGCATTTATTTTTAAAAACAGTGCTCGATACACAGTAGAGCATAATATTATAATTATTTTTTGGCACAGAAATTACCATGTTTCGAAACCAAAATCTAAATATTAAATTAAAGCTAAAATTTGAAGTTCAGTTTCATTTTCAAGCGATGCTGAATAACTTTCGAAAAAGATTGATTCACTCTATTTATAAGCCAAATAGTATTATATATTTTAAGTTGGTGGGGGAATGCGAATTCAAAAATTTTATTAACGGGGTGTTGGCTTTTTTTTAATTTTTTATTTTTTTTGACGAATCAGGATACAAGTATATTTTTATGTGGGAAAGTTAAAATCTGTTAAGGTTAGGTGGAGGTTTGAAATTTCTGTCTGTTGATACTGAATTCCTTTTATGCGAACGTGTCATCACGGTCTGTTTTTTATTTTATTTTGGGTTACTACAATACAATTGGCATTTTCATTTATTTATTTATTTTCTTATTTTTTAAGCTACATCGAGATTTTCTTAAAGAGTTTTTCAAATATGATTAAGTCATTTATATTTATATCTTTATTTATAAAGATCTAAAATACAACATTTATTATATTTACTAATAAACTACATTTGGTATTGTAAAATTAAAATATTAGAATTTAATTACGCATTTATAAACTATTTTATTTATGATCAAATAATCGATATATAATTATTCAAATTATTTTTATAATTAATTATTTTTTAAGTGAAATATTTGACAATGTCTACAAGAAACTACTATTTCATTTTTTTAATTTAATAAATTTTTATTTTTCAGAAAGTTAATAATATATAACTTTTCATGTATGAACAAAGGACATGGGTTATTTAAAGATCAACATGTCCCCGTTTTTTATTAGTTTAATTTTACTGTGAGTGTTTTATTTGTTTGTTTTTTTTAAATGACAAAAATATTTGGATATGGATGTTTGGTTGCGATGCTTAATATTATTGAAGGAAGTCAGATATTGGCTCCATCTTAATTTAAATTAATTTTTGGTACATCCAATGTAAATTTTCACAATGTTAGGATTGCCAATAGATGAGATAGTGAAATTCAAATTTTAAGTTTAATTTAAGAAATTAATTTTTGGTTTAGAAACATGGTAATTTCTGTGTTGCGATGAATACATATTTTAAAAAAATAATTATATATATATATATATATATATATATATATATAAATATATATTGTGTATTTGGGCAGTACCTCTTTTATAAGATTTTCGTTAAAAACGACTGACAAGGTACTGCAGTTAAGTTTTGTATTTAATTTTTCTTGTGTTCTTATTTTTTCTTTTCTGGACATAAATTATGTAGAAATTGTCCGGATGTTCTGTATGCCCGAGCGTTTTCAGCTATACATTTGGCCATTATCAAGAATTATCATTATACCCTTGGTAATGGCTAAAAATATAGCCATAGAAGAGAGTGAAGGCAAGAGAGATATAGGAAAACAATGTATAACCTATCTTGTTAGCTTGAGTAAATGGATGGTAGAACAAGATTTAGGAGAAGTAACAAAAAGACAGAATTCATTAATAGCCTCAAAGGACATGGAATTGTGGAGATCCATGATCGCCATTATCCTGGAGAAGATTTCAAGATTGCAGAAGATCAACCACCATTGATGGATGGTCTTAAATTATATGCTACTAATGACCAGTTGGACTCCTTGATAAACACCGTAAAGATATGCTCCCAGAATATGAGGGGACCATTTGGATTTGATAAGTGTACTGAGCTAGGAATATGAAGGTGGTAGAAAGGTGGATAGCGCGCGGATAGAGCCCCCACCCACTGATGGGGAATCTATAAAGTGGGTATATAGGAGTGGTTATAAATACCTGGGAGTTCTACTGACGGACAAGTCTCTCAATGACAGAATTAAACCGCAGATACGAAAAGACTAATGTTTCGGCTTTTAGATAAGTTCTGTAGATCCAAATTGAATGGTGGAATATTGTTTCAGGCATCAATTCTTGGGCAGTCAGAGTTGTGAGATATTGCATTGTTGAATGGACCAAAGATAATCTGGCAAACTTAGAACGAAATGCAAGCAAGATAATGAGCACGAACTGATGCTTACATCCTCGGAGTAATCAGGTTAGGTTTTACCTGTCCCTCCGAAGAGGTTTGGTAGGAGGTGAAGAATATGTCGTTGTCGGCTTTATCTCGTATCCAAGAATTTCATTTCTTCTTTTTTTTTTCCTGATCGCTTCATGTTGCAACCTAGAAGGGGTTACTGAATGATGAATAACCAAAATGGAGGTTGGAAATGAAATGGTAATCTTTAATACATCAACAAAATACATTATTCGCCAGCGGCGTGAAGTAGACAAACCACTGCTAGTGGTGGACAGAATATCGATATTTATTGTATATAAATACAATTATGGCACAAAGCTGAAAAGGGGAAATGGGTTGAAGCTGGTCTTCACTTACTATCCTATACCTAGCTAATCCGATTCACGACTCATTTACTCATTACAAGTTGTACATTCATGACAAGAACTCATCTGTCACCAATCAATCCTCCATATACCATAATACTCTCAGGGGGACCTACAAAATGCACCCAGTGATATAAAAAAATGATGATAATATATATTTCATACATAAAGATCTAATGATTGACAATGAGAGGGGAGGAGATGAACCCAAAATCAAACTAAATATCAAATCAAAGCAAAATCAACATAACTGATGTTAGTAGGAGCCGTCAAAAAAGAGAGGCCGCTGTATTCTGCCGTGCGACAGAATCAAGAGTCTCTCTCGCTAAGGGAGAGGGAAAGAAGAAGATATATAAAGACATGGGGGAATAAATAAATCTGACTCAATCGAGATGAAAAGAGGCCAAAAACAAATTGGGGAGGTTGGGAATCTCAACTTGGATCATAACCAAATATGTAGCCGGGAGCAGGCCGGGAATAACAATTATTCACATTAACTAGGTACACAAAGCTTGTATAGTCTAACCAGGAGAGGTCTCCATAGGAAACCCTCCCGATGTATAAAATATTATCCCCACTTACAATAGTGTTTAACGTATTTATGAGGATTGGGACATACCCATTACTGTTCATAGTTACGGTATATAACACTTCCTTTATGATAACATTGATGACTGAGCAGACCAATTCTTGCATAGTAATGTTGGTGTAGGACAAAGCTGATTTTGTTGAGTCTTTTTCTCTTGTCGTTTGACTTTTTTTCTTTTCTCTTCTGATACGGTCATGCGCTTCTGTTTTAAACGATTTAGGATCAAGTCCAGTGGCTTTTAGTGTTGTTTTGAATTGTTCCTTGTACCTACAGAATGAGTGGATACTAAAAGCTGAATGTAAAGTTTAGCGGATTACGAGAAGAGAATCGATGTATGAAAGGGAAAAGCCTTACACCGAGGAAACCCAAAAGGTGGAAGATCCAGAATCATGGAGGTGGCTTAGGAACGGTTTTTTTGGAGAATTAAATCGAAGGTATTATCTGAACAGACTGAGAACAAATTATATCAAGTTCTCTATTAATACAAAATGATGATTTACTCTTCTGTTGGCTGTGTAGGAAAGCTGTTGAAAATGTGCAGCAGTGGCTGCACTCAGCTTTCGCAAAAAGAGTTCAGATGATGCCATGAGAAAATAGCCCTCGAAATACTTTGGAAACTATGTAGAAAGTATGGCCTCGAGTTTGCAAAGAAGTGGTACGAGCATTCACCACCGTCAGCAGATGAGAATGAGCAAGTGAAGATCATGTGGGATACGACTATCTTAACTGAAAAGTACTTGGAGAGCAATCGCCCTGATATCTCACTTGTGTGCAAGAGCCTTGCGGTAATTTGGGGTAAGAACATCGTTTAGGTAGAGCAGACGAAAATACAAAGGCACCAAAACCTGGCAGGGTAAATGGGAGAAATGTAACAAGCTGCAGCTCAAATTGTCCCTTTTTGTGCTTTAGACTATTTTCAGGAATATTTCTGTCTCGCCTGACACCTTTGGGATTACCTGACATCATTGAGAGTGCGCAAGTGACAGTGCTGCTTGGAACAGCACATATACTGAGAAAAAGTGTCGTATCTTTAAGCTATGGGTGTAGTTGAGATATGATGATCTTCATTGCCAGTGCAAGAGTCACATGTCCTCCTCCAGAATCTATGATACGCCACCCCCCACCATTCTACTACATCTCAATTTTTATAAGGTAATATTCATATAAAATATAAATTTTATTGTAACCTACTTATGTACAGTAACGCAGCCTATGCAATAGATATGAACAATACAACTAGAAAACTTGAAAGCACAATGTATGTAAATACAAATTAGAGACATGTCATAATAGATCATTCCATGTTATAATGACTCAGCAAGTTCGAAAATCAACTTGAGATTTTTCTTGTTCAGCAGTTGAATAATTTAACACAATCAACATTATGAATAAAAAATAGTAAAATTTATATTGTGCTTTTTCGAGACTTAGCATGGGCAAAACAAATTTACGGATTTGGATTTAAAAAAAAAAGAAAAAAGAAGACCCCCAGAATGACGTCAAAATCCGCGAAAATGTTTCACCCTTTCAGTTGTGCTAAGGTTAAATTTAACGTATATAAATATAGGCAGAAAAAAAGCAATTGTTGATTAGATAGTGAAGATCACAAACAGGCCAGAGTCTGTACAAAACAACTTAGTTTGATGCGTTTTCAATGAGCATTGCAAGTAACTTGCTGCATTCAAGAACAATTGTCGTTCTCGCGAGAATTAAAACTAAGTTTCAAACTTGTCAGCGATGGTCATACTCGTTTTCATACTCTAGGTTTAGCTATATATATATATATATATATATATATATATATATATATATAGCTAAACCTAGAGAGCCAGACAAACCTACCAAGGTTTCACCTAAGAGGATCGTCAGGGACGAGCATAATTTCTTGTACTTATAAGATTATTACTACTACTAATATATATATATATATATATATATATATATATATATGTGTATATATATATATATGTGTGTGTGTATATATATATGTGTGTGTGTGTATATATATATATATGTGTGTGTGTGTATATATATATATATGTGTATATATATATATGTGTATATATATATATATATATGTGTATATATATAT